>JAQFVV010000097.1:2451542-3051542 GCA_028023455.1 Epiperipatus broadwayi | reverse complement strand
AACTCCAAACCAAGCATTGTATCTATTCTTCATTCCAACATTCCTGTTAAGAAACAGTCATTGATTACTTTACTTTATAATAAATTTGCAAATGCTATTAATAATGTAAAAGACTTTCCAGCCTACAACATTAGTAATACTTCAGTAATATCCAAATAATTCACCTAAATCAAACTTCAGTCTTCAAAAATCAGTTGCTAATAATAATCACCTATTCAATAAGTTGAAAATAGCAGAATTGACTCTCCAAATGTTAAAATTCATACATTAATTCAAGACAAATGAGGAAAAAAGTTACGAGAATGGATTCAAAATTCATGATTCAAGGGCTCAGCTAAACATTAAGCATTCATAAATTGATTATAGTAATGTTTTTAACTTGTTAAACAATGATTTGAATAAAGTCATATCTATAAATAGTTCTAATTATGATTGTATGATTATAATTCAACAATTACATCAAGACTATACTAATAACTTTAACTCATCGGTCTCCCCTACCTTGCTTAAATCTTTTAAAAAACTTTTACAAAGCTAAATTGATCATCATTACCATCACATGTAAAAAATTAACCTTTTCAAGCTTCCAATAAAAGAATTTTATGCAAGGCCAACTGAAATTTTTTTATGAAAACTTATTATTATAAAGATTTGCTGCAGCCTCAACAACAAGTTTATCTGTATAGAAGTTCATAATTCTGTTGAAAAAGATATTTTAAAAAAAAAACATGGTGTTTAAATGATAAACTGTTATGCTTTGATGTTTTCTGGTCAAATTAAGAATTGCTAAATTAACTTCAGTAATCAGATCTGAAGCTTCTGCTTAATAAATTTAGAATTATATCAAACTGCTTCTGCTTAATAAATTTAGAATTATATCAAACTTCAAATACCTGCTAGAGAAAAGAGCTAGTGTACCAGTACTAACAAATACAACTACATTTATTATAACTTTACAAAGGAGGATTTTGCCTACTGACATCCAAACTCTACATGCCATTAAGTCTTCTCCCTTGATAGTAACCTTTAGAGATGTTTCACCACAATGTTTCTTCAGCAAAGCAAGAACATATATTGTTAAGAATTGCCCCTCAAGATGTTCTCATCAGTGTGGATTGAAAATGTGGAGAAGTCATCAGTATTTCAAAGGATTGACCCAGTCTACCATTCATTATAAAGACCTATCACTATTTCTGAAAATTTTAACATTTCTGCTATACCATCATCATCCAGAACTATTGCTACTCTTCTTACATCACAGTCCATGTCTACTGATACTGATACTGAGTCTGAAATGTTTCAGGCTTCTTCCTGGGAGAATAATTTTTCATTCTCTGATGAATTTATACCAGTCCAAATACCCAAGAAGGGAAAACCCAGAAGAAAGAAAATGATGAAGGATAATCAAAATTCTGATGCTAAAGCCACTCCTGAATTTAAATCTGATTCAAAATCTATGAAAATCAAATTCCAGGTACCTTCTACTACAGGATATTAATAAACAAAAAAGTTTGATGGTAGCTGTCTTCCCTGAAACTGTTCTTACAGATTAACAATGTGCTAGGCAAGCATTAGCTAATGTTGTATTCTCATCAACTGAGAAAATTTTCTTTGATTGAGTGGACACTCATAAGCATGCATCCAGGATATGCAAGGTTAGAAATGGTTTTTCCAAGCTGGTTGTGGGTGTTGGTGCCAATTCAATCATGACCTGTGAACTACCACTCATTAATTGTACAAAGTTACATTAATCATGCTCTCTTATTTTATTGCATTTTCTGTTATTATGTTTAATTTTGAAAATCATGATTTTTTTCATGTACATCTTTCCTTAGTGTATTTTTTATGTTAATTTGTTTTTGATTTATATGATATTTTGTTTTCTGTACAAGGTTCTAGTTCTTATGCATTGCTTTACCTCTATGTGTCCCTGGTTTTGGGGGGTATCTATACAGCTGCTGCTTAAATTGTGTTGTCTTTTTAATTACTTACTTCTCTTCTTTCCTATAATTTAAATTGCTTATTCCTTCTACTTAAATTATATTGTTTATGCATTTGAATATTACCAGTATCAATGTGAGAGATATGAACTTTCCTCAATGACTTATCAGCAATTGAATATCTCACTTTACTCTTCATATTGCTCTCTTGTCTGAGAAAAAACTTTATACACATTCTGATATCAATCACACATTCTGATAACAATCTTGTTAGATATCTTGGTAAGTTTGGATTTTTACATTAATTCAATTCCAATACAACAGCTGCAGAAGAAGGTGTTTTAATTCATTATAAAGCACTGTTTGATTCCTTTAACAACCTTTAGCTTGACCAAAACATACTTTTTATCATGTTGCCTTTACAGTAAATATTGATTATTTATATAACAGACTCACTCTTATACATCACCTTATTTGATTTCATACAACTATTTTTCTACCCTTCTTTTTGGTGACTTTAACATGCCTTATACTGCTTTTGTAGTTAAATACTGTCACCTTATTAATTGTAAACTGATGGATGGTGAAGTTTTTTCCCCCAGCAATGCTTTCTTCTTCTATACTTTAAAATATCCAACTCTCATTGACCTTTCATTTTATTTGCTTGATTATAGTTAATACATCTTTGGAACCAGCTGTTTTTTTATGATCATTGGTACTCTCCATTCACATTAATATTAATCTTCATATACAAACCATATCTCCAGAGATGGTAGTCTCTGAAATTTACATTTATTTTTAAGAAAATTGATATTCTTTTTCTACAACCTACTATAGCTTGGTTTTCTTTTATCAATATCATTCATTTAGTCATAAAACATTACATTAGTAAAAACAAATCACCTATAGTTTTAGTTAAGGAAGTTGATGCTCTTAATCCGAAATTGAAGGTCACTTCTTATGACCCTGCTTCTGTTCCTTCAATTATGTCCATTAAGCAGCAACATAAGCATACTATTTTGGCTGAATACTTTTCTATTAAAAAGGCCAAAAGCTTCTTTATTCAATCTCACAACTGTTTGAAAGGGTATATCATCTAGGTGGGTTCTTTCTTATAAAAGTCAATCCCCTTTTCAATTATTATAACTAAACATTTCTGCACACTATTTAACTGTAATCTTCTATTTTTTATCACTTTAAATCTATGTTGTAAAACTGCAGCTGTACAGAGTTCCTAGTATTTGCTTTTGGTGAAGGTCATTAAAATCATGTTATTTATGCTTAAGCTGAAATCCTTACCCAGTAGCATTCACCCTGTGATTCCTAATTACTTTTTTTTTTTGCATATCAGTTATTTCATGGTACCAATTATTAAGAACTTGCTTAATTTCTTTCTAAGAAAATTTATCATATCAATAAGATGCAGCTAGTTTCTTTAGTTTTATTTCTCAAGCAAAGTACTCTTTCCTTTCCTCTTAATAATCGTGACCCTATCTCTATGCTACCTTTACATACAAACTCCACCATTAAAGATAAGATACAGCTTATTATTCTGCCTTCCATTTCACACTATCAATTTGTTAAAACAAATAGAGAAATTCTCATCACTCTTGATAGAAAAGATATTCCAGGGCTTACCTTTCATTATATTCTAGAAGGTTCACCTTTGAGAGCATTATTTTTGGTGGTTGTGACGGTAGGAGTAATAGTAAGTCACTATGTGGCAAAATACTAGTTGGGCTTCGACCTCACATACTCTTATTTAAATATAGATTTTACTTGTTATTTAAAACAACTACTTATATATAGTGTAAAGAATGTCAGTTTTTTTCTTCTATTTACCTAAATACGTAGCTTCTCTTAATGGCTTTTAACATGTTAAAATCTGCCATTATAGAAAAGAATGAAATTTTAAATGAATTCAACTTTACTAATCATAATACATCAGCTCTTATCAATATCTTTAATTGCCAATCTAAAATCATTACAAATTATCAATATAAAACCAATCAAAAAGTTAATAAAGAAATAACAAGCATAAATATATAAATCTCATGGAGAGAAAATACATATACACAATTTAAGCCTGCAATCTATTAACAGTTATATACAAAACTTTCTGAGCTTGCCACCAAGCAATTTAGTAATCCTAATAAAAATCAGTTAATTGGTTAAACAACTCAGAATGGAAAAGTGAAAATAGATACAATATTTATGCAAAAGCCTTTGAAAATTGCATGTAAATGTTAAAAATAATGTTCAATTAACATTGAAATACATAATGATTTGCTTAAGTTGGATAATGATAATGACCAAACTCAAACCAGCACAGACACACTAAATACACAACAAATGATCCAGAAGTTATATGCCTTCTATATAGATAAATTGGTAAATTCAATTTAGCAGTGTAGCAAGTTCTGTTGAAATCTTTAAAAAATTTCATAACAATAAAACATTCTTCATAATAAATTAATTTTATAATCTACTAATAGAGAAAAATCTATGGAATATAATTTATAAAATATTAAATCATTCAAATAATAGATAATTTTGTAATAAACACAAAAAGGAATCTTTAAGATAAATATTAATTTTTTAAATGGTAAAATGCTTTGTTATATTAACTTAGATTGGTCCTCTAGTGTTAAATGTGCAAAATGAAAACTTATGTAGACTTTGCAGAAGCTGATCTCTAATTATTACTGTAAAAAATATGGAAAAACATCTAATTTTTGATAATCAATTCCTTATCTAATCATATTTATCTGTCTATTCAAAGACATCACTAATTAATATGCTAATTATAATTAGAATTTATAATATTTACTAAAACTTTCATAACACACATATATATATTGTAATGGATGTTTAAGACACCATTACAAAAGTTATAGTTTTATAGAGGTGAAAAAAATAAAATAAATTTTTATATAAGATTTCGTTTGTAAAACTTGATTAAAAGTTTTTTTTTTTAATGCTTGTACAAATATATATGTATGTGTGTGGGAATTATATTTTAATACCACAGTTATATTTGGTTTTTAATTTTGATTTAAAAAAAAAAGGAAAACTAAGATTACTTTTTTGTTAAATTTATGTAAAAGTAAAGTGTACAAATAGATTGCTTTACAGATTTGGGATTTATATTGATAAGAATAATTAAAAAAAGAAAGAAAAGAATTTTTCATTAGTTGGTTCCTAGATCTGTAAAGGGCAATTTATTTCGTTAATTAGATAACTATTGTTATCTAGATAGAGAATTTTTAAATTTTAATTAAAAAGAAAAAGTTTGGTAATTGGTAAGAGATATGATTCAGATATAACAGGCTGAATCAGGCCATTGGATTATCTTTGACTAGCTTTCAATACTTGCATCAGCTAGTATACTTGCACCAGCGCAAAGAGACAGACACCAACTCTGACAGGAGAATTGCACAAACTCTGAGACACTTCCACCAACTCTGAGAGATACTTGCACAAACTATTCCTGCATATTCTGAAAGCTGATCCGGTAATTATTCTACCTAGAATGAACATTAAACCTACAGCAAGAATATTTTCTTTACCATGATGTGCTAAGCTTCTCGCCAGGACAGGTTCGGACGTCCTGTGTCTCCATTAACTGCCTACAATGCCATAAGAACCGGCTCCAAAGAAACCACTAACCAACTCGCCCAAGCCTACCGTCAGTGAATCCAGAGCAACGGACTTAACCTAAGAAGTCTAGTGCACTAGCATTTAAATAAATTATTAAGGTACCTTACATTTTTGCAATTTAAATAATGTTGTCTTAGATTTGTTCCCTTTTGTTTTTAAATATAAATGTTTTTCAAGTTGTATCTCATGTAATTCGATTTCTGTGTGCTTGATATTTTTTTTTTTAACGAGTGCTAGTTTCAAACCTATTACTGTCCGTCCTATTTAAGTCTTAGTAAGTAAGATAGTTTATTTATAATCTCACATCCCTTTTATTATAGAAAGCTGTCTGGATATTACAGACTATTTTAATTGACTTCTGGCTCGTGACCCATTTTATTATTAGTTCTACTTATGTCGTGAAACTTTATTTATAATAGACTATTAAGAAATATAATAGTTCTTAGTTTTATTTCTTCAAGCTTCCAATTCATTTATTAGGGGCACGTACGATCGTTTTAACCCTCTCAATAGGTAGATCGTGAGCTCCTAGCCTGTCTCACTCAGAGGGAGGTCAATCGATTGAAAGTAATAACTTTCAACACTCTTTTTATTATTATTAATGTTTTGGAAGCTACCTTCGTATTTCTTCTGTTTCGACATAAATCTCTTTTCCTAACTATGGGTTATAAGCAGGAAGCTAACCTCCCTTGTCTGGCGTGAGATCACTGTATACTTACTAATACTTCTGCTACTGCCAGTATTTTGCACTCTTTCACGCACAGGAAATCGCTCTCAAAGCCATATAAATATTTTAGTTCAATTTTGACGAATGTACGTGTAGTACATATTTTAAGTGTGCTTTAAAGATTATTATTTAGATTTATGTTTATTTAATCATACTTTTAATAAAATTATTTATTTATTCATTTACTTAGTTGATTTTGTTTTCTGTTGCTACCTTTCCAACTCACTGAACAAAACATAGATCTCATTTGCTTGATTGAGCTAGTCCGGCGCATTCGATTCGCATCTCCTGTAACCCCTTAAAAATAAATGTCTAGTTCCAAATTTCGGACTAGTGGCACCCTGGCGGTCAGTATATGCGAGTCTAAAGCTTTTGTCCAGTATAATATATATATACAATGTAGAAAGCTTATCTGGGGTAGACAGATAGTAAACCTATTACTGAAACACTTTCTATGTGCACTAACAGCAAAGAGTTTAGGTTGCACAATATTAACATATTCATTATACAAAAGACACAATCTATTCTCTCATGCTCAGAAATATTTCCATAACTTAATTAGCAGTCAATGTATACTGGAAGTATTTCATTTTTTATTTTGCATTTTTGATTATTTCTTATGGAAAGGTGAGACATTATATTCTTTTTTCTTTTAGCTCAACATATCTGTTTTAAATGACCCATAATCCTATAGGCTCTACTATGCTTCTTATTCCATTTACATGTCATGCTATATATTTTTTTGAGAAATGTTTATGATCACCTGGCATTTATCACAAGTTTTGACAAGATGTTCTATTGCTTTATTAATACCAGGTCACCATACACAATTACAGTGAGTGCTTTAGCTTGTACTATGATTGATCTTTGTGAATCAGTTGTGAAAGGTAACGATGATCACCGCTTGGAATTAGCACCCTATCATCCATTAATATACATCCTTTGTTTACAGACAATCTTTCTTTGGCATTTCATATAGATTTATGACAAGGGTGATAAATATTAAACATAAGATCATTATCAACAACATTATGTCCTAAAGTCAGGTCCAGAGAACAATTATTCACAACTTCATCCATTTCTCCACTCAGCTCTCATTTCCCAGCTTTTCAATTTTACATATCTCTTCCTATCTCTTATATTATCCAGCAATATCAATCTTCTCCATTCTTTCTTCTTATTTCCAGTCACCATTCTTTCCAAAACATCTATCATTATTCTTTTTTTCTTAATATATATCCAATATAGATCCTCTTTCTATCTTTAATTTCCTTAATCAATCTTTTTTTTTTCATTTACTTGTTTTCAAAACTTCTTCATTTGTTATTTTATTCATTGAACTCACTTTTTCCATCTTTCTCCATGACCACATGGCTTTCAACCTGATCCTAATTTTATTACTCATTGTCCATATTGAAACATTCAGTGTGGATGCACACACAGTTTCATGATATTTATTTAAATGTAATATGAACATAGGGTGATAGATCAAATAACTAATTCTTTACCCTCATTAACAAAATAATATATGTGTGTGTGTACAGGTATATATTGTTAACACTAAAGTATATTTGGAAAAGAAAATGTATTTTTTTTTTGTTTTGTATGTTTTGCTAAAAAAAGAAATGGAAAGATGAAGTTGACTCAGGGGTTTTTTTTTGCAATTAACAGATCTTGCTAACTGATAGCTAAACATTCAGCTAAAAGCAGTAATTTCTATAAGTCTTTAACAAACATTTGGAAAAATACAGTTTCATTGGGACATGAATTGTTTCTTGTCTTTGGGGCAATTAAGTTTCTTACCTGATCTTGATAAGGTTTTGCAGATTGGTGCAAATTAGGAATTAGTCAAGCAGTGTATTTTCTTTTCCAGAAAAAGTGAGTCTGGGGAATTAATTAAAAATGTTTTTTTAAAAAATAATAGAGTAATGAAAAAACTCTAGACATGATGACTGAAGAGATGGCTAAATATGATTTCTTGGTTTTTTGCTGAGTGAGATTTTTTTGTAGATTTGTAGGCTTATAAATACTGGGTGATAGCTTCTCTTAGAGAGACACACTCTCTCTAATGTACCATTGAATGTAAGAAGATGTCATGTATCACCATGCTCTTTGAGTAGATCAAGTTTAGCCTTCCTTTCGGAGATCTCTGGAGGAAGGGAGCGCATCTTTGGTGTGGAGGAACCTATCGATTCCATAATGCTACTGCAAAGAAAGGAAGAATGTACCAGCTTCAAATCCTGTCCTTTCCTGTGTCCAGCAAACCAAGAGCCTGCACAGAAATAAGTTTTAACATGTAAGAATACCAAAGTAATCATCAAACAGCCTACAAATGCAAATATGAACTTTTAATCTTTAAAAATAAAATATTTAAAGCACCTTCTACAAAAACTCTATAATATCTAAATTTAAATTCCTCAGATTCATAACTATTCGATAAAAAGATTTGATCCCACCGAAAGATGTAGTTTAAAAACGACATTAATAAATATATATATATGAGTGTAGTAACTCTTTTATAACAAGTCAGCTTATGTCAGAACTTAATTCCTAATTGTTAATGGAACAAAATTCTATAAACTTTATAAATACAATTTTTTATTATGTATTTTGAAATATGCCATGTATTTTTTTCTTTAGTTATAAAAATATATACTTTATTGATTAACTTTATCTATATTATATTGGTATGCCAATGCACAAGTATTTGGAGAGATATTTTAATATTTGAACAATTAATACATAATTGTTTGTTTTGTTTCCTATCTTTAGGGTGAGAGTAATAATTATTTTATAACTTTAAAGTAACAAATGCAAGCTTGAATTTCTTAAATCATTCATCCAAATCTTTGTGAGTTAAAATGTTATTTGTTTGTTTAAAAAAAAGAAATTCAAATATCTGAATTAAAACTTTCAATCTATTGGTATATATGTAATTAAACCAATACCTCATTAATAAAATTACGAATAAATGAGTGCTAAAATCATTATTTAAGTCAACATCTATTTAGTTTATATTTAGTTGAAATTCTTTATGACAACTAAATGAAATAATATATGTGTGCGTTTATTTATGTGTTAAAAGAAATAATCAGGCTTTTTTTCTTGAAATATAAAATGGGCAATATTATTTATTATGAAATTGTGTTCATCTCGCTATATCTATTTAATGACGCATACATTTAGGGAAAAAATACTCTGTCTCAGCAGGCGTATCTTATTGCCTCTTTAGCGATTTATTATGATAATTCATAATTAAGCTTTATATTTAAGCTCATAGGCATTTTATAGCCTATAAAATATGGTTATATTGATTTTCACATCATTGCTTGTTTTATTAAATTTTAAATACAGGCTTAAATATCCAAGTATAAGTTAGGGCCTTTTAGTCAGTATATGTGTTACTTGGTAGAATAACCTATGCCTATATACTTCCAATAAATGAATAGATGTCGAGTAATAGTATGCGAGCTGCCAGATGGATATTTTATCGGTACTGGAGATTGCTGTGGTTTGAACCGATAAATGGGTACTCTATGATGATTCATAACCCACACTTCAGTCCCTGCACATACCATGCTGGTGGCGGATGTGTCTACAAAGAAACATATATATATTTCTTATTACTCGATAATGAAAATTGGCCTATCCAGCCAATGCCTATAGTAATGTTGTCAATACAGAATTCAAACCCAGGTACCACTGTCTTCTGTAATTAAGTTTATTAATCATGCCTGTTAGTAATGTTGTGTGGGATAGATAAACCATATCTATAATGTAATTGTTAATAATAATGGGAGCTAGAATTATGCTTTGTTCCATAACTCCTGCTGAAATTAATAAAATAAATATAATAATAAAAAAATACTTAACTTCCCCTATATATGTAAACATGCACATCAATTTGATGAATATATTTCCAGCCTCTAACTTAATAATATAACCAAGTATTGAGTCTACTCTTGACAAATGGCATATTAATTTTATAGTGGGATACTTCTTGATCAAACTGGCATATAATTCATTTGTAATGCTCACACACGTATCATACTGATACACAAATGTTGTTATCATTATCAACCTATAGTTCTTTTGTAATGCGCATACATGTATCACACTGATATCTAAATATTGTTATTATTAACTTCTAGTTCATTTGTAATGCTCATATATGTATCACACTGATACCCAAATATTGTTATTATTATTAACACACAGTTCCTTTGTAATCCTCATTCATATTGTTGTGATTATTAATTTCCAGTTCATTGGTAATGCTCATACATGGATCATAATGAGATCCACATAATATTTGTTATCCTACATCTTTTTGAAGTTGTTATTAATAAATTATGTATATTTATGTTTATACATTTTGTCGTGTCTTTCCCTGGTTCACCACATCCGCCCAACTATATCCACACTTGGTTAAATGATCTACGAGTCTATTCAAAACCTGGAGGTATATAAAAAATAGTATTCTAAGCATTGTCAAAACATTAGGTTCTTATGTGAGCTGGTGAGTATCTTAAATTAATTTAGTAATTCTAATTTATGATTGAGACTGAGTTTGAATTTGTAATCCTTGTTTTACCATTACCATTGGGACCGAAAGAAAATGATTACCATCAGTAGCATCAGAAGCATTGATCGAATAATGAAGATTTTGGAGGACTGGCAAATAGATTAAAGCTTAGTACTGTTCTGTGACTACCATATCCCGAACATGCTGGGTTTGATGTACTTTTGCTAGGTCTCTGAATCTTGTTGGCTGAACACAAGATTCTGACCGTTACAATATTTCACAACCATATAATAATACCCTCTACACCCAGCATTTAATACATCTTTTCCTTAATTCTTGTTTTAAAATTCAACAAAATATTTTCATTCTTTTAACAAATGCCTCCTTTGACAACACTATTCTTTTAACTTCATCTTCAACTAACCAACTAAATATCTAAATCCCTTTACCTGTTGAGCTTTATTATCTTGGATTTCAACTTGTATTCCTCCCTAAAATACTTGGTATTCTCAACAATAATCTTCATTCCATATTCCATATATCCTTCCTCCAATATGTCTTCTAAATAACTATTAAAAAGAACCAGTGATGATATACTGCATCCTCTTTCTATATTCATTTCATCAGTATCATTATTCCCAGTCTAATCCTTATTCTTTTCCCAGTATACACATTCCAAATCAATCTCTCTTTCCAAAATACTCCTTTTTTTTTAAGATGGTCATAAATCACAAAACATATACCAATTCATTTATGTTTTTCAATATATCTCTCTGCAATTGTTCTAATGACATCAATAGCATCTCTCATAATTTTTTCTCTCTGAAAATCAAATTGTTCTTCTCCAATATAATATTCTACCTTCCCATAAATTCTTTGAATTAAAATCCAATAAAATTTTAGAAAATGAGATAACAAACTTATTGTTCTGTATTCCTCACATTTAACAGCTTTCTTCTCTTTAGCAATTGGAATCATTATAGTCCTCAAAAAAATCTTCAGGCAAACTCTATTATTATATATCAAATTGAAAAGTTCAACTATTTCCTTCATAGAAAATTCTGCCATTTCTTTCAAAAATTCCATAGATATGATATCAAATCCTACAGCTTTATCATTCATCATTTACCTCATCTATCAAAATGTCCATATCTTAATCATCTACTTCAACATCTTCATTTTCGAATTCATAATTAATTGAATTCTTTTCATATAGATATTAAAGATATTTCCATCTTTTCAATATATCATTGCTATCAGCTATTTTAATTGCTAACAATTTTTTACCCCAGGTGACATCTTTAATTCTATCAAATACCAGATTACATCTTTTTATCTAGTGAAGCATTTCTATCTTGCTATATCTATTTCTCTTCTTAATTCATTATTCATTTTTCTATATGCTCTTTGCCTTTTCTCGGTATTGATATTCTTTGAGCTTCTCCATACTTCCATCTTTTCCAATATCTCTTCCATTATCTAAGGTCATTCAGTTTTCTTTAACTGAGTAGTTCCTATTTCAGTTTTTGCTGTTTTTAATAATCCTTCCTTAATGCTGCATCAACAGTTATCAGAACTATTAATATATTCATCATTTTTATCAACCCTTTTTATTATATTATCATATGTTAAACCAAATCTTCCTTTCTCTATTTCTCTCAATATATCGTTTCCTTCTTTTAATTCTTTTTAAAATCTAATTTAGTCATAACTAAATTATGATCAGAGTTTATATCAGCAACAGGCAAAGCAAGTAAATCCTTAATAGCATGTATATAAACAAATGAATTATTCAACTAAATTTCAAAACAGAAGATGACACCAAGGAAGAGATATTACAAAAGGCAGATGAATGAGATAAAGAAGTTTTCTAGAGTGGCATAGAGAAAAAAAAGACATGGATAGAAGAAATTGAATTAAGCTTGGGAAAATTTTAACTCTCCACTATACTGATAATGGGAGAAAATAATATATAACTAAATTATTGGCTTTTAATTTAGTTTCAAACTTTAAATATCAGAATCTTGGAGAATAATAAAGTACAAATTAACAACAATATAATAATAAAAAACCAATTAATAGAATAAATTCTGTCAAATATCTACAATATATATATATATATATATTAATATATAGGGTATATGAGCACAGACTTTCACACGACCCACCACTCTCCATACTATCTCATAACAATGATACACTTGAACACATATAGGTTGAAAAGATAAATAATCACCAATATACGTATTTCATGCTAAACCAGCAATCAGCAGTTTGGTCTAGATTACCATCTCTACACATATATGCTATAAGTGCTCAGATATATATTAAGATAGCCAATCCTCATACTTTAATGGACAGGCTTCAATCTACTCCACACTCCAACTCTTCAACCGTCCATCCAATTGAAAATCTGATGATGGAATATTAAATGGATTATGTCCTGTACATGAGGGGTCAGATTGACCCTAGGTCAACATGGGTGTGACAAGAACCTCAGCCTCAGGGTGGCCTTTGAGCATTCCATCATCAGATTTTCAATTGGATGGATGATTGAAGAGTTGGAGTGTGGAGTAGATTGAAGCCTGTCCATTAAAGTATGAGGATTGGCTATCTTAATAAATATCTGAGCACTTATAGCATATATGTGTTGAGATGGTAATCTGAACAAATTGATGTCTGCTGGTTTAGCATGAAATATGTATATTGGTGATTATTTATCTTTTCAACATATATGTGTTCAAGTGTATCAGTGTTATGAGATAGTGTGGAGAGTGGTGGGTCATGTGAAAGTCTGTGCTCATATACCCTATATATTACATATATAAATACAGGTATATAATAAGCATGTGTGTTCCAGTTATTATATATATATTGTAACTACTATATTAGGGATGCCAAAGTTACATGGAGATACTTTTGAAAACCAAAGTGTGTGTATTCATTTATGCATATATATACATTTAGGATTGAAATAAAGAAGGGAGAAATGAAATATTGCACAAGTTGATATATTTATTTAGTTAATTTTCTCTTTTCAAAACAAATAGTCTTTAAATTCGTTATGGAGATGACCCCAAAAAATGTATAAAGACAGCAAAAGCTTTTATATGTAAATCAGTTTGTGTATATAATTATATTTGAAAATATTGAAATGAGATTCTTTGTTTTTTTCTTTTCTCTCACTTTTATTAGAAGTAGAGAAGGATGTAAAAATGGATTTTTTTATCAAGTTAAAAATATACAAGAAGTGCAAATTTGTAACTATTTTAATTTATTAAAAGTGATGAAAATATTCTGGATATTCGAAATTTTATGTAAGATGATTTGCTAATTTAAAATAAATAGCTCATTGTTTAGTTAAAAAATCTGCTACAGGTAAATAGAACTTTGAAAATAGATCGCCAGAGAAAAAATAAAAATATTTACACCTTGCATAATTGCCTTTAATGTTTTACTTAATGATACTGAAAGGAAAAAAAATATTTAAAGGAAGAAAAAAAAGACTTTCAAGACCATGGTAAGATATTCTAAAGCCAGAACCTTTTTAATGCTTTTATATTGTTTTTCTTTATGAATATTCAGGACAAATAAATGAAAAGAATATTGAACTTTTAAAAAACAACTAATAATTTTTTTTTTCTTTTCGCATATACCTATTTGAGAAATTATTATATAAAGCCGCTAAAAAGAAAAGACTTGGATTTTTATTATAATTTCTGTTTTGAAAAGTATTCAAGAAAGAAATCTCTAAAGAAGATACTATCAATTTATTTCCTTATTTATTTTTTCCATTAATAAATTACTTCATTATTACTAAGTTGTTTATTAATATTTTATGCCTACATTGAAGCAAATACAGAATAAAATAGTTTAATATTTCATAGCACACACAAATTACTTATACTTAAATATCATATTGCCTATAATACTTTTATTTTATACTACACAGGTTAATGAATACATACGACTTGTAGAAAGAAAATCCTCCCATAGCTCTGAGAACAAGCTCTCCAATGTGTGATGCTTGAAATGTATGGTACTAGAGGCAAATGAGTAAATGTATATAGAGTGAACCTTAGTTAATCAACTACTAGTCTCATATCATTTCTTTGTGTATTTCTACTTCTGCTTCTATTACTAATAGTTACTGTTACAATGTATATATATATGTCAAGTTCTTAACTCAAAGGCAGATAAAGGTTGCTAGGCAATAGGAAATAATCATCAAGGGATAATACTTGATCATTATTGGTGGTAATGATACATCCTTAACATAATTTAACCTGATATCTTAATTTTAAAATTACATTGTACACTTTCTTTAACTTAGTCATTTTTATTTGATCAAATGGTTGACACTGCTGTATTTTATATATTAAGATATTTATAATAGTTTACAATACATGATAATAATAAAATTTGAATAAAACTGTTTATAGGTAGTAGGAAAAAATGAAAAAAATTGATGGAAAAACTTTTAATACTTGTATCATGATGCATCTTCCTTAACATTCTAAATAATGATGACATTTATAAGAATAATCAATTTTTACAATGGATATTAATGATTAAAAGAATATAAAAAGAGCAAAACAAACTAGCCATTGTCATATTGGGAATGTGATAAATTTCATGTTATTGCAAAAATATTAGCTGGTACAGGAGGTTTTTTTTTTTTAAAAACTAATTTCTTTAGGAAGAATGTTTTATATTTCTCAAAGAAGTTAAAGATCAAGTGTTAAAAATGAATATTATGATCCTTACTTAGAAAAAAGGCCTTTGCACATGCTATCTGGTTATTGTTTGTGTATCTTTGGAAAGATGAGCATTCCGGTAAAAAATGTTAAATGGTCTTTTAATCTCTATAGGACATTTTAGAGATCTATATTTGTAAAGCACACTTTGAAGAAGAAAAATGAAAGGTCTTTGTTATTGATTTTAATTAAGAAGTCCAGATACTTTTATATAATTTTTTTATGATGTAATTAAAGTTAAATAACAGAAAAGATTAGACATTATTTGGTGTATTATTTTTGTTTTCAGTTCATATGTTTCTCAATAATAACTTTCTTTAGAAAAAGTTGTGAAAAAAAGTTGTGATATTAGCAATGTGGTCAGTGAGATTGACTAAAATGAGGTTATCTATTTTTGGAAAGTTATTGATTAGTTTGGTTATTTTAATGTTTTCTAAAAGCTATATAAAGCCATAGAATTTTGTGTGTTTTGTATTTCCTTGATGCTGAAGACTGGTGATGTTTTGTGTTAGATTAGTTTTATTATATATGTTTTGAAAAATTAAGCTGTTGATTAGAGAGATCTTTGTGTGTATCGTAAGATATACTTTTGACAATGTATTGATGACATTCAAGTAAAAAATAGATTTTGAATAATGGTTCTCATGGTATTATAAAACATACATTGGAAAATTCAGAATGAACTTTAATTATCATATTATAATAATAACCACTTTTTTTTTTTCAATCTAAAAAAAAAAAGGAATGCTAAAAAAATGTTGGCTATCTTTTTCTTAAAGCTGTTTCTTCAAACAGCCAGCTGGCTACTTGAGAATTCGTTTAATAGATCTATGCAATTTAATGTAATAATAAACTTAAGATTCTTGGATCAAAGTTCAACCTGTCACATTTTTTCCTCAAGCATCCCATGACATCTTGAGCATTGATATTAAAGTAAGATTTTTGTTTTATTTTACTCAGTTGAGAATCAATATCAGAAGCTTAGTTCTCAAGTCTACTATTGCATAGATGATACAAGATTTGTTTTTTTAATCAGATTCCATCATAGGAAAGATCTCTTTAGTTATTTGCCTGCATGTGTTTGTAAAGAACTATTAAACATTTTAATGGAATTAAAATATACTTTTGTACTTATCTGAATACAAGTATAATGTATATACTGAACTTTAAATGTAATTAGAAGGGATTTGAAAGCTCCCTTAAGCTATTCACTCCATTTTATATAATCAAAAGTATTTTGTGCTGAATGCACCCTCATCAGTTAATCCAGATCATCATCTCTCATAGATATATATAATCAGTGCTCAGTTTCTATTAAAATCAAGTGGATAGCTAAAGGGAGCTTGAAAGTCTATGTTCAAATCTCCTCTAATTACATCTAAAGTTCAGTATATACATTATTTTTGTATTTAAATATTACAAATTCAGGTGATTCTACACATCCCTCTTCTGTGTATTTAAATGGGCATATTAAAGATCCTATATATGTGGGATCAGAGTGACTTAATGTCAACATGAACTTGACCATAATTTTGGCATCAACAAAGGATTTGAACATTCCATCATCAGATTTCAATAAAATGGATAACTGAAGAGTTGGAGGGTTGAGAAGATTCAAGCCTGTCCATTAAAGATTTGCTATCTTAATATAAACTGAGTACTGATTATATATATGTGTGGAAGGTGATGATCTGATCTTTTCTCATGTATATGGTTATGTGTATCGTTGTATAAGATGACGTGGAATTGCTGAAGGGAGTTTGAAAATCTGTGCTAAATCCCTCTAATTAAAGCATACTTTTCTTAAATGAGAGATTAAAATATAATTTAAATTTAATAAAATTATTTAAATACTCTACAGAATTTAAAAATTAATGTCAAAATTAATATAATTATTAGAAAAAAAAAATACCAATTCTGGAAGAACGCTCGATATTTGTAAATTTTCAAAATTCTGAGACTCGTAAGCAGATATAAATCCAATGATAATAAGACGTCCTTTAACAGCCAAACTAAATAAAAAAAAAATATTAAATTTTTTTTAAAAAAATGATGTTTTAATATACAAACAAAATATATACTTAAAAAAAAAGTATGTATGTATGGTTAGTTGCTATATCATGAGGCTTTACTCAACTGGATGACTTATCAATAGCATCCTATGTGATTATAACTAAATTCCCTATGTAGTTTGGTCCAGTGGTAAAGTATCAGATTCAGAAAGTCAAGAACCATGATATTGTGGTTACTTCCAATACTCAAATTTCTTATGAAACCCTGACCAATAAATCATTGAATTCTTTTAGCTACTCAAATTAAATTGTTTCTTCAGTTTACAATAACATATTCTATCTTCTGCAGAGGTGACATAATAAAGTCTATAAAAATATTTTTCTGCCATTCTATACTACAGACATGAACTTGTATAATTGAACTTTCTATTTTGCCTTACATTCTTTCTTGTTGTTGATGTTTTGTTACATTAAATGTTTTATTGGAAATATCTATATTAACATTAGTAATATAACATGATGTTGGTGACACTTTATTAACATCATTTCATATTGCTCAAGAGAATACAAACCTAAACTATTTTTATGATGTTGAGAATCATTAATAGTAAGACAAATAAAAAACTGAAGCCATAAGACTAAAAGCTGAATCCTCAAGACTGAGGAAAGCACATTACTCATAAAAAGTCAAGAACATTTTCTTGAACTGCTGCTTTTTTAAGATGTGGGAAGATTAAAATCATTTATTACATTGGGTTACTAATGTCACTAAGTGAAGGGAAATAACTAAAAAAACTACAAAGACATCATCGTTGGAACTTAGAATATGTGAATTCTGAATCAATAAAGACAGATATAGTAAGAATGGAAATAAATTCCTTATATATTGACATCTAAGAAGTTACTGAAGTAAGTTTGGATTAATTTGGCAGATTTTAGATCAAGAGAGCCTATTGCTTATTTTTCAGATCAACTAATAATTTAAAAAATTACAAAATTTTCATTAACAGGAAGCATATTGGACTGACTAATCATCATAATATCAACTGATTTTGCAGACACCCATTCAACATTATTATAATATGAATCTATGCATCAATAATTCAAGTAATGAAGATTTATAATCATTTGTATATAGAATTTACTAAAACTTTTAGGAAAGATGCATTTTTAGTTGTTGAGGACAGCAATTTGAAAATTGAAGATAATGCTATTGATTAGCATGAATTAGGAAGCACCAATAAAGCAGAAGATCAAGTAATAAATTTTTAATAATTCTACAAAATTTTTCATTTATGGCATCAACAATCCACATATACATTCTAATGGAGATCGCAACAAACACACTGATTACATTTCTAACCCAGCATGATAATACTTCAGATACAATAGCAAAAATATAACTGGAAGATTGTAAAATATAAAGTACTTGTATATAAACATTGAATAAGACTGAAAAACTAAGCTTGCCCAATACCAAGTCATAATTTAGAATGCATATTTACTATGATTAGAAATAATATATAAAATCAATTAGAGAATTTGAATATGGTGATGACCAGAGATAACAAGTGAAAAGGATGCGAAAAGATTAAGTTTTAATTACAAAGAAAGATAATTTAAGATTAGTAAGGATATAGATATTTTAGAGAATAATAGAGAAAATGTCAAAGACAATCTAGGAAAAACAAGAACCAATATTCAATTGTTATTAATTTTCTTCTTTTTTGAGCCAATGTAATATGTCATGAATATGATATAGTAAAAATAAACTGAAATCAAGATAATCAGTAATAAAGCTAAATATTAAAAAAACTATCTTTTCTGTGTATATTTTTATTTTATTAGAAGGACCAATGTTATAACAATAGCTGCAAAGATTTTAAAAATAAAAACAAGTTTAGAAAATGTGAACTGTCTTCCTGAGAATTCATGCATTCAGAAGGAAATGATTTGCTATAAAATTCTGATAAACATATAACATAAGTAATAAAAATAAAAGTGTAGAGTTTAAAAGAATAAAAAAGCCTTTCAAATAGATAAAGATATTTGATGAAATATCATTTTTGCTCTATAGCTCTGCTAAGTTAAGGGACAAGAATTCTAATCATAAGAAATGTTTTGAATGTTTAAAATAATAAAATATTATACGCACATTATGCAAAGTATAAGAAATATTAATATTCTGTGTTTATATTAATAATTCAGGATATTCAACTAAATAATATCATAAGAAACATTACTAATAAACTTAAATCTATTCTTCTGCAGTAGCCTACCTTTCTTTCATATATTCTTCTATCATATTTCAGTAATGAAGTTGCATCACAGAAAACACATAAAATGATATTAAGGAGGTGACTTTCCAATAATTCAAGATATAGTTTTGTCACAAAGACTCATTTCAAATGAAAAATTTCCTTTCTGGATATTCAACCAAGTCTCTGCATCAAATATTTATAGCATAAAAAATGGATTTATTTCTGAATACATTTCTTTTTCTACAAACAACAGTAAAGCTAGCCAGATTTGATCTTCATAGACATTACTAGAATCACATCAATAGATTCAAAACTGTGCTCATTTGCTTCATAAATAAATTTAACAACCACTGACTTATGAAGAGGTAGATAAACCGTGAACAACACACTTAGTGATTATCAAATCTATAGCTGCAGTGACAAAATTAAAAAATTCAATAAACACTATTGATTCTATCTCTTAGTTGGAATCTCTCTATGTTCTTTTGAAATATTTTGTTAATAGTTAAGTAGTTTAATAAAAAAAAATCCATACAATTAAATAAATAAATAAACAGCATTATAGAAATAAAACATAGATCTGAATTTTTATTAAAAGTAATGGTAAATCAAAACTTCAGAGCTTGTAGGAATATAACACCATCAGTACCAGCAGTGAAGAGTGAATTATGTTATAATCAGTGCATCGGCACTTATGTCAACAACATAGATTAACCTATGATATTTACTCTAGTGAATGAAAGCTAAATACCTATTTACTAATTAATAATAATACCTAGATGTATTAGGATAGCTGAAAGAAAATTTTAAATCTTTTTTACTTTCACCCAAATAATGCATAATATGTTTATCGGTTTACTATCAAAAACAAATTCACACTCAAAATTTAAACAACTAATATTATTAAATTTTTATGTGCTATTTATTAGAATTATAAAATATTTATGTGCCATTTTTTAGCAAACAATATCAAAAAAACATATTGGGGCTCAGCATCCAAAGAAATTCTACCAAGATAAAAGTTGCACCATTGTATAATATTTTTTTGTTTTTATAGTAAGTGCATTAAGTTTCATACGATCAACTGAGTTTAACATAGAATTCCTTTCCACCCTTAGGGTTAGAAAAGATTATACAGTAAAGGGCCAATTTCTTTACATACGAGTTCAAATGTGTCGTAGAATACTATTCATTTTTAAAATGAAATACAATATGTTATGGATGTCGCAGAAAATTTTCTATTAACTGAAAGGAGAATACTTGATCTTTCTTAGAGTCCTTAAAGGAACCAAGAAGAACAAATTCTTAATGTCCACTCTATATATTCTTGCTTTTGCAGCTGTTATTACTATGTTATTATTAATATAGTATATGAACATGTAAGCCTTCTCACCTACTGGCATTAGCTAATGTTTTGAGTTTATTGTCTTTTTATCTCTCTGAGCTTAAGGTCAAAAAGCACAATAATCTTTCTTCTTAGTCACCCTATAGTCCTTGACCGAAATTTTCTTAAAGGCATAATAAACATGTATGTGAATGGTGTTTTTTAAAAAATAAATATTTGTAATCATGATAGACAAAATTAAATTATGAATCTTATTCCTGGGAGGCAGTAAAGTCACCAACTAAGGCAGCAGTCAGTCCCGGAATGTGAAGTACTAAAAATTCCCTGATTGTAAAATCAGGCTGACATTCAATGTCAACTTTTTATTTAAGTATCCACAAATTTCAAATAAAAAAAAGATTATCAATGTTGAAAAAGATGTTTCTAATATTAAATGAGACTTTGTTTAACATTGTAAAGTTAAAGGTGAAGATATAATTGATTTTAAGAGACAGTATTAAAAGCACAAATAGACTTAGAAACATTATAAATAAAAAATGGAAAAACAATGTTTAGAGATTGATGGTATATTAACAAGAGTGACAAGATTAAGTATTCAAATTTATGGAAGATACCAAATGCAGATAATTCACTGTGATGAAGTAGAGGATTTTTATATGAATACACAAAATGCTTTTGATAAAACCAAACAACCTTTTAAAATTGTCATAGGAAATTTTAATGCCAGAATTAGTAAACAATTATCATACGAAAGTTCTGTGGGAAAATTTGGTTATAGTGACAGAAATGAAAGAAGACATATATGTTGTGAAGTCTCCAGAACAAAAGCTGCATATTATGAATTCTTTTTTTGAGAAAAATGATAAATTGAAATGGATTGGAAGCATCCAAATGAAAATATAACAGAACTGATTTCTATTTTGACTAACAGAAAATATATTAAGATTGTAATGTTCTTTATAGATTCAGTACAGAAAGTGATTATTGATTTTTGAGATGTAAAATATATGTTAATGCAAAACTAGAGAGATGATAACTATTAAGAAACACAATATTAACAGTTGATACTTCTAAATTTTAGAAACATTCCAATGAATTTATATTAGAACTTGCAAACTATTTTAAAATATTAAGAGACTTTGAAAATAATCAACACTCTACTTATATCAATAAAAAGATAACTGACTTTTCATTAAGAACTATACTAAAGTTATGGTGCAGAAAAAAAACAGCATTTTTTTAGTAAATTTTCTACTGAAACAAGACAGTCTATGACAAAAAAGAAAAAATACGAATATTTTAAACAATGATCCAGTAAAAAAAAAAATTAATTTAGAATTTTATAAAATAGTACAAAAAAGAATTAATGATGATATGAGAAAATATAATTGTAAATTGGAAAGCAAAACTATAAAAGATAATAAAAGTCTCAAAAAGGTAAAACAACATCTTCAAAACATCATGAGACCACCATTTTATATGCTTACCCAGATTGTTAATAATACTAGAAAATTCTCCATCAAGTAATGCCACCAAGTGCAAGCCTTAGTAATCAATGAATGCAAGAAGGTTTGTGTATAAAATCCCTATCTAATGTTCACACATCCAATCTTCCCAAACTAGTTTCTAACTTGTGGTTTTCATCAGTGAAGAGCCTTGGATTTGAAAGCATTGCACCTACTAGAATCTTAGAATCTAATGCAATCCTTCTACATCCATCTTTTACCTACTTAGTTAACTATAAAGCTGGGAGTCCAAAATGAAAACACAATAATGTTTTCAATTCAAGTTCATTTGCTTGTATATTCATATAGATCTAAACTCAGTTCAGTATCTATACATTTTGTATAGATGCTATACGATTATACAAGCGAATGAGCTTAGTTTAAAAACATTATTACTTTCATCTGGGTGCTCTTAGATTTACAGTTAACTAAATATATAAAACGTGGCTGCTGGAGGGTTGCATTAGATCCTAAAATCTAGATGCAGTGCTCTCAAATCCAAGGTTCATCAGTGATGAAAGCCACAAGCTAGAAACAAGTCTGAGCATATTGGATAAGTAGGCACTAGATAATGATTTTATGTACAAGCCTTCTTGCATC
Organism: Epiperipatus broadwayi; assembly: GCA_028023455.1. Taxonomy (NCBI): domain Eukaryota; kingdom Metazoa; phylum Onychophora; class Udeonychophora; order Euonychophora; family Peripatidae; genus Epiperipatus; species Epiperipatus broadwayi. The sequence goes on along the minus strand of JAQFVV010000097.1, from coordinate 3,028,210 downwards.
CATTTATTACTAAGGCTTGCACTTGGTGGTAATATTGTGTAAAAAGTTTGTTACTTTTAAAAACAATACCTTGATATTAGAAGCAATGTTATTCCAGTAATAAGAGAAAAAGATGGAACTGTTACTAAAAAGAGAGATATCATCACAAAATGTGTGTTCTATAAAATATTACATAGTAATAAAGAACAAAGTAACAAAGTATTATCTACATTTATTACATCTTTTAAATTGCCAAAGAGGTGAAGCATACCATTACATTTATGAAGAGGGGAAAAGCTCTAGAAAGTAATGAAATTATTATTGATATTTTAAAAGTATGTGAAGAAATATTGCTGATAAAGTTATATATCAAATATCTAAATGATAAATATATACTAATGATTGGAAGAAAATAACAGTAATAATATATTTAAGAAAGCTAATTATAAATCTAACAGTATTCTATCAGTGCTATAAAAAATTTCATCTATTGCAATCTTTGGATTTTAACTAACCTAAAGAACAAGTTGAATTTAAAAATGGGTTTTATCACAATGGATCACATTCAAATATTGAGAGATGCTACAGAAAGGACTAACAAATACGACTTGCTATCTTTGAATTTGGAGATTATGAAAAGGCATTTGATTCTATATGCATTTTGCCTTTAAATGGCCTCCTTCTGTGCTTTTGTGCATAGATATATAAGCCTAGAAGGTGGCAGCGGCCACATAAACGACATATTTGTGTGCTTTTGCATATAAATAGCATTGTAAAGTAGCTATACAATCTAATAGAACAATATCACATTTTTGATCAATGATTGAAGTTTTGTATAATCAAGAAGCAGATGTTGATATTATCATTCTTTAAAGAATATATATCAAAATTCACAGTAATTCTTAGATTACATAGTGATATTAAAAAGATTAACTTGAGGAGGATGGTTTAACGGAGTGATTCCACATCTCCAAATCTCTTTGCAGTAGTTTCATAAGAAGTATTTTGTGAATTAAAATGGGAAACTAAGGGAATAAAAATAAATGGAGATTAGTTAAGTCATCTAGATTTTACAGATGATGTAGTTGTTTTAGCAAATAATGCCTCAGAACTTTAAAGAAATGTTGCAAGAATTTTCAGATGAAAAAAAAAAGGATTAAAGAGAAATGCTAAAAAGACTGAAATAATGTTTAATGGATTTTCTCAGACAAAAGAAAATAAAGATAATGATGATTTGGAAAAAATTAACATCCACAAATATTTTGGACAGATTATTAATACAGATGAAACATAATGGGCAAAAGTAATCATGGCATTAAACTTGAATGGAGTGCTTTTGGCAGAAATAACTTAATATTAAAAGAAAATATGTCTATGTGTTTGAAATGAAGATGAATCTGAGACTGGGTACTTAAAAGAAGATCAATATAGAGACTTTAGATCCTTCAAGCAAATATGGAAAGTTGTATGTTAGAGATTAAAAACAAAGAGTGGGATGAGAGATCAAACAGTTATAACTGACAACAATAAAAAATTAAGAAACTAAAACAGAGCTAGATTGGAAATATTTCTAAAAGAAATAATAAAAGATGGACAAATGAAATTTTAAATTAAACCCTAGGAGATTCTATACGATTACAAAGAAGCAATTGGTGAGATAAATGAATGAAATAAAGAAGTTTTTGGATGAGATGTGAATGGATTGGAAAAAATAGATTAATCTTGAAGAGATCATTCTATGGGAATTGATAATAGTTAAAATGTTAAAGATAAATAAATATTTTGAGTTTTTTTCATAATATAAATAATATGCTATCGAGAAAATTTAAAGTTTAAATATTGTTTGTGTTAATGGGTCTTCTGAATCTCTATTGTTTGTTTTTTTTAACTTTTAATGTTCATGAAAGCAAAGGATTTTTTAAATTTGAATCAATCAGTCATAATTTCTTTTCTTTTTTTAAATTAATTTCATGGATGAAAATAATTTTTGTAAAGAACAAAACTGCAGTACTGTATTTATAAAAGTCAAACAATTCCAAAATAAAAGTTAAACCTATTACAGATTGCCCTTGGATTAATCACTTCAAGATTAGAGAAATGTCAAATATTTCCTTACAGAAAGGAATGTGAACACCTTTTATCTTTACTTTGACTCACTCAATTTAAGGCCCTATGAAGTATGGTGGAGTGGGTGAATGGCAGAATAAAGCTGAAGGTCATGAGATTATGACCCACTTCTGTAAACCTTTTATGAATTAAACCACTAAACATCACATGACCACCATTTCTTATGCTTGCACATAACTGTTATGCTGCACTGAGTGGCATTACAGTATGGAGAATTTTGCCTTTTTATGAATTCATAGCAATAATGTATATAATTATTTTTAATATATAGGATATATGAGCACAGACTTACACACGACCCACCACTCTCCACTCTATCTAATAACACTGATACACTTAAACACATATATGTTGAAAAGATAAATAATCACCAATATACATATTTCATGCTAAACCAGCAATCATCAATTGGTCCAGATTATCATCTCTACACATATATACTATAAGTGCTCAGATATATATTAAGATAGAGAATCTTCATACTTTAATAGACAGGCTTCAATCTACTCCACACTCCAACTCTTCAACCGTCCATCCAATTGAAAATCTGATGATGAAATGCTCAAAGGCCACCCTGAGGCCAAGATTTTTTTTCCACACCCATGTTGACCTAAAGTCAATCTGAACCCCACATGTATAGGACATAATCCATTTAATACATATACAAGGATGGGCAGACATCTCTAGAATGTAATAACTGAAACACAGGTTTGTTATGTACCTGTGTCTATATATGTAATATATAGGGCATATGAGCACAGACTTTCACACGACCCACCACTCTCTACTCTATCTAATAACACTGATACATTTAAACACATATATGTTAAAAAGATAAATAATCACCAATATACGTATTTCATGCTAATCCAGCAATCATCAGTTGGTCCAGATTATCATCTCTACACGTATATGCTATAAGTGCTCAGATATATGTTAAGATAGAGAATCTTCATACTTTAATGGACAGGCTTCAATCTACTCTACACTCCAACTCTTCACCCATCCATCCAATTGAAAATCTGATGATGAAATACTCAAAGGCCACCCTGAGGCCGAGATTTTTTTTTCACACCCATGTTGACCAAAAAAAAAAAAAATCTCGGCCTCAGGATGGCCTTTGAGCATTTCATCAAATTTTCAATTGGATGGACGGTTGAAGAGTTAAGAGTGTGGAGTATATTGAAGCCTGTCCATTAAAGTATGAAGATTCTCTATCTTAATATATATCTGAGCACTTATAGTATATATGTGTAGAGATGATAATCTGGACCAACTGATGATTGCTGTTTTAGCATGAAATATGTATATTGGTGATTATTTATCTTTTCAACATATATGTGTTCAAGTGTATCAGTGTTATTAGATAGAGTGGTGGGTCGTGTGAAAGTCTGTGCTCATATACCCTATATATTACATATATAGACACAGGTATATAAAAGCCTGTGTTTCAGTTATAATTATTTTTACTCAATTTTAATTTTTATTATAAATGTTTCTTTTCTTACTTAAATAATTACTTTTTGATTAAACTATTACAAGATCTAGTTTTATTTTTTATTTTTATAGTCAAGGATATGATGCATGAACTTTAGTGTCATAAAGTGCTATATTTGACGCATGAACCATAGGCCAACTTCAGTATGCCTTTAAAAAATTTCCAAGTTTCATCTGTATAGAACTCATACTCTAGGACAAGGCAAGGTCAGTACACTAATCATTATATCCCTTAAAACAAAAGTACAGTATAAGTAAATAATAATATTGAAATTACTTTTATTACAAAGTAATAAAATAAACATTAAAATATTTATATATAAATATAAAACTATTTTTAATTTAAATTAGTAAATTATATCAAAAAGTAAGAATATGATAGAAATTATTAATTAGAAAGTGCAAATAAATTAACAAATAAAATAATATTTAACCTGTTGACGCATGCATCAAAAACCTCTCCTCCAATGCATTCATAAATCACGTCAATGCCATCCTAGTTAAAAAATTAAATAGTATTTGAATAATTAAAATTTTAAAAAATGTGCACATTGTAAACAAAGTATTTAAAATGAAATAAAAATATTTATAAAACTAACTTAAATTTTTTATTTAAAAACATAATTTGCTGAATTTAAACCTTTTTGGCTTATGGTGTAATTAAGACATGTAAATTTACATTAATATTAAATGCTTTTATAATATCAACTGATAATTTATAGACGTTGTTATACCTTCAACATAATTCAAGTTATTAACTGTAATACAATCTGTAACAAATTTAAGATACAATAATAAAATAATTGAATGATGAGTTGCTTCAAATATCATGCAACATTTGAGCATCAGAAATAATATTTGAGAATATTTAAATATTGAATCTATCACTACTCTACTACTGGGCTAAATGTAAGGACATGTACATGAATGATTATGTTAATGGTCATGTGACATTTAAATACAGAACATAATAAGCAGAACTTTGATACAAAAATTTTCAGCTCTCATTCTAACACAATGCTAAACTGCAGTTGCTATACAGAAATGAAATCCTTACATAAATCAGCAGCATTAACAGTTTCATTTACAAAGTTTTCAATGAAATTATCTATATTTAGATAAAATATTAAAAACTCATAATTGAGTCATTATTTTTTTGTATACTAAACAAGGCAAAACTCTCCATACAGTAGTGTCACCTTGTGTCAACCAGAGTAATCAATGGAAGGCTACAAGTCAGAAACTAGTCTGGGGATATTGGATGAGTAGGCACTAGATAGGGATTTTATGCACAAGCCTTCTGGCATCCATTGATTACTCTGTTTGGCACAGGGTGGCACTACTGTATGGGGATTTTTGCCTTTGTTTAAGTAATACATACCTAGATGAGAAATCAAAAAAATTACTGAAATTTTGTAATAAAAAATTGGGCATTTACTTTTAGGTGTTAAAAATTGAATCCCCCATTTAATGCAATGCACTGATCTAAATCTTTTTTTTTTTTTCACGTTTTGAAGTATTCCAAAAACTGTTGAAAAGTGATGCCTTTTAATGCCTGCATCATTTTCTTCTTCATCACTTCTACATCTACAAAAAAATTTTTTTGAGGAACTTTATATTCAGCAGAATAAAAAGAACACACATGGATTGAGGTCAGGTGAATATTGCAATTAGATAAGTTGGACCATGCTGTTTTTAATTAAAAATTGTACAACACTAAAGACTTTGTGCACTGGTGTGTTGTCCAGGTAAAACTTGCACTCCCCATTAAGCCAAAAATCACCATGTTTTCAGTTTCCCACATCATTCAAACTTTTCAGAACTTGTAAATAAAATGTTTGATTGTTATGAATGAATTCTGAGTGAATAATGCACCCAAAAATCAGTATCATCTTGACATTGAATTTTTTCATCCATGTTTTTTTGGGACATGGTAAATTTGATACTTCCATTACACTATTCATAAACTTGTATTTTCACCAGAACAGCTTGCTTGTAAATTGTTTAATGTATAATAACTGTTTCCCTGGTCATTTTCCCTAACAGAAAACAGAAATTCACATTGTTCCAACCTTTCAGTCATTACAAAAATTGTCAAATAAGCGAGATGCATTTAACAAATTATTTATTATGCTGCATCATGAGTTCTCTTGATGACAATCATGCAGGTTTCTGCAAAAGGTATCTAACAGCAGAAGTGTATACTACAATGCACTCATTCTCCAGTGAACATTTCCAGTTATTTTAGGGTATCATTTCATACAATAGTTAATTATTCAACTTAAATGATGCTCAGAAAAAGCCTCAAAAACTATTTGCTACTAGGTATGTAGTTATGGTAAAACACTTATTTCAAATTAGAAAAAATATTAAGGTATGGCTGCTTAATAATACTTATTTACACAACTTACAAAATGATATTATGGATCCCATTATTGTGACATCCCATTTTCTTTAGATTGAACATGTGAAGTAAATGTTCTGCACTAGATTTCCTAAAAAAGATTTTATAGAAATTTGAGCATGGTTTCCATGATATATACAGATACTGTTTACATTGTAAAGATTATCTCAATTATATTATAAAGAACTGCGATATTGGTAATTTTCAATGGAAGGATATAGATGAGAATAGAATACAATGGACAGTTATAGATAGAAACATTTGCTGCAGAACAGTTTAAAAATATTACTACAAAATATTATATAAATAGAATAATGAATCAGTGAATTCTATATATGAATGTATTTGGTTTGAAAAATTGGATTGTATAGTCATCATAAAACTCATCTCTAGTATATTTTTTACCTTTTTTTTCTTTTAAAACTGGAATAGGAGAGTGAATGCTGCTGACAATGAATATGTAATAACATTATCAATAAACCACTTGTACAAAACAGTAGCTATATTAATATAATGCTCTCTAAAATCAAAGTAATTTCCTTGCAAAAAAAATAATTCATTTCCATTGAACTTCCAAGATTTTATATGGATAGTAAATTAGACAAAAATACTTTAATAGATAAATGTCATATCAGTAGAGATGTTGATGTAACCTCATTCAAAAAAAAATTAAATAAAAAAAATAGAGTTAATTTTTATTCATTTAAAGTGATGTTTTAATGAAGCTATGTTGACATCCCTGTTAATAAAAAGTTGCTCTATTAAAATATTGTCATCCAATCTGCTATTTATATAAAATCTTAGAAATATGCTTGAAGTAAATTCATTTTCCATTTGCAAATAGATTACTTTGATAGATGTTGCATTATGACAGTTAGTGCTTTGAAATCAAGATTTATTGCTCATATTATTTAGCACTTTATAATTTGATCATTACATATTTGATAGTTGAGTGATCAGTTATTAAAATGAATAGAAATTAACTCTTATTTGGGAATAAAATTATAAGTCAACTGGAATGAAACTATGTTGACATCTAATGTAATAAAAACAAATGTAAATTCAGAATTAGTGGGAAAAAACATTGATAACTTTAGATATGATTATGACATCAGATTAGAATTGTTCAGACATAATATTTATGGTGATTCTTTATTAAAAAAATTAAAAGCAGAGTAGAGAGATAGGAATACAGCTTTAACTTTAGGCTAATAGTAAAGACATAGAAGTCATTGGCAGGTTCTGCTTCCTTAAATAAACTTAACAACAACAATTAACCCAGAGGTCAAGGGGGATTCATCATAAACTGATATTAGGAAGAGATATAATGAAAGTCTGGAAACAATCTTTAAATGTTGGGACATTTGTTTAAAAATAAAGATAATAATTGGAAAAATAATGATGGTTTGAACTGGAATGTTGATGAAAATTTTAAAAATACTGTAGGCAACAAGTAAAAATGGTCATATTGATATTTACATCAGATATGAACAGAACTTTCACTTGAAGGTAGTTTTCTTTTTATTTACAATGTGGAGTAAACTAATAATATTTATTTAGGATTCATCATTTTGAAAAAATTAATAAATACTGAAAATAATTCAGCAATTAAAAATACATTTGTAAATTTATTTTTAAAGCAACATTTATTAGAAATAGTTTTAATTAAATAAAAATCATCATTTTCAACTATTATTAATCCACTGCAGAAAAAATGTCTCTCTATGCTTAATTCAGTTTCTCCAATCCATAGTTTCTAACATCATTCTAGCAAACTTCCTTATTTAATCTATCCATCTCATACATAATCTTTTTTTTAGAACTTTTACTAAACTCTATTAGCAAATTATCTTAAAATAATACTTAACTAAAAGAACATTCTCTCAAATGCAGACAGGCATAAGCAAATATCAAAAGAAAATAGACTACTGAATATTAATATTTATGTAGGCATTTGGGAAAAACTAGAACTACTCAGTAAAAATAAAAGCAATCACATAATTAATTATACAGAAGGTCACATGACATTTAAGCAAGTTATCTGTCATTAAAAATAAAAATAATCATATAATTAGTTTTTCAGAAAGTAAATGATGTTTAAAACAAGTTGAACATACTTGTATCATCCAATTGATTGAATTCCAGATTTGATTTTATTCAGATGAGAATCAATTCAAAACTCTTTACTTCTCAGTCTGTCATTATTATCACTGTATAAATTTCAAGGGTTTATACAAAAATCAAAGAAAAATTAAAATAATTCTGTTATAAAAATACAATTTATAAAATGTAAAGTAAAATCACTTTAATAAGTTATTTCAAGGCAGAAATTTCTTCAATAGTATGTCTTAAAGGAATAAATGTTTTCTATCTTTTAGATTCTCAATAAAAATAAAATATTCATTAATTGAACATTAATTGATAGTTAATTGTGTTGCCTATGATTCGTACCTTTTTAAGCACTATGAAGATACAACACTTGCCCTACAAATTATGCTTTAGGAGTTCCATATTTAAGGACTTCCACATTTTGTGAGAATAAAATGAATTAAGTATAAATAATCAAGGTTATCAATTTTTCAAACATACTTTGAAAGCTATATTACTCTTATAGGTAATAGAAATTGGATTTTTAAAAATTATAGATTTTGAAAATGGCTGCATTGATCTAAATATACAATATTTTGTTTATTTATCAATAAATAACTTTCACATTATGCTACCACTAACACCAAATTCTATTTATTTATATTAACATCAATATTTTTTATGAGGTGATATTCTAAATTGACCTCTGTTTGAAAATATTCTTGGTTAAATATCCAGAGAGGGATTCTCGATTTAAATCTTATCTGGTGAAATATGTCTTAAGAGTTATTAGGAAATCTGATCTATTTAACAAATATAAAATATATGTACTTTTATATTGAACCGTATTCGAATATGTGCATTCAAAACACCGGCCTCTTAGGCAGAGAAGAACATACTCGGAGAGTATGTATGCCCAAACGATAGCTATAAAGTATATAACTAGCGTTACATTTCCAGGACATAGCTTCTTCTCGGCTGTTGAGTTCAACACCAAGTTCAAAGCACTTTTTTTTGTTTGTGTATAAACACGGGTGCCAGCTGCTTATTCTAAAAGAATACTAAAAGAATAGACAACGCACTTTGAACAGTGGCCACTAACTCAACGCCTAAATCCATGACTAGCTCAGTTGTTTGTAATCACTAATAGATTATACTTAATTAGTGGTTAAAAGACTTGATAAAAGGGAATTGATAAAAAGAATTGACCGACAAATAAAGTTTAATTTGAAAGATAATTTATTAACTAACATTTATTTACTAAATTTAAACATTTTATACTTCTAATAAAACACACGCATATTTTAAATTAACATTCTAAATAGTTTAAATATTCTTGAATATTTTCATAACAGAACACTGGGAATTTATCTACTTTGACTAATAATATTGATATAAGGATCACGCACATATTAACTCACACACACACATAATAATGATAATAAAGGACTACATAGCATTTGAAATTTAATCACACACATCAATAGTTCATTTATGTATGATATAGAGTTCATATAATTAGACTCTTGAAAGATTCGTACGAATTAATGAAATGCAATGGCTATTACAGTATAAACGAAAATAAGCAAATGTTTTACCTAGGATTTTGAACGTAGATTTAACACTTTGTTTTCTTCTTGTTTGTTGTTTCTTCCAGTATGAATGGTTCCAGTATGAATGCTTCCAGCCAGCTGGGACGTTTCCTTGATGAGTTTCCTTATTATTCACGATTATTACTATTGGAGACAATTAGATACTGATGGAGATTTTCTAAGTTGTTACGTTGACATTATTTCACGGGCAGATCTTGCTGTTTTCATCGGACTTTTTAGGCTGTGGAGAGGCGTGAATTCCCAAAATCTTCTCAACACTGCATTTTGTTTGTTAACTGACTCAATTAATTTCTGAACTGCACTACTCAATTACTTTTGTGAACTGATTACTGTCCGATAAAAAAAGGTCTATTTATACCTGCGCCTTGTTGTCTTTCTAATATCTCCGGCAAAGATCTGTTGTCAAATTCCAGTGATAATCATTTGATAAACGTGTTTTGGAAGATTGCTTAATTAGTAATAGCCATGCAATAAAACGTGTTGTTTTATTTTATTAATAGCCATTGCCATGTTTTTAATGATAATCTTCTTTTATTTCGCATAAATTTTATTTATTTACAAATCGCACATATATATGCACATATATTTTTAATACAATTTACTATTTAGTTTTAACATTATTTTTTCTTTAATTAGACTTGAATGAAAAGAGATTTGTATGTTTTAACTTTTTAAATTATATTTTTACGAATACTAATAAAAACTCTTTACTTCCTTTTATAACCCTTAGTTTAATTTCTCTAACGAAACACCCCTCTCCCCTTCTGATTAATTAATTGTAGCTTTTTTATTTCAAAACTAACGCTAGAAAACTATTTGATTCTTATCCTTTTCTAAAACAAACTGCAATAAACTCTTCAATGTTTAATTTTATGTTTTTCTTTTATGAACGATTATTTTAATAATATAATTTTAGATAAAATTATATGTGCCTATATCAATATAGGTACAATATATATATAACAGAAATTATGAAGTCAATAAAATGTTACCTGTGAACTTCTATGAGACAAAAATGTTATCTAAATTTATCATTACAATAATATCTAATGAGTATAAATTATGTGAGACTTTAAATTGCAATGATATAATTAATGATTTTGCAAAACAAAAGATATGGAAAATAAAGTTTATGAATTTTGAATAAATAAACATACAAATCTTTATTTTGTTAATATCTAATTATCAGATCATTGTTGTTAACAACACTTGAAAAAATACTATTTTACATAATTTTATTAGAATATATTTCTGCCAAAAAGATACGAATAATATTGATTTTTGTCTCAGGACATACAAATTTTAAGGATGCCTCTGACTAGAAGTTATCAGCCTGAAAAAAATATTATTAAGTCTGATTAGGATTGAAAGGTTTTCAAGTTTAATCAGTACAAGTACAAACCAAAATCATAAAGCATAGCAGTAGATGCATTAGCATTGCAAACATAAGGTCTTTCTTAATTATAATGTTAATATTTTAAATTAATTATAGATATTAGAAATTATGAGTAATTAAACATTTTTGTTTGTAATATTAAAAAAATACTAGTTAATACAAATAATATTTGAACTATTAAATCATCAAAGCATAACATTTTCTTCCAAGTAAAGTTCACAACACTAAATGGTATTGTGCTATAAAATATTCATCTCCAGACAAAACAGCTTCTGGTTTTTATCTTTGTCAGTGAAAACTATGATTCAAAACTGGAACTAATACACTTATGCATCTATAAGGTTTTTTTAACTTTTTTATATTGTTCACACTAATAATCAGAAAGTTAAAAAACCCTTAGTATTGATGAAAGCAAAAAGTAATAACTAATCAATCTGGAGATTTTATAGCACTATACCATCTGGTACCCACTGATTATTCAAACTTACAATATTGGTTTTAGAGTAAATAACAAAAACTGCTTTTAGAAGCACACGAGAGATCATTTTATGTTGTTGTTTATATAAATTTAACCGTTTTTCAGATTAGGTGTCTCAAGAAATTAATTTAGTTTTTACTTCCAACAATTGTTTTTAAATCATATATTCACACAATTTTATAAAATTTCTGGATCTAAAATGAGTCAGAAAATCAAAGATAATTTGAAATTCAATATTATGAATGCATTATAAATCCAAATGCCATTCTTTATTTTAACATCTATCTGATAAAAACTGACTGTTCTCTTTTCCACCAGTCTGAGAGACATCCACACTACACTCACAAATTTCTCAATATTTCAGCTATACTATAAAATAAATCCAGTGTATTATTCTCAAATCCATACTTTCAGCTGATAGTAGAAAAAATTATCTGACAGTATTTTAATTTTAACATTAATTTACAGATTATTTTTAAGCATTTAACTAAAACTAATTTAATAAGACTTCCATTCATGTAAATATTTTAATTTTTGTTACAATACCAAACATTCTGAATAATTATAAAACCACACAATACTTACAAACAAACAATAAATTCAGATTCATAAACTGAAGCTATTCACCTACACCATTATATAAATACCAGATGCACACAGTCTTGTAAAGGCCTATGGTTTTTTTTTTTTAATTGGCTGCTTTAACAATTTTTTTTAAAGATTTAATGTAAATTAAACAAAATATTTTAAATGTGAGAATTTTATACTGGTCTGAAAGACCATCCTTAAGGTGGAATACAAAAATTCTAGACTTTCAGTCAGTTGAGTTTAGAATAAATGGTTGCTTTAACAAATTTTTTTAAAGATTTAATGTAAATTAAACAAAACATTTTAATATTATATAAATAAATTTTTGAATTTTAATAAAGCTAAATTAAAATTTACATTTTTAAATATACCTATTATATTTGACAATGTTAAGGGACAAATATATACTTGCTGGAGTGCCCTCTGAATAAAAATTTTAATTGTTTTTTTTTTTCAATTTTTTGACAGTGTTACGATTAATCATAATACTTTTTTAAGCTTTATTAATAGTTATCATTTATTAATGTCAGAATACAAAAACTCCGATTGTTTTTGTAATATTTTTTTAATAAATATAATCTTTGTAATATTTTTTTTAATTGATTGCATTAACAATTTTTTTTAAAGATTTAATGGGAATATGTTTTTTTATTAAATATTGCTAAATATGTCTTTCATCTGAACTATATTAGGAAATTGACGGAAGATGAAAGCATGGAGCACCTTAATGCCAAATTATGAATCAACATATGTGGCTGTTTCTGCAGCTGGTTAGCAACCTTTACCATTAAATATATACTATATCCCTATAGTTAAAAGCACTTGTACTGATTTTTTTCCCCCAGCACTTTTTATTTAATGGTGTAATTAATTCCTTCACATAAACGTAGTGGTTGTAAATTTGACATGTGACTTTGGACAATAATTAATACATTCACCAATCAGATAACAGAGAAAATAGGGATTTTATATATAAGATGATAATTATATATATAAAGATCAAATTATACAATACTATATGTCAAGTAATATCTATATTAATCCAATAGCCTCTAGTATCAAAGTAATTCACATTGCAAATTAAAAGTAAATCCACTTTCAACTGTCATCTACAATCTTAAACAGATAATAGTTTAGACAATAAAATTTTTTAGAATGAATGTCAAATCAGCAAAGATACTACTAGAGAGTGCTACATTTATCTTGGAAAGTTATCATTCCAATTACTATATTGTAACGAACACAGACGTTCGTTACATTGTTTTTTTTTATTTATTAAACATGAAAGTAAATTAAAAAGTTCGCATTTAAAAATTTTCTTTAAGAATTAAAAATTGAAATTAAATATCATCTTAAACTCGTATATATTAAATCGCACAGATATAAAAAATTATTAAAATAAAACTGTATTAAAAATAGAAAAGGTATTTTAAAAACAAAAACTTAAAAAGATTTGGAGATAAAATTATATCTTTAAATTTATCTTTAAATATATCTTTGATTTGGAAAACAGGTTAATTAATCAGAAATGGAAATGATAAATTTAATTAGTCAAATGTAAACCAGCCTTGGGCATTTAAATGTAAAAACAGCGGTCAGATAGGAAAACAATAGAAACAAATAGCCAATGAAAGAAATCCATTGGGAAATCGGACCTCAACGAAAAGGATCATCGCATCGATGACGTAATGTAAATGCAATCCTTCAAATGAATATAAAAGGACAAGGTTGAAAATTATTAGTGAGGAGTGAGTGATTATGATTATTACGATGTGACAGATAGATGTTAGTGCGGAGGTGCGGGAGAAGAGATTGAAGGACGCACGTTCAATCCCTTCAGTTGTTATAAAATGGAAAAATGAAACATCGCTTTTCTTATATTCAGAGGATCACAGGATCATCGGGAAATTTAACGCGGGATTTCAAACGGCAAGCAATTGTAAAAGATGAACATTTCTAAAACCGTAAGAACTTTCTAAGATATAACGAACAATATTAATTTGAAAACACTAAGAACTTTAAATTTTAAACTTTCCTAGTAGTTAATTGTTACAAATAGAATCCTATCTGACCAAACTAAATTCTTTATTAATAGCGTTATTTGATGTATTTTTTTCTTATTTATTTAAAATCATTTCCATTTATTTATTTACTTTTTTGTTCTTTAAGTTTTATTATGATTTCTGTTTTCCGATAAATTAAAATATATCAATGTTAAACTTAAGTCAGGCATGAATGGCTGTATAGATTTGTAAAGTTATATTAGGGGAGGGTAATCTTAGGTTATTTGTTGCGTGGTTAAATTGGGTCAATGGATTGGATATATTGGTGTGATTAGTAGATGTAATATTGATTCGCTACGGGCAGAATCGCTTCATACGCCGCACACTTCCGTTTGCCTATGGAAGGAATGATAAGTCGGATACCGCAGTTCCTTTCTATGGAGTTTTTTTGTTTTATTGCTCTTCTTTGCAGATAGATGTAATATTCCTATCTCATAAGAGGCAATTTCTTCTCTTAACCTTTTGTGCTGCCGTATTTTATTACATTGAATACATCGATATATCAGATGAATTGATGCCAGTTTGACTACGAATTTTAGCCTAAGGTTAAATAGGGATAGAATGTTTATTTTCAAAAGCAAATTTATGTGGTCTATTCATGCTCGACCCTAAATAAAAATGCATTAAATTTAAGTTGTTTATAGACGCTTGCATGGATTGTTTATCGGTTAACTATATTTGCGTTTTCATATTTGATCAAAATATATAGACATTCGATAAATAATGATACCTTACGGTGAGTATCTAAAATGTATTTATTCGGAGGTCTTTTAAGTCATTGGTGACAATGCAAGTATCTTTTGGTGAATACTACTGGGTTACGTATAAATTTCCCTCCGCAATTGTCAGTAATCAATAAGTTTGTATTTTGATCGTTTATGTTTACTTTGAAATGTGTTTAACCGTTGAAATCTATGTAACCGATCTATAGCAACATATTATAACAAGCTTTTATAATCCCATCTGTGCGAACTTAATTAAAATGTAAAATTAGAATATAATAGTAATTAAATGTAAATTAAAGTCAAAAATCAAAGTTAAAAATAATGTTAAATGTTAAAATGTAAACTAATACTAAAATAATTTTAAATCTTATATATATGTGCATAAATAAATGTTTGTATGTTAATTACTGGCAGTGGCTTATTTTATTTATTTTTTTAATATTGAAATATAATTAGATACCATATGATATTATTAATCTCTGCTATTCCACTGAGCTAGTGACATGGGCTAACGACCGGAACCAAAATATTTAAAAAAAAATTTTTTTTTTTTTTTTTGACTTACGTATCTGCCTACCTTATAAATTTTTCTAGGTTCAAATGCCTAGATGGCGCCCCGTAGTGCAGATTACATTAAGTTGCTTGCTCCGTATCGTTACAACTGGCGCCCAACATGGGGCCGATCTTTAATAAACCACATATACCCTGAGCAAATTTTATCAAAATGAAATATTTTTATCTGCTTACATATAGTCGTATACTTTGAATCTTATAAAAGCACTGCCAGAAGAAATTGCGCATATATATTAAACACGAGAACGTATAAATAATTTTAAAACTAAATTTTGTTTAAAAAAAAAAAAAGTCAAAAGGTTGCGATTGATATGTTTTTTTTGTTGTTGTTGTAATATAAATTATGCTTTAAGGTGTATAGGAGCGCACAGCCACGTAAGTTTATGATCGAAATGTGGTGCCTTACGATGACTACCTTTGGGAATTACTTCAGTGTAACCCTATGTATGCATTTCAATCAGTCATAAATAAGTTGGTGGTATTTATAATTGTGCTGCAAATATACACGTTTAAACCCATTATTTCTTAAAACATATTTAGTTCAATGCAACCTTCTTAAATAAATAATTTAAATAACTTGCTTGTCATGCCATATGGAAAAATAAAATGTATAAGAAAAAATAATAGAACTCTTGTGGGGAGGAGGTGAACGTAAATGGTCCTTGGGAAGGCGATAGTCAACATTTTTTTTTTTTGTTTTTTTGTATATAGTCTTTTTGTAAAATTATTAACCGGATGTTTTGTAAATGTCTTCGTCAATCATGTACCGTAATTACTAACCCTAAGTAAAATATTTTTTTTTTTTGATCATTTTTTTTTTAAGTAACTTTACTGATATGTAACGAACACAGACGTTCGTTACATTGTTTTTTTTTTTATTTATTAAACATGAAAGTAAATTAAAAAGTTCGCATTTAAAAATTTTCTTTAAGAATTAAAAATTGAAATTAAATATCATCTTAAACTCGTATATATTAAATCGCACAGATATAAAAAATTATTAAAATAAAACTGTATTAAAAATAGAAAAGGTATTTTAAAAACAAAAACTTAAAAAGATTTGGAGATAAAATTATATCTTTAAATTTATCTTTAAATATATCTTTGATTTGGAAAACAGGTTAATTAATCAGAAATGGAAATGATAAATTTAATTAGTCAAATGTAAACCAGCCTTGGGCATTTAAATGTAAAAACAGCGGTCAGATAGGAAAACAATAGAAACAAATAGCCAATGAAAGAAATCCATTGGGAAATCGGACCTCAACGAAAAGGATCATCGCATCGATGACGTAATGTAAATGCAATCCTTCAAATGAATATAAAAGGACAAGGTTGAAAATTATTAGTGACTAGTGAGTTATTATGATTATTACGATGTGACAGATAGATGTTAGTGCGGAGGTGCGGGAGAAGAGATTGAAGGACGCACGTTCAATCCCTTCAGTTGTTATAAAATGGAAAAATGAAACGTCGCTTTTTTTATATTCAGAGGATCACAGGATCATCAGGAAATTTAACGCGGGATTTCAAACGGCAAGCAATTGTAAAAGATGAACATTTCTAAAACCGTAAGAACTTTCTAAGATATAACGAACAATATTAATTTGAAAACACTAAGAACTTTAAATTTTAAACTTTCCTAGTAGTTAATTGTTACAAATAGAATCCTATCTGACCAAACTAAATGCTTTATTAATAGCGTTATTTGATGTATTTTTTTCTTATTTATTTAAAATCATTTCCATTTATTTATTTACTTTTTTGTTCTTTAAGTTTTATTATGATTTCTGTTTTCCGATAAATTAAAATATATCAATGTTAAACTTAAGTCGGGCGTGAATGGCTGTATAGATTTGTAAAGTTATATTAGGGGAGGGTAATCTTAGGTTATTTGTTCCGTGGTTAAATTGGGTCAATGGATTGGATATATTGGTGTGATTAGTAGATGTAATATTGATTCGCTACGGGCAGAATCGCTTCATACGCCGCACACTTCCGTTTGCCTATGGAAGGAATGATAAGTCGGATACCGCAGTTCCTTTCTATGGAGTTTTTTTGTTTTATTGCTCTTCTTTGCAGATAGATGTAATATTCCTATCTCATAAGAGGCAATTTCTTCTCTTAACCTTTTGTGCTGCCGTATTTTATTACATTGAATACATCGATATATCAGATGAATTGATGCCAGTTTGACTACGAATTTTAGCCTAAGGTTAAATAGGGATAGAATGTTTATTTTCAAAAGCAAATTTATGTGGTCTATTCATGCTCGACCCTAAATAAAAATGCATTAAATTTAAGTTGTTTATAGACGCTTGCATGGATTGTTTATCGGTTAACTATATTTGCGTTTTCATATTTGATCAAAATATATAGACATTCGATAAATAATGATACCTTACGGTGAGTATCTAAAATGTATTTATTCGGAGGTCTTTTAAGTCATTGGTGACAATGCAAGTATCTTATGGTGAATACTACTGGGTTACGTATAAATTTCCCTCCGCAATTGTCAGTAATCAATAAGTTTGTATTTTGATCGTTTATGTTTACTTTGAAATGTGTTTAACCGTTGAAATCTATGTAACCGATCTATAGCAACATATTATAACAAGCTTTTATAATCCCATCTGTGCGAACTTAATTAAAATGTAAAATTAGAATATAATAGTAATTAAATGTAAATTAAAGTCAAAAATCAAAGTTAAAAATAATGTTAAATGTTAAAATGTAAACTAATACTAAAATAATTTTAAATCTTATATATATATGTGCATAAATAAATGTTTGTATGTTAATTACTGGCAGTGGCTTATTTTATTTATTTTTTTAATATTGAAATATAATTAGATACCATATGATATTATTAATCTCTGCTATTCCACTGAGCTAGTGACATGGGCTAACGACCGGAACCAAAATATTTTTAAAAAAAATTTTTTTTTTTTTTTTTTGACTTACGTATCTGCCTACCTTATAAATTTTTCTAGGTTCAAATGCCTAGATGGCGCCCCGTAGTGCAGATTACGTTAAGTCGCTTGCTCCGTATCGTTACAATATATTATATAATGCTGTATAATTTGAAGTTATCATATTTAATATTTGATTGTTTGTTTGAATGATTATTAAAATGAGTAGAAATTAACTCTGCCTTATGAATTCAAATTATACTTTGATCATCATCATAACAAGTATCACTGTTTATTTCATTTATATAAGATGATGAACAGCAGATAAGACTAAACTCGTTTTTCATCTGCAATGAGATTACTTTAATACTAGAAAATGTTCCATTAATATAGCTAGGACTTAAAATTTATGGCTTACATTTTTATATATTCATATTACTGCATGTATATTAAAACTTACCTGATATTCTGTTTTTAATACATCACGTAAATTTTCTTCTTTATAATTAATAACACGATCACAACCAAGTTTCTAAAAGAAAAATATATTCAAAGATTACATTCAATAATATCTAAATTTAATATAAAAACTAAAAAATAATACTGTAAATTATATTTAATATAACAACAAAGTCATTACAAATATTTATTAACATAGAATATCTGTGGAAAAAACTTCATTAACTTTTTTGTTACTGAACTACATACATATAAATTGAATCATGCTCTCTCATTATTTTTAAGATTAAAATTGTACTGTACAACACCTTTCCCTCTGTTTTTGATTAGATAATCAGAATTTTATTAATTTGCATTTTGAGGAAAAAAATTAATAAAAAATAAAAATTAATAGAAGATATTTTTAATCCTCAAATTATAATTTTTTAATTCACAGTCCAATTGCTAGACTTATGATAGCAAAATGTTCAAGCAAATAATGTTAAAAACATATTATATAAAGATACTTTGAAACGAAGGGAGGAAATAAAGTTACTTAGTTTTAGATCATAATTGTATGAAAAATTATATATATATTTTTAAAACAAGAAATGAGAATATTTTTTGTCATTTACTGGCAGAAGAAAAAAATCATTTTTATTTTTTCTAGAAACTTATAAATATATAAAATTAATCAGAATTAACTATATTAATTATAAAATTACTAATTATAGTTTTTTATAATTATTTTTAATGTTATATAAATATAATGTATTCAAATCATTTCAAACACTTTTTAGCAAAACCCTTTATTGGTACATATACATCTATGTTTCGACTGTCCTGCAGTCTTCTTCAGAGCTAATTCACTTTAATCTCTTAAAAAGATTTTTTAAAAGAAATTAAAGTGAACTGGCTGTGAAGAAGACTGCATGACAGTCGAAACATAGGTGTATGTGTATATGTACAAATAAAGGGTTTTGCTAAAAAGTGTTTGAACTGATTTGGATAAATGGTATTTATATAAGATATTACAGCAAAATAAAGGAAAAGGTGATTTTGGTAATATTTTTAATGTGCATAATTCAAGTACTAGAAATGATAGAGCAGAGCTGTTATTTTTAGACTTTGAGCCACAGAGTATATTATTCTACCAATGCACTAAACCATACATGGCATAATTAGTCATTAAATATTTAAGACAAATAAAACAAAAAAATTAGTCAGTAGTGTTTTAAATTGCTAATTGAGACAGGTTGCCCAATTTTTAAAAAAAAATTATTTCCAGCAAATATTTAAGCTCCATTAGAGTTAATTTATTTAAATCATAATCTAGATCTTTAATCACATTAAGGGTCTCATTTCAAAAAAAATGTTTCACAATTCTTGCATTATGTTTAAAAGATTCTACAGAAACAATATTTCAAATTTAATTTCAGTTGTCCAAAATATAACTTCTCAACTCATTAAAATTTGGATGGAAAGTCTTCTAAATAATAACTACAATGAGTAGAGACATGAATACTTGTAAAAAATATTTAAGAAATTGTGATCTTGGAATTTTCACACATATAAAGTATATATGAATGTTATGATTTTTATAATATCTAAACATTAAGCTAAAAATGGTTCTATTTTTAATTTAATGGTAGGTCAAAAGAAATACTATTATTAGATGGTGTGCTTTCAATTTATAATTGCTAGTTTTATTAGGTTACTTGCCTAATTACATTACAGCTAAAGTTTATCAAGATAAATATGCAGAAATTCTCATTATATAAAGTATTGAAAATATTTTTATCTAACAAGAATATGCATATATGCTTTAACCCAAGCCACAAATTATAGTTGGAAAATATCTTGGCATGCGCTGAAATATAAAGCAGTTTATCCTTCCAAATTATTTCTTTTAACCTCTCCTCTAAATTTATATCTTTAAAGTTGCCCAAATCATTTTCCTCTCATTTTCTCATTGCTTGCATCACTATATCATGTAATTACATTACAAAGAAAACATTTAACAATTGTTCTTTTAAAATCTAAAATATATTGAAATACAAAACAATCTATCTTTATTAAAAGCCTATTTAATGACTTCTTTTCTTCTAGTTTTATCAATTTCAACACCGGTTATCTAACTTTTATAAATATTTAAAACTACTAAACTGTTTTATATTTTAAGCCAATAAACATCACATGAATACCTCCTCTTATGCCTGGGTATGTGTGCAATATATATATAGTGAGTTTTGCCTGTTTTATATTTTCCTGTTTGTTTTCATATAACATTTCAAAATACAATTATATGTTCATTGATTTAATTTTATTTGCATTTATTTTCTCCCCAAATCTTATACAAGTTTCATCAATCTTATGTAATGGTTTTACAAGCTCATTCATTAGTTGTGCCCTTAGTGCTATCACTTCCAGTATTCACTCCCAAGTAATTAACCATTCAATTATTTTTATTAATTATTGTTTTTTGATTCCAAATGTATAGTTAGATGATAGTAACTATATTTGTATTTTAACAAATAAATCAGAACACAGTTTTGAAGATATATACATTAAAAAATCACAAAATATTTAAAAAACAAACATTATGCAATTACTTATTATATAACTATCTATACTTCTCTTACAGTTCTGCATAATGACCAGTAACAAAAGCTACCTAAAACACGATTCAAATAGAAGATCCCTTTTCAGATTACTTCACTAAAAATTTCTTCAAACAACTAAAAAATTATTGAATAAAAAATAGTTATTTTGTGAGACCAAATATATTTCATTTTATTGTGCATGGTGTAGTGTAATGAAGAGGAAATTAAAAGCTCAAGTTCTACAAATTTCATGCTAAATTTGTCAATTTCAATATTTGAAAATCTTATGACTGACTGAGCAATAAACATGTTTAATTGTTCATTTATTTATTTATTTTTTCCAACCCTAATAATAAAATCAATTGAATCTATATTCCTCTAGATATTACTGGAGTTTCACCTACAGATTTGGAATTACCTGTGGTAACTATGAATTTTAACACATTCAGACTTAAAATAGTTATGCAAATATAAAATATAAACTATTTAGTGAATGGCTGTCAAATCTATGTATGTGGTGATTAGTGATCTTTTCAACATGATCAGGTGGAATCAGCAATATGAGATGGCACTGAGAGTAGTAGGTCATGTGAAAGTCTGAGTTCAAATCCCGCATATATTAAAAGATTAATGAAACTTTTGTCGATAATGAAATTTAACTAGGTTTATCTTATTTTAATTAAATTTCTTATGGACACCTGCTGCTTACTTATAGCTTCAATCTTAGATGAATAGTTTTATATATGCTTATATGTTTAATCACCCTCACCACGCCCATAATGATGAAAGACTAATTGCATGTTGCTTAGATAACACCTAAAAGAATACCTTCTGCTAACAAATCTAAAAACTTTTAATTGAAAATAAAAACCAAAAGATAATACAGACTTTTATTAAAACTGATTTAAATTAAATTCTTATCATTCTGTTAATTTACATTTTAGGAAATTCCCAGAAATTGGCCAAAGGTCATGATATCAAAAATATAATTAATTTAATTTAAAAAGAAAAAAAAATTTTTTAACACATCCAATTTTAGCTATTATTATCTTTCTAAATATATACTTTTAATATTTAAATAATATAAATAAAACTGAGCCAATTAAATATTTCAAATGTATTCTATGCAGCTTCACTCACACCCACAAACATATAGATAGTTTCAATTAAATATGACTTAAAATGAAGCAAGTATGTGCAGATATATATATTTGGCTATATATACTAAGCAGTGCAAATTTTTGGTTTAACAAAATATTTTATAAACTATTTATTTATATGTGTATACCTTTGAATAGATCGGGGGGGGGGTAAATAGTGCATTAAACCCAGCCACAGATCAATACAAATAGGCACACCATTTTTAGGTGATTTATCCATCTTAGCTCTGTATTCACTTGTGATATTTTTTAAAAATTCATTTGCTACCATTTGATATTCAGATACCTTATCTGTTACTAGCTCATGTGTATTAATTGTTCTGTATATTATATCCAATTCATTTTGTAGTGATTTCCTAAGATTGTGGCCTAACATCCCAAATAGTAGTTGATCCTGGAATATGTACTCTCAATTGATCATATATTCACAATGTCTGGCTTGTGCATGCAATAGCAAATTATAATCTTGATAACTCTCTTGAGGTAGTTGTTTCCTCATTCAAAAATGCAAATGAGCTATTCTCTTCATTACCACTACTGAAAATATGTAGTAAGATTTTTTATTAGTTCACTGTATGATAAACCTTCTGAGTCTTGGGATCACATCATTACTTAGCAATTTATAGAACATTGTTATTGGCAAAAAACAAGTGTTGAAACTTTTAAGTTTATCATCTTCAATAAATATATATATAAAAAAACAACTGGAATAAAATTATAAAAATTTTAAAAATGCTTATATAAAATTGAAGATTAATATCCTTTACTATAGCCAGCTTACAGCGTATTCCACCATGCTAGTCAAGATGGCGGAATATGCAGTAAGCTGGCTATAGCAAAGGATATTAATCTTCAATTTTATATAAGCATTTTAAAAAAAATTGTAGTTTTATTCCAGTTGTTTTTTTATTATTGTGTGTGTGTGTGCACACTATGTTATTGTGTGCTATGTAACAGAAGTGTTACAGTATCAATTAGGGAATAGAATCAATTAAAGTTAAAAATGGGGTGAGATTAAGACATGTCACCTTTATTTTGTTTTTGTTATATTTGAGAGAAATGGAGAGAGCAATAGAAAATCTAGAATAGGGGCAGACATAAATGGCAAGAGTATATACATTATCGGGTCTTGTTGTGCATAGAAAGTAGGGAAGATATGGAAGTTAAGATGAAGACATGTGCAAAGGTTGGTAAAAAGACAGGGATTAAATTTAGTGAAGAAAAATCAAAAGTAATGTTGATAAATACTAGGGAAAGAGAAGAGAAATAATTTTTATTGGAGGATATAAAATTAAATGTGATGAATAAGTATAACTATTTGGGAATTGTCTTAAGTAATCAGAGAAATTGCTTGGATGAATGAGAGAAAAAAATTGATAAATGAGTCACACACACACACACACACACACCCAAAAAAAAGGGACTGGTAATGAAATTAAGTGTTTTCATATAATAAATATGATGTAGCTACAATTGTATGAAGAGAGTGGCAGTAGTAGAATTAACTTATGGTAATGATGTGTTATGCATTAATAAAAGGGTTTTAGATTACTTAGAAAAAGTAAAAAAAGAAGTAGTAAGACATGCATTAGATGCAGTGTTGATGCTAAAGGAGACAATTCAAGGAGAAATAGGATGGTCAAATTTTATGTGAGAGATGCAAAAAACAAAATGAAAATGTTCGGTAGATTGCAATTTATGAATAATAAGAGAATAGTCAAAATAGTATTTAATTGGGTTGTAAGTAAAGGACAGGGAACAAGATAGGTGAGAAAGATAATATGGTATGAAAAAGATTTGGATAAAGAATTTATGTCAGTATACTTATCCAAAAGGTGAGATAATTGTATTAGGAGAATTGTTGAGTGTTATAGTGGCAAGGGATGGGATAGAAGAATAGATGCATTAATAAAAAATATAAAGTTGGAAAAATGGAGAACTAGTATGGAGAATAAAAAGGGTTTAAATATATATAGAAGTAAACAGAATATTGGGTATGAGTTAAATTTATGATAATAGCAAGGAAAGTAGTTTACTGTTTAAGGTTCGAACAGAATTTTTAACACTAAGGACATACACCCATAAATGGAAAAATATGGGTGATTTAGCCTGCAAGTTATGTAAGGAAGGCATAGAAAATACAAGCAGAAAGGGTACAAATAATGAAGTTATGGGAGAATAAATATAACCATAGTGATTATACCAAAAGTGGGTTCTTGGTTTTTATGCTGCATTTAAGAAAAGATAAAGAGGATTTAGATATAAAGGACATGCGAATGACAAAGACTTGTTTGAAAATGGGATAGAGCAGGATAAAGAAAAATATGGCAAAAACTTAGGTTGGGGAATGGAAAAGAAAGGTAAGGTTGCTAACATGTTTCTTTGGGCATGGTGGCTAAGAGATTCCTGACTTTGACAAAGGAGAAGCCACAGTGCATCATATCACATATAAATCATGAAATATAGTAAGTCTGATCATTACAACATACAAGGAAATGGTAATGATATTAAATCTTTATAATACTGTTTCTATATTATTTTAACAATCAGCTTATCTTTGTAGAACACATATTGAAATAATATAGGGCATTTGAAGATTTTAATATTATTTTACTTTGTCTTATTTATTCAAAGTGCTGACAGTTTTCAACATCATTCGTATTTTGCTTCTTTTCTCTCCATCTAACAATAATACTCAAATCACATAAAAATATTACATAAAGAAAAAGTTTTTCATAAGATTATTAGCTTTTACATATACCATTTACAACTTTTTTAAACACTTTATCAATACACTTTATATCCAAAACTAACAGTTTTGACTGTCCTGCAGTCATTATCAGAGCTACAATATTCAAATATATAATTAATACACTTATACACATATTCATATACATAATTAAATACACAAAATAAATATATATATTTTAACCTTACCATTATAAATTTTCCCATTTTATTACTTAAACAATTCTATCAATATTTATTTTATATCATTTTATTTTTTTAAAAAATTATTATTTATTATAATTATAATCTTTAACATTTATTCTACTACTTAATACATATTATTGTCATTTTACTTATATTACAAATCAACTTCTAGAAAAGTATTTGCATTTTGGGGGAATAAAGATTGTGGTATGGCAAGAATATATGGAGCACTAATAATATTTAAAGAAGGGATGCTTTTAAGACCAGTTATAAATGGTACAAATTCATATTTTGATAAAATATCTAAATGGATATAAAATAATATTTTTAACAAATATATTAATGATAAAAGTAATTTTCATATTAAAAATAATAAAGAGTTAATAAAAGAAATTAAAGATAAAATAAATGAATATAGTAATTATAAGTTGACTATGGTAAAAATAGATTTTGTGTAGTCAAGTGTTGTTAGCCGAGAGATCAGCGCAGCTGCCTTGCAAGCAAGCAGTTGGTTGCAGATGGTTGTTGCGCGTTCGCCTCCTGGCTGATGCTATGACATATGAAAAAAAAAAGAAAAAGATTTTGTGTCAATGTACATGAACATAAATGTGCAAGAAGCGATAGAGTTAGCAATAAAAAGATATAGAGATGATGAATACAAAAAAATTAAAATACGAATAGAGAAATTGAGAGAAATAATGAGAATTAGTTGTTAGGAGATTACATTTGAGTTTAATGGAAAATATTATAAACAAAAGATGGGATTACTAATAGAAGAGGCATTAAGTGGGGTACTTAGTAATATATTGTACCATTTGTTTATACGGTACAAATATATTGGCATCCGGTAAGATATTTAAAAGCTAAAAAAAAAAGTAAATTTAGCGATCTTTTAAAAGAAAAACATTTTAAGATTTTTTCTGATTAGTATAATTTATTTATGAAAAATAACGTACAATGAAAGTTAAAATTGTCATTCATATTTTTTGTATGTAATTAAAAATAAAAGTTAAATTGGAAAGAATAAACGACATGCAAATTACTGATCCAGATAAATTAAAAGAATTTCAAAAATAAAAAGATTGCAAGTAGAAAAGTAAAAATTCCAAAAGTAAAAAGATTGTAATTAGAAAAATCTTTTTAATAATTAAAGATGGCAGAATTATGCTAAAAAAAATAATAACTTTGTAACTTAAATTTAAAAGAAAGTGTAGAAGATTATTATCTTATATGCTGATAAAAGAATGAACAAAAGATATGCGCAGAAGTTTCAAAACTGGATCGGGGTATAAAAGGAGGAGGACAACCTCGATCTAAGTCTTCTCTATACCTTCTAGTTACGTGTCTGAAATCTGGCGGTTTCCGTGAGCATACCTGTGGCAGTAATAGATGTCTGCACAGGTATGCCACTTGCAGTACCTAGTCGTCAAGCAAGCAATGGAGATGGGCCTTGTGAAGACCGCTTTTCGCAATAAAAAGGTCACGACAACCATGCCTTTTCTCCGCGAGCATAACCTGTGGTAGGAATATACGTCTACACAGGTACACCACTTGCAGTACCCAGTCGTCAAGCAAGCAATGGAAACGGGCCCTGTGAAGACCGCTTTTTGCAATAAAAGGGTCACGACAGCCATGCCTTTTCTCCGGTTATAGAACGGAACAATAATGGAAGACGCCGGCAGGAGAGACCGATGAAAATTTTTAGGAGCTAGGGATCCCAAAAACACACACCAACTTACCGGTAAGTTAAGAGTAACTTTTCCTAATTGTGACAAAGTTTGCAAACAATTATAAAAATTGATATCAAAATAATCCCGATCAAGACTTCAAATTTTATTCTGCAAGAGACTCTTGTGTACCTAAGAACTATAATCATTGAACTGTTTTTTTTATATTATTAATTAATTCATGTTTGGATTAGTGTGTGTGTCATCTTTCCAATTAATTAAATCATAATGTTTTTGTTTTTTATTATTTATATTTTAATTTGTTAAAATAAAAAAATCTTTATTTCTAATACCCCTATTCATTGTGCGTTATTAATGATTATTAATAAATTTATGAAAGTTAATTATGATTTAAAAATATAATTTACCTTGCCAACGCTGTATCGAAACTCAATCCTCCAGAATTTCTAGATAATTTCGTCGTAGCTAAATAAATAAAAAAGGGATGTTCGCCAGTGAATTCTAAATATAGAATTCTGGCGCCTTTCAAATAAATTAAAAGCTGGCTTACTTTATCCCATTATTTTAGTGGCTACATTAGTTAAAAGAGTGTTGTGTGACCAGGAAAAATAATTGCGTCCATTAAATCTTACTGAATTGTATGACGAAACAAATTTAATAGATAGGACGTAATTTGGTCACCAAGTACGAGTAGTTAACTCATTTAAAACACCAAATAAGTAGTGGACGTTACAATATATATATAATATGGAAGATTTAATGATTAATAATAGTAATGGTCCAATTTTTATGAAAAGATATGTTAAAAGATTATTTATCGATTTTTAATAAGAGCCAAAGGCAAATAAATATGTATCTTGAAGAGATTAATAGGTTAGATAAAAATATAAAATTTACAATAGAAAAAGAAAATGGTAATAAGTTATCATATTTAGATATTTTGTTAAAGAAATCATATAAAAATGGTGAATGCAGGATAGACACATCTGTATATAAAAAAACTACTGTATATAAAAAAAACTAATGTAGATAGCAATATAAGTAATTGAAATTCAAATATAGATGTTAAATATCATAAATTCAAGAATATATAGAGCTTGCAATTATTGCTCAAATGAGGAAGATTATAGAAAATAGGTAGAATTGATAATTAAAGAGTTTAGAGATAATGAATATCCAGAAAAAGTTATAGAAGAAAGTATAAGAAAATCAGAAGAGATATTTAATAAAAATAATGAGATAGTATGTAGGAAAAATAAAATAGATAAGAATAAATATATAGATATTAAAACTTATAATAATAGTATTGTAAAAAGTAAGAATAAAATAATTATTAGAATTAACAAAAAGTTTAATAATGTAATAAAATTTAAGATAGTAAATAAAAGAAGGAAGAATATACTTAATATATTAGATAATAAGTATGTGAGAAAAGTAGAAAAATGCATAAATGGAGTCTATAAAATTGAATGCAAATCATGTAAAAGTAAAAATATAAAAACTAATTATGTGGGAGAAGCAAAGAATTCAATTTATACAAGATTAATTCAACATAAATATGATAATAGATCACCTATTTATTTGCATTCATTAGAAATAGGTCACAGGTTTGAGAAAAATAATATAAAAATGATTAATTATACAAATAATAGATGGGATAGGAAAATTAAAGAGGCAATACTGATTAAGAATATAAAACCAAGTCTAATTTTATAAGCAATTATTATTAATAATAGTTTGAATTTGAAAAAGATTAAAAGAATAAAGTTGAAGAAAATGACAATAGAGGGAGATGCTAAACAGTTGGGTTTTTAGATATAGATATAGAGAAGGCATATGATAGAGTAAATAGAAATAGATTATGGATAAGTTTAGCAAATTTGGGAATGGATGAAGCTTTAATAGATATTATTAAAAAATTATATGAAAATAATTATTATATATATCAATTAGAGAATATAGAATCAATTAAAGTCAAAAATGGTGTGGGACTAAGGCAAGGATGCCCTATGTCACCTATTTTGTTTGTGTTGTATTTGAGTGAAATGGAAAGAGCAATAGAAAGATTAGGAAGAGGGATAGAGATACCGTTAGTAGGTAGTAAGGGAGTATATATTTTGTCAGGTCTTTTTTTTGCAGAAGATATATTTTTGTGTGCAGAAAAAAGAGAAGATATGGAAGTTATGTTGAGGACATGTGCAAGGGTGGGTAAAGAGATGGGGATTAAATTTAGTGAAGAAAAATCAAATATAATGATGGTTAATACTGAGGAAAGAGAAGATGTAGAATTTTTATTGGGAGATATTAAGTTAAGTGTGGTGAATAGATATAGTTATTTGGGAATTATTTTAAGTAATCAGAAAAATTATTTGGATGAATGGGAGAAAAAATTGATAAATGAAGCAAAGAAAAGAAAAGGATTGATAAAGAAATTAACAGTATTTTCATATAATAAATATGATGTAGCTAGAATTATATGGAAAGGAGTTGCAGTAGCAGGGTTAACATATGGTAATGATGCATTATATGTTAGTAAAAATATATTAGATTATTTAGAAAAAGCTCAAAGGGAAGTAGGAAGACATGCATTGGATGCAGAAGTATGGACAGCAAGGGAGGCAATTCAAGGAGAAATGGGATGGTCAAGTTTTCATATGAGAGATGCAAAAAGTAAAATGAAAATGTTTGGTAGATTGCAGTTTATGGATAATAAAAGAATAGCTAAAATAGTATTTAATTGGGTTATGAGTAAAGGGCAGGTAACAAGATGGGTGAGAAAGGTAATGCGATATGCAAAAGATTTGGATAAAGAATTTATATCAGTATATTTGTACAAAAGATGGGATGATTGTGTTAAGAGGATTATTGAGTGTTATAGTAGTAAGGAATGGGATAAAAGAATAAATTTATTAATAAAGACTAGGGAGTTAGAGAGATGGAGAAATAGTATGGAGAGTAAAAAGAGTTTAAATATATATAGAAATAAACAGAATATTAAGTGTGAGTTAATATATGATAATAGTAAGGAAAGTAGTTTATTGTTTAAGGCTCGAACGGGATCTTTAGCTACAAAAGAATATACATGTAAATGGAAAAATATGGGTGATTTATTTTGTAAATTATGTAAGAAAGGAATTGAAAATATTAGGCATTTGTTAATTGAATGTAAATGTTTGAAAACAGAAAGGGTACATATAATGAAGTTGTGGAAAAATAAATATGAAAAGAGTGATTATACAGAAAGTGAATTATTGGTTTTTATGCTGGGTTTGGGAAAAGATAAGGGGGATTTAGATATAAAAGTTATAGAGTTGACAAAAATTATGTTGTGGAAATGGGATAGAGCAGATTATGGGTAAATTTAGAGTGGGGAATGTAAAAGAAAGTGGCTAACAGGTTTATCTGGGCATAATTGCTGAGATATTCTTGATTTCGTTTAAGGAGAAGCTATAATACATCACATCACATCACATCACATTAGAAATAGGATTGTAAAAAGGTAGGTAATTTTTGTAATGCAAAAAAGTAATTTGTAGTATGAAAAGTTAATTGATAATTATAAAATATTTAATAAAAATTAGAAAAGGTTAGAAGTTGATTTACATTATAAGTAAAATGACAATAATATGTATTAAGTGTTAAAGATTATAATTATAATAAATAATAATTTTTTTAAAAAAATAAAATGATATAAAATAAATATTGATAGAATTATTTAAAAGTAAAGTAATAAAATGGAAAATTTTATAATGGTCAGGTTAAAATGTATATTTATTTTGTGTTTTTAATTATGTATATGAATATGTATATAAGTTTATTAATTATATAGTTATATATTTGCATAGTGTAGCTCTGATGATGACTACAAGACAGTCGAAACTGTTAGTTTTGATATAAATAAAGAATATTGATAAAGTGTTTAAGAAAGTTGTGAATGGAATGATATGTTAAAGTAGAAATCAATACATAAGAAAATATATTTTTAGCTTTTACTATTTTTAATAAATTTTAATATCCTACCTTCAAAAAATCAACTTTATCATTCGAAGAACATGTTCCTATCACATGACAGCCAGCTTCCTTAGCAAGTTGAACCTATAAATGAAACAGACAGAAATTAATGTGTGTATATATAAATTGAATAAAGCAATTTATTCTTTAACTAAATTTACATATCATATCAGCCAATAAATCATATTAATTTTAACATTATTCTAAAATATAAACTTGTTATAGTTGCATTTATTGGCTAGTATGATTTAAACTTTGATTAAAAAATAATGTTTATATATATATATATATTGTAATATTAACTTATTGACTAACTGTTAATATATAAGTATACCACCATATCTGTACCAGTCAACTCACAGGTATTTGGTTGTCACCCACTCCATGTACACTATGTAGTTAGGATGACAACAGATACAATTTATTGGATTAATAGTCTCTTTTACAACTATATACAATTATACTGAGCATAATTATATTTTCATTCTAACTTAATCAGTGCTTAACCAATGGATTACATGTTAAGGAAATAGTAATTAATGAGGACCAGTCATTTTTTTTTATTCTTATTGAGATTCCATTACATGTGATAACTTAATCCTTACTATGATTCTTAATTTCTAGACCATTATACACTCATAAATGCTATCTTGACACACACACACTTATAATATGTTAAGAATATTTTGAAATGCTTCCAGAAATAAGAAAAAGGAGATTATAATAAAATTAACAATTTAATAATAAGTTACAAAAGTATTTCAAATATCCCTCCCATAACTTATAAAAATAAAGAATATTTTCTTTCTTACACAGAAACCAACAATAATTATTTAAAACACATAATTACTAAAAGAAAATATTTAAAATCACTTTAAATATATTGTACTGCCAACGAATATATAGGTTAAAATCACATATATTCTGTGTTACATATGTAATCATTTAATAATAAATGATCAAATTAATTTTAAAAGAAAAAGTTAAAATGCAAACTTGTAGAAATTAAAGTATTGTGTCAGTTTAATAAAACTATTTGTTAAAGTCTTGCATTGGTGGTCAAGAGGTCAGTGTGACTGCCTTAGAAGCAGTTACCCGAGTTGCAGGTTCACGTCCCGGCCGATGCTATGACACTTGAAAAAAAAAAACCTATTTGTTAAAAAAAAGTGGGGTAGGGAAAAATTTAAACTCCTTTTTAAGTAGGTTAAGGAAAACTTTTTTTATTATTTATAAGTTAAAAGAGTAAATATGTAATTATAAATTTTATTAAACACCCATTATTATATTAAGTAATAATTTACTAAGGCTGTAACCTTAGAAATAAGCGTCTGAAAAATATGAAGGTAGGGACCTCTATAGGTCTTAAAACACAAGCTTACGCTATGAAGAAAAGAGAGAGGAAAATTAAAATAAAATTTGTTTGCAAAACCTTTGGAATGCAATTAGTTTATAAGATTACTGATTAAATTGTATTAATTAAAAAACCACACACATTATCTTATCAAGGTAGCAGATGAATCTGAATGGATTAAAAATGGCAAATGTAAAAATCAATGAATTAAAGAAATGTAAAATTAATTAAAAGACAGATTCAAATCAACATAAAATAAAACAATGAGAATTAACATATAAAAGTTACATCTTGGTGATTGTTCTTCAGTCGAGGCTGCAATCTGCTAGATCATTCACCAGTCAGGTTCGTATTATTGCTATACAGTTGGATTGTCATCAGTACGGACAGAACTCAAAATGCAGAATC
Organism: Epiperipatus broadwayi; assembly: GCA_028023455.1. NCBI lineage: Eukaryota > Metazoa > Onychophora > Udeonychophora > Euonychophora > Peripatidae > Epiperipatus > Epiperipatus broadwayi. The sequence goes on along the minus strand of JAQFVV010000097.1, from coordinate 2,995,174 downwards.
AAAGTTTGGAGAACTTTAAGTGCAGTAGCAGACTAGTTATTATTATTGTGGGCCACATTAGTGCAGATGCCATCAAAATAGCAACATACATTGCTAAAACTCCAGTCCTCTGTCAAATCAACTATGCTCATCTGAACCAATGCCCAAAACAAATGCCTAGATAATGAGTCAATGCTGCCACTAATCTCTCTCCCAATATTAATCCAAAGAACGGAAGACAAGCCCTGAAAACCATCGATGGAGTAACAAAAGGCTAACAGATTGGAAAGCAAAAACAAATGGAAACCAAAACCATTGGACAATATACACAAAATAAAACCTGGGTAAATATACTTTTAAATAGCTGTGTACACACTTAATTTTAAATGAAATAAACTTTAATTGATGAACTATTATAACTATAATCTATATTAAATATATATGTGCATAAATAATTAAATATTAATCTTTGCTTTAATTGTTACTTTGTCTATTTTCTCTTTCTCTCTTGTCACTGTGTCACTAGTAAATTAGTGTAATTATTTTATGTGTTACGTAAATGTGCTGAACCCTGAGACAAAGTGTGAACTAGTCATGGGGTATTTCAAGCACTGGATTGTGTGTCTGTCATCTGAAGCATGCTGACTATATAGCTTATATCATCAGATAGCACCTGAGATTGATCCTCAAAACAAATAAAATGCTTTGGATGGCAGGGGTTTGAATCCAGCAGTTGAGGTGGGCCACAGTCTGGAAATGTGATCATGTTATGCTTTGCATAGCTCAATCTGATCATAGATATGATTGGTGGTTTATGCTATCAATGGTATTCCCCCCTCTGCTTGAAGGGCTGATCCGTTGCTGTAGTATTAAAAAGTTATAGGTTTAAAAAGTATTTAAACTCAGCAAGAGTAAACTGCTTCTTCTTTATCTGACCTGGTTCAATATATATATATCACTAAAACATTATTAATAAAAAATATTATTATTATAATTAATGCAATAAACAAATTTAGCTTCAGTTTATAGTTTAAAGTATGCTTCTAGAATGTGTGGATATGTTAATATTTGTGCACATAAATTCAAGATCACATTGCATACTTGTCATAATTCTGGTTTTAAAGCTCACTTCCATGATTAATAATTTGTGATTGATGCTTCTACAATAGGGGCAGTCTATCTTCCTGGTTTATATAATCTTTTCCACGATACACACACACTATAATTATTTGTTGCTGGTCGGGTTTCTTAGAAAGTATTGGCTATGAGGTTACTTTAATTTACATGAATTTCATTTTTTTCATCTCTCTGCAGACTATTTATATAACATTTTTAGCACACTAAAACATTCAAAATAATTGTAAACCATCTCTGGTGAATAAATGTGATCAACACTGATAAAAGTGGGACTTAACAATCTATGTTAGTTATTTTTTTATAAAAAAATATTTTTCATCTCTTTATAATACAAGTGAGCTTACTTCAGACATGATAATCAAAAGAAATTTATGGCAGTGGTTGAATCTTTTTTTCTAATGATAAGTTTGCTTCCTTCACTCTAGATCAACTGTCAGCACAGAAAGAGGAAGTGAACAATGAAGACAACCCTTTTATAGCCAACTTGACCAGATCCATGCAAACCAAATAATTTTTTTTTACTTATTTTGATGTTTTGGTTTTTAATTATTTTTTTTATTTACAAAAGAAATAAATTACCAGATTGAAAGATATGTTTATCTGTCAATTACAGAAATAAAATTACCACAAAAGACAGAAAATTCCTTTATAATAAATTTTTTTTTTAATAAAAAAAGCTGTTATAAAATTATTTTTTCTACTTTCCTTTTTTGAAATTTAATAAACACACACTGATATAATATATAGTAAAATCCTGCATATCTATATGATTCAATTAAAGAAAATGCTCCTTTAATTTTAAATGAAATAAATAGTGAAGAGTTTAAACTCATGTACCATCCCATAATGTTCTAGGACATACCCCCTCACCAAAAATGAGAAAAAATGGTCATAGCATTTAACCTACTTTGAAACCATTTTTTATTCTCTAAACTATTAGATCTACACATCTAATCCTCATTTTTTTTAAAAATCTATTTTGTTATTTATTCAGTCTCTTACAACTGTAAGTCTGTTTTCTCTTGATGAACTATGAGTGCTCCAAAATTGATGTGTATCTCAACTTTTAGATCCACTGTCAAACATAACAAAAACATACAGATGTACACTCCTAAAAATGTCCAAAATGCTTCTACAGTGAGGGCCAAGTGTTACAGAATAATCATGTAAATATTTGGTAGCAAACCATGGTTATCTACTATTACAAGCCAACCAATGTAATAACAATAAGAAAAACTCAGGAATTCCTCTATGACTAAAATATGAAAGTTCTTTATCAAGAAGAAAGTGCTGCTCTTGGCAAATAATACTGGCCTAGAATATCTCAACTGGTGCCTTAAAATTCTCACATTTTCCAAAACAAAATTGTACATAATCACCTGAACACAAAAACTTTCACTATATAACACTCAGATATCTCAACAATGCACGCCAACATATCACAATCTTGAACTCTCCAGCAGCTCTAAAAATATAAACACACACCAATTTTCACACATTCCCTATTCATCATGAATTTGTATATTCATTTTAACTAAATTCAAAATTTGAGCATTATATAGCCATTTAACAGAAATTTTTATTTCTTTATTTGATAGTTATAATAGTTTTAATCAGGATCCGTCTAAAATCTAGTTATACATTTTGCTTTTATATTATTATTTTTTTCCAAAAATTTATCTCAAATCTATCCGTCATCAACAATAAATCATTTACTTTTATCACATAATTCAAGATTACACTTTACCTAGTGGTTCTTTCTTGAGTGATAACTGGAAAGAGCATTCGGATATATTATCTATTCTTTCTTTTCCTATAGGTAGTGAATAAAATTGATATTGATATTTGGAGTTAAACTTCCTCTGACTAAATACTACATTGAAATTGTAAATACTGACATTAGCTATATCAATAAAAAATTTATGACCTAAGTTCAATCCAGGCTATAAGACATACATTTCTCCACTGCATTGATCAGCCTACATTGCCTATCTTTACTCATCCTCTTTTGTATAAAATCCATCAGGAGACTGATCATCCTACAAGGCTTATATTTATTCATTCTCTTTGGTATAGATGCTATCAGAGTTTTGTTCATGATAAAATGCCTATCTTTATTCATGCTCTTTGGTTTAGTCTCTATCAGGATTTTTAATCATAAAATGCCTATCTTTATTCATTCTTTTTGATATAGATTCTTATCATGGTTAACTTTTGAATATATCCCAGCAATTGATTTTTTTTAAAAATTCCTTCTGCTAATTCATTTTCCAAAGTCTCTTCTGTATATGACTTTATAAACATCTAATATTGAACTTTATCCTGTATAATATCACTATAAACTTTTGTCTCATCTAATACCTCTACTCTTGTCTCTTCAGTTATATTAAAATTCTCATTTCTTTCTTTCTCTACTTTGCTTAGATTTTCTTTACTACCTTCACCATCAATTATTCTCATTTTATTTCCATTCTTCAATGGGCTATATATCATTTTTATTTTCTTTGAATTTGTCCATGGCTTCTATATCAATTGTTTCATCAATTTTTTTTCTTTTCTTCATGGATTGCCTGATTTCTCAACTCCCTTTCTTGCAATTTTTTTTCTTTTTGTAATATTTTAAGATTTTCTGTTTTATGTAGCATTTCTTTTAACATTTTGTTATATTCTTTTTTAGCTCACTATTTTGCTGCATTTCTTGTAATATTTTCAACATTCTGCAGGCATATTCACATGTTGATTGTTGTTCCCTTTGCTCTGCTGGTTCATTACTATGTTAATCCATTTTATAGGTTTTGAATCTAGTGATCATTTAGTATAATTATTTATTTTTTAGTATTAAACCTTACTACGTGAATAAAAACATCTTTCCTATTTAGATTCTCTATTCCTTTGATATAATTTCAAATACACACTCTTAAAATATTGTCAATAATATGTACTTTTAAGTTATTTACCAGAAATAGCTTACCTACTCATCTAGACTTCTCACAAATTTCTCATATAATTTATAACTCTCACAATCCTGCTTCATTTATACACCCAATTTATTGATGATCAGATTTATTTACATATTCCTTTTTTTCATTTTATAAAAATAACTCATTTTTCTTATTCCATCAGCATAGTTTAACTTAAACTTTACAATGTTCTAACTCTTATTTCAAGGACTATAATAATTTTACAATATTATTTTAGAACTATAGAGACATAAATTTAATTAAATGTTTTTACTTTTTTGAATAATAAAAACTCTATGTAATCAACTCCAGTTGGATGTCTATATGTACTGATTGTTTGTTAACTATCCATTAAAATATAAATACACCACAATATGATATCTCTACCAGTTGACTCATGGGTATTTGGTTGTTACTCACTCCAAGCACACTATGTAGTTAGGATGAACAAAAGTACAATTTATTGAACTAATAATCTATTTTACAACTATGTACAAAATTACTGATTTTAATTATATTTTTATTCTAATTCTATCCCTGGTTAATCAATAGATCATGAAGTAAGAAAATATTTTAATTAATAACTAACAGCCATTCTTTTTATTCCTATAACATTCCATTGGCATGTAGTAACTTAATCTTTATTATGATTCTTAATTTTTAAACCATTATTTACCAATAAATGCTAGCTTGTAATCTTTGTTATATAAATCACACACACCCTTGACATGCTATGAGGAATAAGATGGAGATTATAATAAAATTAACAATTTAATAATAAGTTTCAAAAGTATTTCAAACCCCTCATTCTCCCATAACTTATAGAAATAAATAACATTACATGGAAACCAACAATAATTATTTAAAATGCACAATAATAAAAAGATATTTAAAATCACTTTAAATATACATCACTAAAACATTAATGAAATTAATACTACAATTAATGCTATAAAAGAAATTAGCATATTTCCATCTCTGGTTCAAAAGTCATTTACTTATAGTTCAAAAATACATACATTTTTTTCTTTCCTCTAGAATTGTAGATATCTGTATATGCTGATAGATACCATATATACATTCAAGGTTACTTTCTATACTTGTCATAATTCTGGACTTAAAGGTTCACTTCCATGATTAATAGTTGGTGATTGATGCTTTTACAAGCGGTCCATCTTAGTTTATATACTGTCTTATCTGCAATACACATGTGTACTATAATAATTCTGTATTTGTTTGCTGGTTGATGTCTTAGAAAGGATTGGCTATGAGATTACTTCCTTTTAGATGAATTTAATTCTCTCACTTTTCCACAGAGTATTTATATAACACATTTAGCAGACACTGCCATTCAAAGCAATTTGTAAATCAGCTCTGGTAAACAAATGTGATCAGCATTCATAAAAGTTGGACTTTACCCTCCATTTTAGCTTTAATTTAAAAAAAATTTTTCATTTCTTTATATTACAAGTGAGTTCATTTCAAACATGATAATCAATAGCCATTTACAGCAGTCACTGAATCATTTTTTCTAGTGATAAGTTTGCTTTCTTAATTCCAGGTCAACTGCCAGCATACAGAGAGAGAAAGAACAATAAAGACACTCCTTTTATAACCAACAATTTCTGAATACATGACCAGATCCATCAAACCAAATTAACAAAATTTTTACTTATCTTCATTTTTTGGTCTTTTAGTTAATCTAATTTTTTTATATACAAAGAAAAAAAATTACCAGATCAGTAGATCTGCTTGACACAAAGTTACCATAAAAGAAAAAAAAAATCATTTGTATTAAATATTTACATTTTTTTTTTAAAAAGTTCCTTATAAAGTTATATTTTTTTTCAAAGTTTAATAAACATGAATATTTATTTAAATCATTTAGCCATACAGGACATTACAGATATTTAATATCACTGTAACACCTTAAATAAATACAATAAATGCACCATCCCAAAGAATGTGAATATTCATAGGAAGGTTTAACTCCCTTATGATCTACTAATGCCATGTATCCACAGCTAGTGCTGATAAGCAAGAATCTCATCTTACTGACTATCATATTGTGATCTTGTCAAAATTAACATATACATAATCTATTTAATATAATGTGGAAATTTTGCTAACTTACTTGAATGGTACTGAGACATTTAACAAATAACTAGATTAAATGTTTATTAACATGATAATAAAATGTTTAACTATTTACAAAACTCCCAACAGATATTTTGACCTAGTATTTGATTAGCATATTCACTATTAACAGTAATAAAATAATTTTAAAAAGTCAATTACAACAATTATTTGATTAAAGGGAATTTGAACACAGACTTTCAAGCTTTCTTCAGTCATCCACTTCATCTTACATAACCAACACACATGAATACATACATGTGAAAAAGATAAATGATCTCAAATATACAGATTTCATGTTGAACCAGCACTCATCAAACTTTAATGGACAGGTTTAATATTCTCCACTTTCCCAAGTCTTCAGCCATCCATATCAATAAAAGACTGATGATGACGTGTTCAAAGCCCTTGTTTGCCAATATTGTTGTCATACCCATGTTGACCATAAGTCATTCTGACCTTTCATATGTAGGACATTAGACCATTTAAGAACATAGAAGAGAATGGGTGGAATACAAGCTGAATCTGGGTTCATATCCCCTCTAATATATCTAGCTTAAGTATTCGTATTGTACTTGAATTTAAATATAGTATTACAGATTCAACCTGTATTCTGCCCATTCCTCTTCTGTGTATTTAAATGATCTTAACATCCTTCACATGAGGAGTCAGAGTGATTTGTGGTCAACATGGGGATGACAGCAATATTGGCAAACAAGGGCTTTGAACATGTCATCATCAGATTTTCAATGATATGAATGATTGAAAAATTAGAGAGTGGATATTGAAGCCTGTCTATTAAAGTTTGAGAATTTTCTATCTTAATATAAATCGAGCACTGATTATATATATATGAGAGATGATGATTCAGATCAACTGATGAGTGCTGGTTCAGCAAGAAATACATATATTTGAAATCATTTATCTTTTTCACATGTATGTGGTCATGTGTATCAGTTGTATAAGGTGGAGTGGATGACTAAGGAAGTTTGAAAATCTGGGTTCAAATCACCTCTAATTACATCTAGTTTAAGTACATATATATATACTTGTATTTAAATGTTAACAATTATTTAAACTTACATTGTAACGACATTATAAATGCAAATACAGGCAAGTAAATAAAAGTTCTTAATCAATTCTTTAATGATCAACATTTTCTGGTTTTTTTTGTCCCTTCATGTTTATTTGAATTTGTATCATTTATTCATTTATAGATTTGGAGAGAATTCCAAGATCTTACTTAGCTCACTTTACACACTGTATATGTAACTTCAGGTTTGGATCCTTCCAATATATATCTATACACATGGCATTTTTCTTAATAAGAAAATACTTCTATTTAATGGGTCTTCAGCAAACAAAAATATAATAAAGCAAACACTTCTCACCAATGGTAGAGTTAGATTAAGTCTTACATTTCAGTTTCTTTGGGAATCCTCTCTAGCTAATTAATTGAGATTACATCATATCCAAATCAGTAGACATGCACACAAGTACATTAGCAACACAACAATACATTTTTACAAATACTAATAATCAGCTAGTTGATTTTATCAGGAAAAAATGACTGCCAAAGTACAACCTCGCTTTTCTGGTGCTTAAGGTTCATTAGCCAGCAATCAACAATAGATATATTTTAGATAGTGTAAGTCTGAATGAAGAAAAAAACAAAAAAGAGGATATTTAATCAACCTGTCTATGGTCTAAAGCTCATCTGCCCCTGCTTCACCTTATATTTTTTTAATTAATGTAATTAATTAAAGTATATAAACTACATAATCAGATTGTTATATATATAAACTACATACTCTGATTAGATTTCTTTCAATAACTCTTTTTTTTTTCCATATGTCATAGCATCGGCCGGGAGGCGAACCCACAACAACCGTCTGCAACCAAAATCTAACCCCCCCTCCTTCTAACACAAATTTTATAGAAGGATCAAAACAATTAAACTCATTTACAAATTCCTTCAATTTATCATTCTCAACTACAAATAAACAATCATCAACATATCTATGTAAAATTATTTGTCAGATATGTTGATGATTGTTTATTTGTAGTTGAGAATGATAAATTGAAGGAATTTGTAAATGAGTTTAATTGTTTTGATCCTTCTATAAAATTTGTGTTAGAAGGAGGGGGGTTAGATTTTGGTAAGTTAAAAATTTTTAGATCTTTTGGTGATTAGAAATATAGAAACTAATTGTTTATTGTGCAGTCATTTAGTTAAAAGTAAAGAATTAAGATCTATAATTAAACCTGATAGCTATCAGTCTGTATCTCATAAAGTAGCTGCTTTAAGGAATTATTGTCATAGGAATATTAAATTAAATAATTCTAGTGGGGTAGCTTTGTTTCAGAAATATCAATTTTATGAAGATTATTTGAGTGTTGGATACTCTGATAAATTTGTTAAAAGTATTTTATTTAATAGTAATATTTGTAAGGATGTAAAGGTTAAAGAAAAATATGATTTTATTTCTTTGCCATTTAAATTGTCTTCTTATAAAATTGTGTGTAGAAATAGTAAATTGTTTGGAAATAAGAAAATTGCTTGGAAAAGGGGTGTTACATTGAATAATTTATTAAATAATACAAAAGAAGTTTTTGATAGAAAGACTATTCCTGGTGTGGTATATTTTATTCCTTGTTTATTTTGTAAGAAGGTTTACATAGGTCAGAGTAGTTTGAGTTTAAATGAAAGAATAAAGGTTCATAAAAGTAGAGTTAAAAATAGATATCTTAGTTCTGCTTTGTATGTCCATGAAAAAGATACAGGCCACACTATTGATTTTGATGAAGCTAAGGTTGTCTTCTTTGAGAGAAATGAAATCAAAAGAAGAATTAAAGAGTCTTTATTATTGAAAATTTATTATTCTGAAGCAATTAACTTATTTAAGAGTTCTTTTAATATTAAGGGTGGATGGGAAGTGAATGGATTTGTGGGTAGTTTTTAATAGTATATATAATGTGTGGTTTTTTGTAGTTCTTTACACTTGAGAAGTCTGCTTGTAGCAGTGAAACCTTAGGTTGTGTTTTAATATTATTTTTATGCTGGTCTGGTTTAATTTTAGATTTGGGGTAGTTTTGATTTTATATTGACTAGTTTAGCTTTATGCTTGTAATGTTTATATTTATAAATATATTAGTTTAAGTAAACAATAGAAACAATGTATTGAGAGCAGCTTTATTAGTGCAGACAATTAAGAAGTGATTAGCATGCTTTCAACTGGATTCGGTCATAGACATATAGTATGAATTTAAATTCCTAACTATAAACTAATAAATTATATATATATAAATAAAGGAAATCAATCAACCTCCTTCAGAGTATAAATTAAAAGCACTCCAAATGTTGAAAAAAGATCAAGAATAGAATGAATCCATTTTTTAATTTCATTGCGAATTACCAAACAGTATTGACAAAGATTTGCGAATAAACATCAGATATCCAAAAATAGGTAGATTCATTCTATTCTTGAATCATTTGTTCAATATGTGGAATGATTTTAAGTCATAGTCTGAGGGAAAGTGATTTACTCCGTCTGCTTACAAATTGAGCTATATTTAATTTAATGTTAAATTATACATATATATTGTATCAGTATGGAAAATTAGGGATTAAAATAGGGAGAATACGGAGGGAGATGAGGAACCATCATTATCCCCAAATAAACAAAATATAAAATTAAGTATTAAAAAAATGAGCATGAGAGAACAGTAAGAAATAAGACTAACTACAAGTTCATCCAGCATTAAACAAAAGTAATAACAAAGTCGTTCATATTTATGACCAATCAATAACAAAAATTAATAGTCAACCTTGTGACTCTATTAGAAAAGGGTCCACTATAAATATACCAATTATATAGGCATTGCAAAATTTGGGGCAGATTATATAAACAGTAGTTAGAATACACAGACCTAAGTGCCAATCCATCAGAATATAACAATGAAAAAATAATGCTGGGATAGAGAAAGATGTTGATTATCATCAATGTCCTGACCATATAGTGCCATTAATGTTCTGACCAACTACAAATTTAACTTCTAAAAAATATATAAAATAGTGCATGGACTTTAAAGGTGATACCTTTGCACCATCATCTGGATGTCCAAAATACCAACATAAATCCCAATTTTTATATAACTAACTGTTATGCACTAATCTAGCTCAGGGAGCAAAAACTCTAGCGATTATGATTGTAAATAAGAGAAAATAACTAACATAATATAATATTTTAAACCTCTTAGTATGAATAAATGTACTGGAATAACTTTAAACAATAATATATAAATTTAAGACAGGCAAAACTCTCCATACAGTAGTGCCAATCATGGTGATCATGTGATGTTTAATGATTTAATATATAAATTTATTAATTAGAAACAACAATAGTAAAATCAAATTAAAGGTATGCTAAGTATGTGATAAATTGAATACATCATTCTGATTTTGATTTAAAACAATAAAAAACATCCTATAACATGGTAATTTACAAATAGTTCAATCTGTTTACATGATACAGACCTATATAAGCATACAGATGTGCCTATATCACAATACAAAATTAACATATTCGAATTGTCAATAAACTAATATAAAAAATCCAATTCATTTTAATAAGACACACATGACTGATTTTAACATGGATGGGTACCCATTCAAATGTGTGCAAACACAGGTGTTTATATCCTAAGATATTTCATTTGTCAAAAAAAAAATTTATTAAATTCATATTATTATAGTTTTTACAAGACAAAATTAGCTCAATGTTAAAAATATATATTCAACAAATGCACACATAAAGGGTGTATTCTAATAAAATAGATGGTGCAAATTTTAAATATCTTCTTGAAGAGTAGTAATTGATTTATTGAGCACATAGAAAGCATATGTAAATACCTTTAATCAGGCTTTAACCTGTATTCAGTGCACTTTAAAAATCGTAATAATCAAGTATATTTTGCAGATATTAGTACAGTATTTTTTTAAATGATAAGTAAAATCTTTAGGCCCACTTTGAAAGTTCTTTCAAAACTCTTTGGCTTTTGTTTCTTCATTTACAATATTTCTGAGCTTACTTTTCTAATTTCAAAATAAAATAAAATTGGAATGATCCTCTGGAGATCTTATCTTCCTTTTTATATTTTCTTTTAGATAAATAATTTAGTCAAAAGTTTTTTATTTTAAAAAATTTTAAATTAAAGATTTAACTTTAACTGTAAAGTGTTTGAAACAATATCATTTTCAATATTTACTCAGCAATTAATATCTGTTTGTGAAGTAGATTTCCTATATGCATATTATATACATATATAAACACAGTATCTTCATTCATGCTTCTTTGCCTATAGATGAATCAGCACATGTAGAAAATCATAGTACAATAATCTTACAGTTTTCTGGCTATTACTAGAATCTCTCAGTAAGCTAGCTTAGCAATAATGACTTACTGATACTTTTTGGGAAAGATATATATCAAGTAAATGTTGGCAGTCAGTTAGCTCTCTTATAGTTTGGTGGATTTCAAGCAGACAAGCAGTGTATTACACAAATATGGGCTATGAACCACAGAAAAGGTAGTCCTTGCTTCTCTGTGAAATCCTATCTAATTATGTCTAGTTTAAGTATATATATTATATTTGTATTTTAAATATTATAAATGAATGTTGTAAATTCACAAAACTTCAAGAGATCAAAGTTTGATAACAAGAATTGTAGGAAAAATTCAAATATAATAATTCTGGAAAAGATAAGCAAATTTTCAGAGATCGCATTATTCTAAACATTATAGCTGTGATAGCATTGGACTGCTTGAAAAATAAGATCAGGTTCCTATAGAGTATATAATATGACCTTTGCCATAAAAAAGATCAGACTGATAACTTGTGTAATTTTAATAATTCACTTACAAGAAAGACAATCTGTGTCAAGTGTTAATTTGGTTACAATAGAAAGTGATTGAGTTGGAAAATACAAAGAATGTAGAAATAGATAAGAGCAAAAAAGAATGTCCAGCAGAAAAAATCAGAAGAACCAAAATTGCCATTAAAAGCTTTAGAATTTTTAACTCCACTAATATAATTTTTTTTTTAAAAAAAAGAGAGAACATTGCATAAATAAATAAAAAATCTTAAGTGGTTTGTTTCTCAAAAATTCATATGATTTTAAAGTAATAGAAATGAGTTGAGCTGCAAACCGTAGATCTTTGTCAAAACCTGAATAAGTAAATAAATTAGATACATCATTAAAAGTCATCATCTCAAATTGTGTATCATCATTCAATAATCAAACTACTTACACTCATTAAAAATATTTTTGGCAATACATAAAATAATGTCATTGGTGAATTTAATAAGATTGTAATACCATTTCTCAGATCCCTATGTTGCTTTCGGATTAAAAAACATCTAGACAGCAAATGCCTGTATTTTTTTTTTTTTTGTAGTTTTAATTCACAAATCATTTTTAAGCCTTTTTTTCAGTCATGCAGTTTCTGACTTCAAATCTCTATATTTATTATTAAGTTCTACATTTTATTATGTTGCCAAACAAAAAATGAATATTTCATGTTAATCAAATTACTAACAATAAAATCACTATCAGAAAAATAGTTGATCTTTTTTTAGTGAACTTGAGAATATATTTATTTGTATCCTTAACACACTTCTTAAGAGAATCTCATGTTTCAGTATTATAACAATCCTAGAAGTCCAAATTAATAATTTTAGTGTTTAATAGCTGTTGAATTCAATTTATACAGTAGATATTTCTAAAGAATGAATCATCAATTTTCTTGTGAATATGATTGGAATAAGATCTACTTTTTAATGCATCTATCATTTTAATCTTGGAATATAGTAATTAGAGCCATCACATGTAAGTGTGCAGATTGTGTGGGGCACAAAAGCACTTCATCACAGGAGCGCCAACATGCTTAGATAATGAATAAAATTTATATGTAAATAAGAATATTTACACTTTCAAATCACTTCATTGATAGAAATACATTCTAAGTGTAAATATTTTTTTATTTAAATATGGAATATTTCTTTACTTAAACTAATTGTGACAAATGTTCGAGCATTGAATTTTGAGGTTTGAGCTCAAAATATACTATTTATATACTCTTATCTTTGCACTAAACCAAACAAGCTGGATGCCTTTTTACCACAATAATTATATGTTTAGATTTCTGAATCACTTTATTGTTAGAAGCACAATCTTTTTTAATTAAATATAAATTCAATACTTCTTTACATAAACATGTGGCAATTGCTCAAGCCTCAAAATATATTATACATATATAGTCTGCTATTGTACAAAAGCAAACAGATCTATGCCTTTTGGTAGCTATAATTAATAAAATTTATATGTAAATGAAAATGATTAGATTTCCCAATCAATTTTATTTAAATAGCCTAATTTATATATAAAAAAAGAATATATTACTATTAAAAATTTATTTAAAAATAAAACTTATTTTAAAAATATTGTTTCATAATTACAGTAATTCTGCATGTGATGATATTGTATTTATTAATGCTATTTTACATATTTCATCTGCAATAATCAGTTTAGCATACTGCCAGAATATTCGGCTTAAGACGGTGAAGTCCTGGGATTGATTCTGCTGTTGTCTTGTGCAAAATATTTTTAATAGCAATATTAACTTTTTTTCTAGTATTCCTTATTATATTTTTACACATTTTATTGAATAGCTTTTCCTATTTTTAATAACAATATTTTTTTAATGCCATATTATTATTTAATGGCCCTCTGTTGATTGCAATATCTTCACTTGCAACTGCTTGATTAGGAAAGGGTTGTATATGTATGTATTTTAAAAAATTAAATTATTTAAAGATTTTTATTTGTTATAAATTGCATGTTTTTATTAAGCATTGGGAATTTGGACTGTCACCACTGAAGATTCAACATATTTAGATGAGCGCAGTTTGGCAGAGGATTTTGGCCAATGAATTTTGCCACCGTAGATCCCAAAATAAACCTATGGGCAATTATAGATGACACAGATTTTATTATTAGTTTAAATAAGCTTGAAAACATCCGTTATAATTTATAATAGATAAATATACATAAGTTTTAATTCATTATTCAAAAAAATTTCATTATATAAGCTTACTTATATGTGTGGGGATTATTTGGTAAAATATTTATAGGCATTTTTAAGACTCTAGTTATTTGCTGTGTATTGAAAATAAATATACAATCTTTGTCAGCTGAAACTCCTATCTGAAATACATTTTCAAACAGACTCATTAGTGATTGCACCACCTAGCAAAGATCACAACTAATCATTCCCAGCCTATTAATTCTGTCAGGTCATTCTTTTCTTAATTCTTGAGGTCTTGAGATAAAAAAAAAAAATGAAAAAGAGAATAGAAATCAAAATTCTAGGCATATAGTGAAAGGATGAAAATGTATTTTCACAAAGATTATCAATGTAACAACACCATTCAAACAAAGAAATAAACGATTTCCTTTTTTAAACTTTCTGACCCTATGTTCGTGAATAAGCACTAATAAAATAAGCATAGGCACTATAGCAAAAGTTAATTGCTAATATCATCAATATTTTACTGAAAAAATTTTAGACGCTAACATACATTCTCCTTTCATTTGAGAATTTCTTTCCTCAGCAAAACAAACTTCATTAAGAACATATATATAGTAATCTTAAAGACTGATATAACTAACTGTTCAGGCTTGAACCCCATATATAAGAATTAGGTCTAAGATTACAATAATTAACATTTTTTTTCTAATTTGACTTGAAGCAATTGTGGATTACTTTAACATCATGATGTAAAGTTCAATTACAATTATAGTAAAAAGATATTTATTTTTGTTTTCTTTCATTTGTCTCGTTAAGACTTTCTTAAGCATAACAGAAATATTAAACTATCATTTTATAAATTGCTTAATTTGTTCAATATTCTATTTTACAAGCAATTAGTTCATTGTATTTTACAGACAACAATCATTTAATTATAAAAGCCTTGCAACCATGGATACATCATGCATGCTTTAAAAAAGTAGTAAGTAAAAAAATTTTTAATTTATAAATTTGAATTTACAATTTTCATCTTTATACCCACCTGTATAATCATCATCTCAGTCAGCCATTTCCCCATTTTGAACACCCAAGAAGTTGTGTGTTTATTCTCTCACTTTTTCTCTGGGCTTATTATATTTTCATAAAGAATTATTCTATTTCTTGTTAATTATTTTTGTGGATGTTAAAATCTATATATATTTTAAATTAAACAGATATGTGTACATCTGACAAAAACATAATAAGCTTCATCATTATTCATTATTTCAGGTAATCATAGAAAGACTTAAAAACTA
Organism: Epiperipatus broadwayi; assembly: GCA_028023455.1. Taxonomy (NCBI): domain Eukaryota; kingdom Metazoa; phylum Onychophora; class Udeonychophora; order Euonychophora; family Peripatidae; genus Epiperipatus; species Epiperipatus broadwayi. The sequence continues at coordinate 2,979,577 of JAQFVV010000097.1, read as the reverse complement.
AATGACTGTAGAGATGGAAGAGCTCTATTATATATTTTAATCTGTTACAACTGTAAAATATAGTTCTTTGCAATATAAGCAGAAACAAACTATTAAAGTTTGAATTGAATATTAATTCATACATTACTTTCTTATAAAAGAATTTGAATCAGTTGTTTAATGGAAATCAAAGATTGTTAGTCCATTGTGAAAAATATAAATCATGCATATTTTTTTTTATATATAAAATCCAGTTCATTCTTTTACAAATACATATTTTTATAATTTTTTTTTTCAAGTAACTACTCTAAATAAAAAAATAAATAAAATAAAAAGCAAAATGGACAAATTACACATAATTTTTGTTAAAACAAGCAAAACTCTCTATACGTATTGCCACACACAGCAAGCTAGAGTAATCAATAGATGCCAGAAGGCTTGTGCATAAAATCCCTATCTAGTGCCTACTCATCCAATATCCCCAGACTAGTTTCTAGTTTCCTAAGATCTAGGTGCAGTGCTCTCAGATCCAAAGCTCCTCACTAACGAAGGCAATAAGCCAGAAACTAGTCTGGGGATGTTGGATGAGTAGGCAGGTGCAGTGCTCTCAGATCCAAGGCTCCTCACTGACGAAAGCCATAAGCCAGAAACTAGTCTGGCGATATTGGATGAGTAGGCACTAGATGGGAATTTTATGCACAAGCCTTCTGGCATCCATTGATTACTCTAGCTTTCTGTGTGTGGCAATACGTATAGAGTTTTTCCTGTTTTAACAACAGATCATGTGATGTTTACACATAATTTTATGAAAAATTATCAAATAAAAAAAAGAAGACATCTTACCGCGAATTGCCCTGTACCACCAGCTGCAGCTGAAACAAATTTAATAATAAAAGCTATGAAAGCAAACAATAATATTTTATAGTTACTGCAAACTAATAAAAAATAATAAATAAATGAATGGTTTGCTGCTTGAGAGTTCATATGAAGTTCAAGTGTCAGAAATGATAAAATTAAATTGCAATCCACTGATCTTCGACTCTAGAATCCACCACTTTACCACTGCACTAAATCATGCAAGGCACTCCAAAATAATTAAATTTAGTAATACATTTTTTTAAAAACATAAAAGGCCTATATAGAAAAAATTATCATTAGCAGTTACATGTATATGAATATAGCTATCTTAACTTCAAAAATAATAAGAAACTAAAGCAATACACACAAGATAAAATTAAAAGTTAAACATATGTTTATGGATCTGAGACTTAGACACTTAATAGAAGATCAATGCAGAGACTTCAGACCACTCAAAGAAGTATTTTTTTTTTTTCCTTTCCCCTCTCCTTTCCCCCCCCCCCAAAAACCAAAAAAATAAAAATTATTATTTTTTTAATATTTTAATTTCCCCCCCCCTTTTTCGGTACAATTTTTAATTTTTAAAAAAAAAAAAATCTCTTTATAAATTCTCTCATACTTCCATTTCCCAGGAAAAATCCTTAAAACAGAGCCAAAGGAAATGTTATGTTTATAGAGTAAAATTTTGTTAATATTTTCATTTAACTCATACTTAATTAATTAAAAGTAAATACTATATTACTTCATTTATAAGATGCACCCGAATTTAAGATGCATTAAGATTTTAAGTTTGGAAAATTGGGAAAAAAATTTTAAGGATTTTATTAAAAAATAAGAAAAATTTGTATTTACTTGAATATGAACTAATATAAATATAATAATCTCATCTAATTTATTGTAAATCTTCTTAAGACATTCTTTCACTTTCTACATTTTTACTTTCAGAACTAAAATGTTTCAACAAATTAACATTTAATTGGTAATAGATAAAAATTAATTTGTAAACTTTTTATCATTATTTTCTTTTCTTGTAAGATTTTATAATATTTTTATTTATATATTTTTTTTCTTTCTACAAGATAGTAAAGTTTAAATTTTTATATTATGAAGATATCTAATAAACAAGTGATTTTGTGCAATGTGTGCATATATCTTTGAAGAGATTAAGGGGGGATTAAATAAGGCAATAAACTGAGTTGACATAAACAGAATTTATTAAATAATATCATTCAGTTATAGATTCAAACTTTAACATCAAAATGGATTATATTAGTGCTATTTAAATATGACATGATCACTATTCCTTATGCTTACACAAGCTGTTTGCACAAAGGCAAAACTCTCCATACAGTACAGCCACCCAGTGCAAGCCAAAGTAATCAATGGATGTATCCACTGCACTGAGTGGCACTGATGTAAGGAGAGTTTTGCTTCTATTTAAATATGAATGACATTGTTAAACATCTTCAAATGCAGTTACTCCAAATACATATCCTAAAGAGGTTGGTTTATTTTATCACCATGTGTCCAAGTATAGAACAAAATTGAAAATTGCAGCAAATGACACTTTAAAGAAATGGAGTGTAAAAAAGAAATAAGATTAGTTCATTATTGTTCTCTTACAATATTTATACTATATTGTAACTTGTTCTTTTTGTGACAAATATTTTGTCATTTTGTTGCAATCAGTTTTAATTCAACCGTATAACTTGAAAAGAACCACACAAAAAAGAGTGGTCAATATTAGACTATACAAGTGTAATTTAAATTTTAGCGAAATTTTGATACGAATAGTGCACTAAGTCTGGTAACCATGAACTTTACAAATTTACAATACATTGTGCTAAAGTAGAAAGAGAAATACTATTTTTTTTAATTGTACATATTTTCTATAAAATGTTCAATAAAAATATCAAAACTACAAATCATCTCAAAAGGTATTACAGGCATTTAAAATAATAAGATGAAATTATTAAAGGCAATAATTTCTAAAGATTTTCAAAGGTATTTAATTTTAAAACCATCAAAACATCATATGATCACTATTTCATATGCTTACACAGGTTGTTAATAACACTAGTAAACTCTTCATACAATAGTGCCACCAAGTGCAAGCCTTTGTAATCAATGAATGCAAGAAGGTTTGTGCATAAAATCCCTATCTAGTGCTTACTCATCCAATATCCCCAGACTAGCTTCTAGCTTGTGGCTTTTGAGGAATCTTGGATTTAAGTGCAATGCACCTAGATCTAAGGATCTAATGCAACTACAGATACCAAAATGTATAAATCCTGAACTAAGTTCAGATCTATATGACTATACAAGTGAATGAGCTTGGATTAAAATCATTATTGTGGTTTCACCATGGACTCCTTGCTTTATAGTTAACCAATAGGTAAAAGGTGGCTCCTGGAGGGTTGCGTTAGGACCTAAGATCTAAGTGCAGTGCTCTCAAATCCAAGAGTCCTCAATGATAAAGGCAACAAGCCAAAATCTAGTCTGGGGATATTGGATGAGTAGGTATTAGATAGGGATTTTATATATAAACTATCTTGCATCCATTGATTATTAAGACTTGCACTTGGTGGCACTACTGTATCGAGAATTTGCTACTATTTTATTTTATGGAAGTCACAAATAAGATTGCCAGAAACAATTTTGCAGAAATTTAAAAAAAAAAAAAAAAATTCTCTTTCCTTTAGTCTTTGTCTTATACTTATAAAATAATATTTACATAAATGGAAGTTATAAATCAGTTTTAATTCCTAAAAATATTGACTAAAGTTGCTAGATGAATAAGCAAATCCCTAGTGCCTGTTATAGGTGACTTCAGATGAATATTACAATATTGGCACAGCATTGTATAAAAATCTTAGCACCTATGATTTTGACCAAAGAATACCCCAAATATATCATGTATATAAAAAATAGTCCTACAAAAACTATCAAAAGTAACTTTTGATTTAATCATTTTCTATGTAATTCTAACAAAATTCACATTGAAATGTTAAATTATTTTCATTTTTTAACAATTATAAAAGTTAATACTTTAGTATGCAAATAGTTATTTTACAATTGTGTAATAATATACTACATTCACCATCAGTAATTATCAAATCTCTTCAAATAATTCAAAAACACATTAAAAAATTAAAATGAAATATTTATGCTAAGAAAGTATAAATTCAGATACATTAAAAAAGGAAAACAATTATAATTTTTTTTGGTAAAAAATTGAAAAAAATATATAATTCAAAAATAGAAGATCTAAAGAACTTTAAAATGGGTTTGTAAAAGTCATAAGTTGTAAAGTATAAATTTTCTCTGACTTACTTTCATCTTGAATACTTTTGTTGTTGCAACTTAAATATTTTTTTGCTGTTGTTGCTTTGTTTACTTTTCACCAGAATCTATTGATTATTATGGCTTGCTCTGGGTCCCACTATTGTATGGAGAGTTTTAACAGCTTGTGTAACTATAGGAAATGGTGATCATATGACAATTAGAATTCTATGAATTATGACATTGACATTTTTATCAATGTTTACAATTTGTAAACAAATCTTAAATCATCTCATCAGCAAACTGCATTAGCATTATATCAGTTTAAAAAAACAGAAAGTGAGCAAATTAATAAAAATCAAATGATATTTTTGCTTGAAAGATCATGTGACATTCAAGCACCAACGTAACAGAATTAGACTTCACCATTCTATCATTACACTAAACTGAGAGAAAACAAAATAAATATTTTACAACACAACATAAAAAATAATAAAAGCAAAAAACATTATTTGTATTTTCATCAATTAAGAATTTCACATAGAAAAGTCAATGAAAATTAAATATTATTAAATAGACATAATTATTTTAAATTTTTGCAGTTTCTTCCTAAAGAATTCTTAAAAATGTATTTAAATTATAAATCAAAAATAAACTAAAAATTATAGTCAGTGAATATTTATGTATGTATAATATATCTGTAGCTGAATTTCACTACACCTCTCTAATACAAGATAGGGACTGGTTTCTAACATATTGTGGATGAATTATAAACACAAGACTAAAGAGATATGAAAAAGATTTGATTCCCCCAAAGATGCGCATTTCATGCTAAACCAGCACTCATCAGTTGGCCCAGACCGCAATCTCTTACACTTATCTTTATCATTGTTCAGTATATGTATAGAGCATGAAATATGCATCTTGAGGATCATAAATCTTTTCACATGTCTTTGGTCATATGTTTATGATTACATTTCTTCCACAAGATGGTAAAAGTGGATAGAAACCAGTCCCTACCTTGTGTGAGAATAGTTAAGTGGAAATTAAACTACAGAAATATTATTCACTATTGGATAATCTCACATCTAATGACTAACTAATAAAAATTATAAATTTATGTATGTCAATGTATGCAGACAGAACAAAATGATTATGAATAATTTAAAAGTATGAATATCATAAAAGCATCTACAAATCAATACAAGGATCTAAAAGGAGATGATGAGAAGAGGACAATTTTCATGATATATAATGGCATTACTTTAACATTATGTGTATTTGCACATTGATTTTCCATACTATCAAGCTATTAAATATTGTGTTTAATATTTTTTAATATTTAATACATTTGTATTAAATTAAATGGCATCTATTAAATTATTTGAACATAAAATTTTATTTGAAATAAGTTTATTCACAATTTTTTAATTTTTTTGATTTCATATTTACAAAATAGAAATAAATTTGTTAACATTTAATTCAACTTACAAATGCTAGAGATAAGAATTTCAAAGCTAATCAGATCTGGTTCCTTAAATTTAAAAAATAAAGCAGTCTTCTTTTTTCTTTAAAAAAAAGGACATATATAATATGGGGGGGTATTATTGGGCTTTTTAATATTGTTAAAACAGACAAAACTCACTATACGTATTGCCACACACAGCAAACTAGAGTAATCAATGGATGCCAGAAGGCTTGTGCATAAAATCCCCATCTAGCTTGCTGTGTGTAGCAATAGGTGTAGTGAGTTTTGCCTGTTTTAACAACAGTTATACACAAGCATAAGAAGTGGTGGTCATGTGATGTTTATTGGCTTTTTAATATTGTTCATAAATGTGCAAGTATTTTTATTCTATTATTTCTAAGACAATAAACTGATTTATAGAAGTCTTTAAGAGCAAGTAAATGAATCATAGTGCAGTGTATTATATAACACAATTTAGCTTATTCTATTATTTAGTCATCATCATCATCATTCTCAACCATTATGATTTAGTAATATGATATATTTAAGATATATGTTTACATTGAATTATAGCCACGTGTATTGGAAGCAGCACTCTCTTGCTTAGTATAAACAAACTTACTTTAAATGATTAAAATTAGTCATAATCTACGATTGTTCACCAAATATCTAAAACCATTACGAATATAATAAAGTTTTTTTTAAAAAAAAATTGTAAGTGCCATTCCTCCAAATACTAAAATAATTAAAAAGTATGTTAGCTTTATTGGAGAAATTAAAAAACGTTTAATGATATGAATTGCCATAATATTCTTTTAAACTATGTACATTTAACATCATATAAAAGTGTGGTAGAGAGGAAGAGAATTTCAAAACCAGTCATGACTGGTTCTTCAGATTTAATAAGTGGAAGTTTTTTTTAAGAAAGAAATAGCACTGTACACTATTACAAGAGGAATAAAACTGATAATATTTTGTTTTTCTCATTTATTTTTACTTTTATGTATAAATGTTTAATTAATTGTGTTAATAAAATAATTAGTGAAATATGAATAATTAATGAAATATAACCATTTTAGTAAAATAATATTAAAACAAAATATGTGGATTTAATGTACTCTATTATAAAGGCACAAATATTGGAAATACAAGTGGAGTAGGATTCATTATAAATAAAAAGTGGAAGAACAACATTGTTGAGATTGATGGTGTATCGGACAGAGTGGCAAGATTAGTTATACAACTTAATAGCAGATACCAAATGCAGATTATTCAGGTTTATGCCCCAACAAGTTCTCATAGTGATGAAGCAGTAGAAGATTTTTATATGGATGCCCAAAAGGCTTTTAATCAGAGTAAACAACATTTTAAAATTGTTATGGGAGACTTTAATGCTAGAATTGGTAAACAAATGAAAGATGAAAGTGCTGTAGGTAATTTTGGTTATGGTAATAGAAATGAGAGAAGACACAGGCTTGTGGAGTTTGCAAAAAAAGAAATACTTTATATTATGAATTCTTTTTTTTGAGGAAAATGTTAAAGAGAAATGGACATGGAAGCATCCAAATGAAGGTACAGCAGAATTCGATTATATTTTGACTAACAGAAAATATATATTTCAAGATTGTAATGTTCTTAATAAATTTAACACAGGAAGTGATCATTGATTAATAAGATATAAGATACGTGTTAATGCAAAACTAGAGAGACAAAAATTATTAAGAAAACAATATTTACAGTTGATATTCCTAATCTTCAGAAACATTCTAATGAATTTAAATTAGAACTTTACAAATCGGTTTCAGGTATTAGTAAATTTTGAACATGATTCAGATTTGAATGAAATTAATGTGAAAATAATTGATACACTTTTAAAAACTGCAACAAAGATAACTGGTAGAAAAAAGCAACAATTAATCAATAAAATTTCTACTGAGACTAGAGAATTTATGAAGAAAAGAAGGAATATGAAGATATATAAAATAGATGCATTAAAAAGGATTGAATACCTCGAATTTTATAAAATGGTGCGGAAAAGAGTTGAAAATGATATAAGAAAGTATAACTGTGAACTAGCAAGAAAAGCTGTAGAAGAGAATAAAAGTCTCAAGAGTGTAAACAACATTTTGGTATTGGTAGGAAATTTATATCTACAATAAGAAAAAAAGATGGAATTATTACTAAAAAGAGAGACGACATCATGAAATGGGTAGAAGACTTTTATCAAGAATTATATAGTAATAAAGAACAAATATCTCCTATATCTATTACATCTTCCAAATTGCCCAGAATTTTAAATGAAGAAATGAGACATGCAATTAAATGTATGAAGAAAGAAAAGGCTCCAGGTAATGATGGAATTGTAATTGATTTATTAAAAGAAGCAGATGAAGAAATAGAAAACTTTTTAGCAAAGTTATAGACCAAATGTCTAAATGGTAAAGATGTACCAGATGATTGGAAGAATGCAGTATTAATATTAATATTTAAAAAAGGTAATAAAGAAGATATTAGAAATTACAGACCTATTAGCCTTTTATCAGTTTTATACAAAATTTTTACCAAGATAATTACAACTCGTCTACAGAGAACATTGGATTTCCACCAACCAAAAGAACAAGCTGGATTTAAAAGTGGTTTTAGTACAGTAGATCATATCCAGGTATTGAGAGAAGTTATAGAAAAGACAAATGAATATGAGTTGCCATTATGCTTTGGATTTGTAGATTATGAAAAGGCATTTGATTCTATAAACATTTCTTCAGTGATTAAAGCATTGGATCATCAAGGTATAGATCCAGGATATTGTCATATTTTAAAGAATATTTATAAAAATGCAACAGCAACAATTAGATTACATAATGATAGTAGGAAAGTCAACATTGAAAAGGATATAAGACAGGGTGACTCCATATCTCCAAAACTTTTTACAGCAGTGCTGCAAGAAGTATTTTGTGGATTAAAATGGAAAGCTAAAGGAGTGAAAGTAAATGGAGATTATTTAAGTCATTTAGATTTTGCAGATGATGTAGTTGTTTTTGCAAATAATGCTTTAGAGCTGCAGGAAATGTTGCAGGAGTTATCAGATGAAAGTAGGACTAAAGATAAATGTTAAAAAGACTAAAGTAATGTTTAATGGATTTTCTCAAAATATAAAAATAAAGATTGATTATGATGAGTTAGAAGAAGTTAACAGTTACAAATACCTTGGTCAGATTATTAATACAGATGGAAACATAATGGATGAAATTAATCATAGAATTAAACTTGGTTAGAGTGCTTTTGGTAGAAATAACTTGATACTAAAAGGAAATATGCCTATGTGTTTGAAAAGGAAGGTTTTTAATAAATGTGTTTTACCAGTTCTTACTTATGGATCTGAGACTTGGACATTTAATAGAAGAGCAATACAGAGACTTCAGACCACTTAAAGAAGTATGGAGATATGCATGTTGGGAGTAAGAAGAAGAGACTGAAAACGCAATATATGGGTAAGGGAACAAACAGGTGTTACTGACATCATTGAAAAAATTAAAGTACTGGAGTTGGGCTGGACATATTGCTAGAAAAGATGATAATAGATGGACAATTGAAATCGTAAACTGGATTCCAAGAGATTGTAAAAGACTCAGAAAGAGACCACATGTAAGATGGGTGGATGAAATAAGAAAGTGTGCAGGGGTGATGTGGAGAAGAAAAGCTAAAGATTGGAGAAGATGGATTAAACTTGGAGAGACCATCCTGCAGTGGATTGATAATGGTTGATGATGATGATATGTATATATACACATAACTAAAAAAAAGAGCCTAAGTGTATTAATAGTGAATTTTACTTAGTGATAGAAGTCTGATTTCTATACACCATTATTGTGAAGTGCTGCTGTGTTTATACAAGTGAGTGATATTGAGTATACAACAATATAGTCATGATGTATATTAAAATTTAGAAGTGTTTTTAGTGCAGATTGTCAAATATTATAATAATAATTAATATTTATATTAAGCAGTTAACTCAAACTAAAAGATTTTATGAATATCAGTTATGCTAACTGATTTCGATGAACATTTTATTAGCTGGAATCAATATAAGTTCAGCGGACAAAACAATATTCTTAAATGCATTTCAGATCTATTTTAAGGCCAAATGTCATTTCATCATTACACTTTATCAAAAAAATTAGGGTATAATCCAATGAGCTATCAAAGCAATAAATTTCTCCAACTTTATGACTGTTGCTCATTTCTCAAGTTAAATGCAGAATAGATTTAATGATGCCTGGATTCATTCAATATTATGCATGCATTAAGAGTTGACCTATGAGACTGAATATAAAATACTCTAAATATTTTACAACAAAATTCTTTAAACAATCAAAATGCATCATATGGTAAAATACTGTAAATAACAGATTACTATATGATTACCTAAAAAATACAATTAAAAGCAAGCATGGTAAGAGTCTTTAATATGCAATAAATTATCATTTCTTCATAAATTTAATTATGGTAGAAAAAAAGTCATGGTTCTTAATGAAGTATGTGACCTGAAATACATATCAAAAACTTTTGAAACTTATTTTTACCATCTTTTTGTATTAACTCTTATGAATAAAAATACCAAATTTTTTAACAAAACTCTTACCTGTTACTAACACTTTTTTACCGGGGCTCAATTGTGCATTCTAAAATTTAAAAAAAAAAGTCTCTGAGTAAAGCATATAAAATAAATTAATATAAAGTTATACTAAAGTGAAACAAAATAATAATAATAACAAATTGTTACATTCTCCAGCTAACATAATATAATAAAACAAACATAACTCTATTCTAGCTCCATCTACTTTTACTTTGATGTCAATTTAAAGATGGGAATGTAAATGTAGTAAAGTATCTGGTAATCACTGATTACTCAAGTTGACAATAGATGACACTAGAGTAAAGACATCTTTATGCTTTATGAACTAAAATTCTATAACAGCAATAAAATTCACATAATTTTCTCAAATTACATTTTATTTGATTCAGAGCCATCTATTGTAAGATTTAGTAATCAATAAATAAGTAAGTCATTAAAGCATTAAACTAGAAATTAATGTGGAATGTGAATATAATAATTCTACTATCTGGAATCCATTGATTATTCAAGTTTGTAAATAAATATTTTTGGAAAGCAATGAAATGGAATCTTCCAAAAATCTTAATTTTTTTTTTTTAAACTATTCTTTAATTATTTAACACAAGTCACACACTTACATGCTATATATACATACACATTATTTTGTTAGTGACAGCCTTTAGCAATACATATTGTATAATAAATGCAATAAGTGAGCTTATCTATAGAGAAGCTTGTTACACTAAGCCATACTTAATTTATAGAAATAACAAGCTTCTCTATAGTTGCGTATAAGCACACTTATTACATTCCATATAGAAGAAACATAAACAGTTAACATCATTTCTTATTGTATAAATTACTTCACTGGTAACAATTTCAATTCTTATACATTGTAATCTATATTTTATTTTTAAGGCTCCATAAATCTATTTTATCCAACTGACATTAAATCTAAAAAAAATATTTATATATGTTCTAATAACTAGCAAAATATGCTCTATCATTCATCATATCACAATAGTCATTTAGTAAATTGTCTCAGGGTTTCTCCATAATCTTTTAATTCAAATCATCATTTGAGTATCGAATAATAAGTAATGTGATGATTTAGATACAAATGAGGTTTTTATTTGTACCCAAGCATCGGATATACTGCTATCAAGCAATGTGAGTAAAACAATAATGAATACCCTTGATAAGTTAAAATAAGTTAAATCTATTTAAGAAATGTGTTTATGGTTTTAGTAATTTTTATACTTTTTTCTAATTTTTTATATTTTTTTTTATTGAAATTTGGTACATTTTTTTCTAAATCACTCCCAAATTGATAGGGCACTATAATATTTTAGTTAGATAATCTAGTTTTTTAGATCTGGACCACTGGGAAGGGAAATTTTGAAAATTTTAATATCAAATTTAAAATTCATTTTTACAATTTCATCATGTTTTTAAAAAGTCCAACAAGAGGGCAGTATATACAGATTGTTTTACTTTCAATTGAAAGTTTGAGTAAAGCAATAATAACAGTTTAAAAGCGAGGTTTAATTATTTTAAATTCATTGTAATTTTGTAACTTTTATATCTTTTTCTAAATTTTATACCTTTTACAATTCTTATACCTTTTGTGAGTTTTATACCTTTTTAGTAACTTCTGATGATATAAATGATGATGATCGATGACAAAATCATTTATTGAACAACAGTAAATATATATCACATGATCACCATCTCTTATACTAGCACATAATTGTTATTAAACAAGGCAAAACTCTCCATACTGTAGTGCCACCCTGTGCTAACCACAGTAATCAATGGATGACAAAAGCCTTGTGCATAAAATCCCTATCTAGTGCCTACTCATCCAATATCTGCAGCTAGTTTCTGGCTTGTGGCCTTTATCAGTGAGGAGCCTTGGATCTGAGAGCACTGCACCTAGATCTTAGGATCTAATGCAACCATCCAGTAGCCACCCTTTATCTCTACTTAACTACAAAACTATAAGAATGAAATTGAAAACACAATAATATTTTCAATCTAAGCTCAATAGCTTATATACTCATATGGGTCTGAACTCAGTTCAGCACCCATACATTTTGGTGTCTTTGGCTCTTTAACAACCATAGCCATCACTATCCTATTAAGCAGGATTGGTATTAAGCCACTAAACATCACATGATCACCATCTCTTATACAAGCACATAATTGTTATTAAACAAGGCAAAACTCTCCATACAGTTGTGCCACCCAGAGCTACCTGCTATATAAGCTATTGAGCTTAGATTGAAAATATTATTGTGTTTTCAATTTCATTCTCATAGTTTTGTAGTTAAGTAGAGATAAAAGGTGACTGCTGGAGGGTTGCATTAAATCCTAAGATTTAGGTGCAGTGCTCTCAGATCCAAGGCTCTTCACTGATGAAGGCCACAAGCCAGAAACTAGTCTAGGGATATTGGATGAGTAGACACTAAATAGGTATTTTATGCACAAGCCTTCTAGCATCCATTGATTACTCTGGTTAGCACAGGGTGGCACTACTGTATGGAGAGTTTTGCCTTGTTTAGTAAATATATATATTACTTAAAATGAGTATTTCTAAAAATAATAAATATAACATAAAATAATGAAAAAAAAAAGAATATATAATCCATTAACAAAAAAAGTTCTCGACATAAGTTTGAATTCTAATTATCTAGTTTTATTCCCTTCCTTCTATCTATAAAAGCAAAAATCAATGTTATGGGTCTATTGGGTGGATATTTCTACATGTGCTGTTTATAATAAAACAACATAATTAAAGAGGCTGTATTATTATTATCATCCAGGCTATTACCCGACAGTTAGTGCAGGCAAACCATAAAAGAAAAATCTTATAAAAATATTTTGGTCACATATTATCAATTAATAAGGTAAACATAAATATAATAGGCAAGCAATGGCAATACAAAAGCCTAAACTCGAATCCCAGTTCAAGCGCATACTATGAGTATAATTTAACTAACTCAAGAGGTCTTAAAATCTAAACATCATTATGAAATTGCCATATATAATGGAATATCTTATAAGACAGATGCTTACTAGGAATAAGATCCACCAAACAACAACAACAACAAAAATCATTTCATTCATTTACTCTTCATCACCATTATTAGTTCACATTGTGAGGAAAAGTGTCAAGGGCAAACAAACATGATATAAATCCAAAAATAACTGAATGCATAATAGTTATAAGTAGTTAAAATCAATACAGCATCTCTAATATAAACATATTAATACATGTAGCAACCCAACACTCACACCACTAATTTTATGTATTTACTATATCCTGTTTTACACATATTCTGATTAAGAGCTTTATTACTCTATTTAATCAACATATAAACCTAATATCCCAAAACGATCAAAATAATTGATTCTAATATCTTTAAGGAAACCCTAGGAATACATTATTATGAAGAGAATAAAACCCAAGGCAAGTGTAACAGAACTGCATCCAAGGCCATTATCTATAATTTAAAAATAAAATATTTTGGCAATGTTTCATTTATCTTCAAAAATGAAAGTTTACTTTTTTTTCATGGAGTTTTCAATATTAATTCATCAACACAATTTGCAGTGATTATTTCTTCTCTGCAATGCAACTTCAAGCTGATAGATCCCTTCACTGAATTTTGAAGTTAAATACACTATCACTTTCACGTAGTTCAATGTATAATTTCACTGATATGGTTTTTAGCAATTATTTCTTATCTGCAACATAGATTGATTTGAATAAATCTATTCAACTGAGCATAATAAAGTATTAGTTTACAAAAAAAAAATTTTTTTTTTCCTGTTTGAAAATTAAATACTCTACTATTCATTTGTCCAATTCAAAGTTCTTTTATTTATCATCAGCAAAGCTAACTTTCCTTCAATTTATGGGTTTTCAATTAGGTTATCAAGCCTACTATAATTTTAAATTTTATTTGACAATGATATTTAATGGGAGCAATAGCAAGACGTTAATCCACATTCAGTAGTTAATCCATAGAGGCTCTAATTAAATTCATTCTCTCTTCTTTTTTAAATATTCCACAGGTTCAAAAAACTTTGTTATTATTCCATAAGTAATATTTTATTTGTAACTGTTCGATTAGCATTGATTTTGTAAAAATAATGTAAATGATACATAACATATGAAGTTTAACATCATAAATGCATAGGTAACAATCTGAAAGCTTCGTAATTGCATAATATTCTCAAAGTTTATTTTCTTTTCATAGTAAGCTGTTCCAATTCTTTTCTGTTGAACATATGTTCCAGGTACAGTGTGGTAGAGAGGCCCTGAAGAAAGACAGACCTCTTTTTGGTAATTATTTTAATCTGCCATAAGTCAATGAAGCAGTGAAATAAAATGGCTATTATAAACTCCAAACCTGCTTAGGTTTTTATTGCACTCAGAGAAAAGACAACTCCTCAATTTCAACACATGGTTTCTCATATAACTACAGTCACATGGCATTAAATGTCATCACCATTGTCCCTAATACTCTGTTTTTCATTAATTTATCCAAAATTACCCCCATTATTATAGCAACAGAGTTTCTTGAAAATCTTTATACTGTCTGACTTTCAAATAAATAAAAAAAACTCTTTTTTTTTTCTTTTCAAACAAAGCATATTGAATACAATCAATATTGGATATCACATTAAAATAAAACATACAACTATCTATTATTTATTATTTTTATTTCTTTTTAAACACATACATCCTAATTAATATCAATGTTAAACATTCACATGTTTATATAATTACAGATTAAACACAAACATCAAAGTTAAATGTAAAATTGACTATTGTAATATAATAGTTAAGGTAATAATTTAAAGACTGCCTAATGACATTTGGTATGATGTAATGTATCTTGTCTATAACTTCTTTAATGACTAGCCTCTGTAGAGATCACCAAAATTGACTTAAATTACATATTATATTAACACATTCTCCAAATAACATACAAAAGATTACATTTCCAAATTTTAAACTTCCTCAACATTTACCATGCTTACAATAAAATAGACCCATCAAATATAGTGAAGAAATTTTTTCCTTTACTTTCTATTAACCATATTTCTATCTGTATTTCATGGAAAAAAACATACGTTACAATATATATATATATTATAATTGAAATAATAAATTTAACGGTTTACAAACTATTATAAACAATCCTTAAATCCACAGAAGTACTTTCAGTTAATTTCTTAAACCTGCCTCAACTGCCATTAAATTAAAAAAAAACAAAAAAACAAAGCAGAAGCAAACATCATCAATTCAAATCCAACGAATCTCGTATTTTAATGTTAGCAGCTTGTCTATATATTAAATGCATTTTATTCCTATTTATAAAAAAGGCCTCTTTAATTTTTCTTTTATTATGGTTTCTCTCTTCATGAAGAATTTTCACATTTTCAAAATCAAATTTAAATTTATATTTACATGTTTTTTCATGATCAAAGAAAACTGAAGGAGACATTAAATCACCATTATTTTTACATTTTACACGCTTATATAACAATTCATGCTCCCTCAATCTTTTCTCAATACTGTGCCTAGATTCACCTATATATGAAAGCATACAATCACAAAAAATTTGATATATGACATTACGTTTCTGCTTGACAATTGAGGCAGATTTAAGAAATTAACCGAAAGTACTTGTGCAGATTTAAGGATTGTTTATAACAGTTTATAAACCGTTAAATTTATTATTTCAATTATAATTACAATTTTGTTTTAATTAACGGACATTTTATATATATATATATGTAACTTTATAAATAAATATTTGAAAATACAGTAATTAAAAGTCTATAAAAATTATATGTATAACTATAACTTAGAAGCGCTTTCACTACCTTGTAGCTTTGTCAACTATCACATTTAAAATGTCAACTTTCCCATAATTCAATGTCAACTTTCCCATAATTCTGTGATCTTAACGTTTGCTGCTTGCCGATTAATTAAATTTTGCTTGTATTTATATATTAACATCGCCTCTTTAATTTTTCTTTTATTATTATTTCTTTCAGTTTCCAATATTTTTACATTGTTATAATCAAAATCAAAACCATATATACATGATTTATTATGGTCATAAAAAACAGAAGCTGATAAATTATCACTATTTTTAAAATTTTGTTTCATATTTTGAACCCTTTTAAATAATAATACGTGCTCTTTTGTTCTTTTTTCCAATGTGCACCTCGATTCACCTATATATCCACTACCACACCTACATGTCCATTTGTAAATGATACAATTTTTATTTGTCAATAAAGTTTTATCTTTTGAATTGTTTATTAATTTATTTAATGTAGGTGGTGCATAAAATGCAATATCGCATATTCCTTTATAAATTTTCTTAATGAAACTTGCCTGTTGATTAGATATATATGGTATTGATATCCACAACTTTTTATCAGAAAAATTAACATTATTATTAATATTTTTATATTTAGAAGTAAAATTTTTAACAGTATAATAAACACAATCATAATTGTATCCAACGTTTAACAACTCATTACAATAAATTTCAATATTTTTAGTTTTATCTGATGCATATTTACAAAGGTTATCATTTCTAAATAAAAAGGACTTCAAACCTGCCATTTTATGTGACATTGGTACTTTTGATTCATATGGAATATATCCTCTTTTTGCTATTGGTTTAAGAGTCATATAGTAATCCAGTTTATCCTTATTTCTAGTAATCTTGAGATCCAAAAATTGAACACTCATTGAATTTTCATCTGTTTTAATCCACTTTAAACCCTTTATATTATTTAATTCATTAAACAAATCATTAATAGCATTTGGCTTTCCACAAACAAAAACATCATCAACATATCGACTGTATAAAATAATATCTTTCTGATAATGATCCTTTTTTAAAATATTTTCTTCATATGTAGATAAACCAAAATTACATATTTGGGCAACTGTAGGAAGACCCATAGGCCACCCATTATTCATTTTATAAAATTTGTGCTTAAAAATTGCATAAATGTTTTTATCAATAAAGCTTAATGTTTCAACAATAAATTTTATTATTTTAACGTTAACATTTTTTAACTTTAATGCATTATTAATTAATTCAATAGAAGTCATTCTGTCAATTGATCCATACATTTCACTGATATCCAAGGTACAAATTACATCATAATTATCAATAACAACATTATTAATTTTACCAACAAAATCAAATGATGAACGTATTGTAAACAAACCAAAACCAAGAATTTCCTGTAACATTTTCTCAATTAATTTACATGTTTCATAATAAAATGCACCCCCAAAATCAATCATTAATCGTAATGGTTCTTTTTCTTTATGCAACTTTATATTTGAAAATACCCTAGGACATACTGCAGCCGAGGGATAAATCGTATAATAAGTAGAATTATCAATTACATTATTTTTGGCTTTTTTTAAAATGTTATTAATAAATTGAACACGTAAACTTTCAATATTTACCTTATTAATCTTTATAAAATTAAGAATACTCATTTGAGTACTAACTTTATTTTCATAATCCGATTTTAGTAACAAGCACATCCATAAACCTTTATCCTCTTTTATACACACAAGATTATTTTCAGATGTAAATTTTCTAAATTTAGAAATTTGTTTGTTCCAATTATTATTTATTGTAAATTTAAAATTATCTTCCTTTACTTTTTTAACTAAATCATTTCCAACACTTGAATCACATTTAATTACTCCTAATGAACTTTCAACAGCAGACCTCAATTCCAAATCACAATCTTTCCATTGACCACCAACGTATTTTGCACCTAGATTTAAAATATATTTTTCTTGAAAATCGAGATCCACACCAGCTAAATTAACAAAGTTATTATCTTGAAGCTTATTTTTGAATTGTTTCATAAACAAAAAATTAATTTTCTTATTAAATTTTTTACATAACCTGTTATAATATCGTTCAAAAAACATTTGAGAATTACTCTTAAAGTTGAACCAGTCATTTCGATTATTCAAATCAATCAAATGATTTAAACTTTTTAAATAATGCTTTTTATTAAAGATTAGATATTTACACTAAGAAATAATATTATGTAGCACCATCGTTTTTAAACAGCATATTGTATCAACTTACAAGACATATTAAATCTTATTTGACAACAATTTGGGAAAACATTTAACATTTTACAGTTATATAGAAAAAGCAACCTACATTTTAAAGCAATTATTTTGTAAGTTACATTCCACCATTCTTTAATAATCCACGTATCATTTCTAGATATGTAATTTTGTTTTATCTACATATGAAGAAAATATTTTAAAAAAGGATCATTATCAGAAAGATATTATTTTATACAGTCGATATGTTGATGATGTTTTTGTTTGTGGAAAGCTAAATGCTATTAATGATTTGTTTAATGAATTAAATAATATAAAGGGTTTAAAGTGGATTAAAACAGATGAAAATTCAATGAGTGTTCAATTTTTGGATCTCAAGATTACTAGAAATAAGGATAAACTGGATTACTATATGACTCTTAAACCAATAGCAAAAAGAGGATATATTCCATATGAATCAAAAGTACCAATGTCACATAAAATGGCAGGTTTGAAGTCCTTTTTATTTAGAAATGATAACCTTTGTAAATATGCATCAGATAAAACTAAAAATATTGAAATTTATTGTAATGAGTTGTTAAACGTTGGATACAATTATGATTGTGTTTATTATACCGTTAAAAATTTTACTTCTAAATATAAAAATATTAATAATAATGTTAATTTTTCTGATAAAAAGTTGTGGATATCAATACCATATATATCTAATCAACAGGCAAGTTTCATTAAGAAAATTTATAAAGGAATATGCGATATTGCATTTTATGCACCACCTACATTAAATAAATTAATAAACAATTCAAAAGATAAAACTTTATTGACAAATAAAAATTGTATCATTTACAAATGGACATGTAGGTGTGGTAGTGTATATATAGGTGAATCAAGGTGCACATTGGAAAAAAGAACAAAAGAGCACGTATTGTTATTTAAAAGGGTTCAAAATACGAAACAAAATTTTAAAAATAGTGATAATTTATCAGCTTCTGTTTTTTATGACCATAATAAATCATGTATATATGGTTTTGTTTTTGATTATAAAAATGTAAAAATATTGGAAACTGAAAGAAATAATAATAAAAGAAAAATTAAAGAGGCGATGTTAATATATAAATACAAGCAAAATTTAATTAATCGGCAAGCAGCAAACGTTAAGATCACAGAATTATGGGAAAGTTGACATTTTAAATGTGATAGTTGACAAAGCTACAAGGTAGTGAAAGTGCTTCTAAGTTATAGTTATACATATAATTTTTATAGACTTTTAATTACTGTATTTTCAAATATTTATTTATAAAGTTACGTATATTATTTTGAAGAAATACAGACATCGATTTGAAATATTATATATATATTGTAACTGGCCACCCAGCTACTGTTACAATGTATATATATCATTATCATTAGCAACTTGTAAATGAATATAACTATTCTAACTCTAGAAAAAATAAAAACAAATATAGAAAAACAAAAGCTAAAAAAAAAAAGATTGCAGTCAGAATTGGTTTACATGTAGTTCAAGAATAAAACATTGTTATATTAACATATAATCCCATTGTCATATTTAGCACAGAGAGTTAACCAATATCATTGAAGGCTCACAATTACCAGGCCCTATTGTTCTTAGTGGCTTATATATATATATATAAACTCTCTGTACAAGTATGTTAGTGTGATGTATTTGACTCTTTTAAAACGGAAAGATTGTCATTCCAAAAAGTTCTAAAAGATATTGCATTGAGATTCTAATGTAGAATAGCTATTGTTATAATAGTGCATACAATGAATATATTATGCTCTAATACATTCAATAATCCAATGGTTTATCTGTGAAAATATGTCCTGTGAGCACCTGAACTAAGATCCATGGTAGAGTGATCAATACACAAACTTCTGTAATTTGTTGTTATCAGTACATATAATAAATCTAATGATAAAGTGAGAATTTTTAAGTTAAAGTTTAAAAATATACTTTGCAATTGCTTAAGTATCTTGCCAAGTATACATTTGATATTTTCAAATAATAATCATAAACAATATTGATTTTTAAATAAGGTGTGTACAGGTTTGAGATATAACTAATATTCAAATTCTAATATTTCCACATTCCAGTTTTGTTTGAGTAATGATTTATTATACTTTGTGCAATAAATTAGCTTCTATGATTTTTATTTCTTGTCATTTCTCTCCTTACTAATTATTGTGATCTTTTCAAGTCTAACAATTTCCAGCACAGTAGAGCTTATTTTAGCCTTACTATAATGTTATTTATACACATTAATTATACAGCCTAAATTTGCTCTGGTCTTCCCAATATATCCAAAATATAGTTCTTTTGAAAACATTTGATAAAGTACATAACATTTGAACAATTGAGTATGTGTATCTATATACAGAAACAATTTCATTATCATTTTCAAACCTTATTGACTACTATAAAAGATAATCACTTTGTTTCTGATCAACAGTTCTTTCAATAATAACTTTTTGTTCTCTTATACATATATTTAACATTCAATTCCTTCTTTTTAATCCTAACAAATATCTCTCCACACTTTTCTACAATGACAGTCTCTATATTACTTTTCTATTAAGCCTCTAGGCTTCTGATCCATAGTATTCAAAATATTTTTTAAAAATTTTCATTTTCAAACACATATTTGAACACATTTTTGTTTAATATTAATTTTAATTCTAATATTAATTCATCTATTAATTTCGTTTAATTAATAATTTGCCCAAGATATAACATATAATTCATTATTATCAATATTTACTTTTTTCTTTCTTGAAACCCCATTGAATCTTTTTTTTCTTCAGACCTATATATCGTTTTCATTCGATAGCTGTAAGCTTTGGTGCATTGTATAAAAATAATATCATCCGCAAAATACTACTAGTATTAAATTTTTTGGAGAAATGGAATCACTCTGTTATACATCTTTACCAATGTTAACAATTTTAGTGACATCATACAGACTAATGATTTCCTTGGCATTTTGATGTTTATTTAAAATTTGACAATATTTCAAATCTATATCATGATGTTCCAAAGTTATAGACACAACTGATGTACTGTCAAAGTCAAATATTTTTCCACAATCCACAAATCCAATGCAAAATAGCAAATCTGACTACTTCTTTGAATTATTTCTTTTAATATTTCGATGTGATGTTTCTTAGGAATAGATCTGTGTAAGAAATTAATGCACATCTTAACAGTTAACAGCAAATTTCTTTTTGCAGCTAAGAAATATATATTTAATCAGTGCAAATTTAAATGGATTCCACCAATCATTTCCAAGTAGTGGACATAATTTATAATAATGCAGAGACACTCATAAATTAGTTTTATGGGTTTCTCCACAACATTCCTGACTAATCTCCACTATCTGGAAAATGATACTGGAATCCGATCAAGTACTGAATAAAACTAATATTTGCATCAA
Source organism: Epiperipatus broadwayi (assembly GCA_028023455.1). Lineage (NCBI taxonomy): Eukaryota > Metazoa > Onychophora > Udeonychophora > Euonychophora > Peripatidae > Epiperipatus > Epiperipatus broadwayi. Next base: position 2,957,780 of record JAQFVV010000097.1, on the reverse strand, counting down.
AAATTATATATACATATAAGGAATCAAAATACTGAAAAATAATGATATTGTCCATTGAATCTCAACTTCAGCAGCATGTATTATCTTGGTTAGCCATTTACAACTGAACATAAATGAAATCAAACAATGACAAATATATGTAGTTGCCATTAAGGTCAGGGGTTACTTAGTAAATAATGAGAGAAGCTATGAATGGCAAGATATGTGCATATACAATTCAAGGTTTTTCTGTTCACTCGATAAATCAAGTTCTGCATTATAAATCATAGTTTGAAACTTATATATCACTACATATAACTTGTAAATTGAAAGATTAATATTATGTTAATAAATCATATTTTGAGAAAAACAATGACAAATATAAATGTGCTATATATCATAAGTTATATAAATGTACTGTTATTTTTTAGATGATGAGATAGCCATGAATAAAATATTCATATATTATGTTAATAAGATATGCAAATTTTTAAGTTGATCTCCAGCAATGTTGCAGATTCATTACTTTATAATGTTTATCTCTTAATACCATTCATATAATTCTAAAAAAAATTATGTAGGATCTATATATCATTATTGACAAGTACTAGTTATCTGGCTAATTGGCAAAATACTTATTCTAACATTTAAATAAATTTATTATAATAATTGAAAATAATGATTGATAATTTTATTAATTAGTAATAAAATAAAAAAAGGTCTAAAATAAATATTCTCTGATAAAACAAATATTTATTATAACTAATTCTGATTTATTTACAAATATCATGTAGACATTAATTTCTGAACTAAATTAAAAACAAAACAGTAAATGTATTAATATTTTTTAAATATAAATAAATGGACATAAATAACTTTATATATATATGGATACACATGCCTAAAACAAAAATATTTCAATTATAAATTTTAATTTGCCTTTAAATTGTAGACTAAATTATTCTTTTATATATAAATAATAAATGGTCTAGATAAATCATTTATATGTATTTACACACATGCATTTACATACAAATATTTCAAATAATAATTTTAATTTGACTTTAAATTATAGACTAAATAATTCATTTAGCAATACAATTAATTCCTTTGACTCCATGTGTTTGCATACAAAAAATTAAATATTTTGACTATTATTTCACAATTTAGATTTCTATTTATCATGTAATGTAAACCACTAAAGTTACTTATGTACTGTGTTGTGGGCATGAAACAATCTGTCTCAATATATACACACACAAACCGACATCTACTTTAAAAACAATAAATAAAATGTCTGCATCTGATAAGTAAATTCTTGTATAAAAGCAAATATATAGGTTTTTAAGTATGCACATTAAATAAGATACATTTTTGAAAATATATTTCAACTACTTTGAAACATAAAGTGAGATGAAATGTATATGACTAACAAGTTAATGATAAAATAGAACAATAGAATAATTCTTATCCACATTTTTTATTGGGATTCATTTATGATATACAAATGCACACAGTCAGATAAACAAAATAGAGCCAAAGGCCCATTCAGCAAATATCTCATAGAGAAACAGTAAAAAAGATTGCACTCAATCAGGTATACTCTCAATCTAAGAATAGATATTCATTTACAGTCCAATATTGAAGGGCTAGCTAGATAGACAATGGGTTGGCTACATTAAAAACATCATTATTGAAAAAATTTTCAAATTTACTTGACATAGATTTAAGGATTATAGTCATGGCAGGCAGATGTGCTACTGTTAGACCAAGATGCCTTATATACTTAACCTGCAGTAATTATTTAAAGACTATTATTTCTATCATATTTTCTCTCTATATCTCTATAATATATTATATAATGAGCATACAAATAGATCTTAACAAGCTTTTCAGAACATTCCTATCTTCAGACCAATTTCTAGCTCTGGCTTTCATCAGTGAAAGTGATCTGAGGACAGGGATGTTCTGAAAAACTTGTTAAGAGCTATTGGCATGTTCATTATATAACTTTTGTAATACAAGCTTATTAAATTAAGTCATGTGATATATGATTTGATTTTTTTGCAATACATATATATATATTATTCAAGTATAGATTTTATTTTACCTCTTCCAGACTGACAGCAGCTGTTAAACCACTGCCTACCAAAGGTAAGTAAGCAGAATTAACTGATGGAACAGGAAAAAGCTCTTTCACAGGCAAAGCCTAAATACAAAAACAAGCACAATATACATACCAAAAAATAAATATATTTAAATATTCATAAATACAGTTCTAACTAAGATTTAAATTATTTTACTTAGATTTTGTTTATATCTAAATATTAATTGTAGATATTTATTTCAATTTTTTTTAAAATATCCAATATCAATGAAACAGTAATTCTTCCAACTTATTACTACAGTAAACAAGATCATTTCTCACTTTCTCTACTCAAACACCATTGATTGTACTATCATGTAGTTAAAAATTAACGTCCTTAAACATACAACAGATGATGCTAGAATTGAGAAAGAAAATAAAATTTTAGTAATCTTTCATTCATTAACAACACACCAAAAGAAAGATCTTATATTTCATTCTAAAATATTTTCTTCAAACTACTTGCTTTGTTTTATTCAAATAATCCTTTTAAAATTATTTTGTTCTGCATATTAATCCAAATAGCATAATAACCAAAAAAATATGGCTTTTAACTTTTTAATTCTCATTATGATTTGAGAGCAGCTAAGTAGAAAAATAAATATAAAAAAGAGGGGGAAATCAAGCCATATTTTTTAAGAAAAAAAAAAAATAAAAAGCAATCATTAAAAAAAAAAACCTCTACCAAATTTATACGTATTTATTTTATAGAAGTGTTGTAAGATGTTATTATAACATTCCTCTTTATATTAAGTAAACATTTATTTTTAATAATAAATCAATCTTCAAGTAATCCACTGCAAAGCAAAGACCTCTCCCACTCTCTTTAAGTGTAAAGAAAATAATACCACACCAGGCTCACTAATTGGGGGTAGTGAAAATTTGAGTGGTTTTCCATTCTTGTTCCTTCTCTATCTAAAAATAACTAAATGCCAAATGACCTACTAAGAGTGGGTGATTAGTAGATTTGGCTAAGTGCCATGTAACTGAAAAATATTCAAGCCTGTTGGAAAAAAAATTAAGTCCACTTGTTCAGTTCAAACTCAGAACATAGCTACAGCAAATGGATGCATTGTTGTCATATTATAAGACTGTCCATATATAAATTTCAGCCATTTGATCCTTGTAGAAATATTAAAATTATTATTCTGGGTCAAAATTAAAACAGAGTATTTATTTAGTAACATAATACAAATTTTTATATAATTTCAAATTAATTTAAAGAATAGTAGCTTTACATTAAATACAAATCAGTACACATTTACACATATAGATATATGCAACATAAGTGAATAACACCATGAATATATCATTATATTTACATCATTCAGAGAATTTTATATTTCATCATATAACACAGTGAACATACAATTAATATCAAGTCCAGTACATTTTATTAAATATGTAGTTAAAAAAAATTGACTCAGATATCTTGATTATAACGAGTTGAACATGCCACAATATGTATTCCGTAAATATGACTTGTACACGTGTATTAATCTTTAGTGGGTTGGTGCTGATAATATAAGTTACTAAATTTCTTCAAACTGCAAAATGATTGAAGTATAATTAATATTTTCTCACAGAATAAAAAAAATAGAATGTTTTTATTCTCACATTAAATGGATAAAAATATTGAAATATAACAGGATTTTCTTATCAATAATCTAGATCAAATTTTAGCTATCAGGCAAACTGTGATGAAATTTAAACCATGCCACCTAATTAGTCTGACCAATATGAAGTCCAAAATATTAGCTAAAGTATTAAAACTTAATTTTTTTGACTTAATGTGGATCAAATAAATGCTATGACTATTACTATATGATATGGATTCAGTTGCATTGCCAATTTTAATTAGCTGAAATTTTATAGAGACTATTATATGGAAAAATCCTGTCACATTTCAATGTCTACATTTATAAATTGTGAGAATATTTTTAATTAATATACACTGAAAATTGACAATATATTTGAGTTATGATCAACCAATTTTTTTAGATTTACAACACATTCCTCAAGTTTGTTACTAAATCACGGGCTATTGGCCAATGTAAAAATCTTGCAACCCAATTCTTTTTCACGATGAATGGATTTCACAAATTCTTAATCAAATAAACTTGAGGCTTAAAATATTTGAACATCTACAAAAAAATGATAGTTCAACTTTCTTTTTATGTCTTGATTGATTTTCAATCCATGTTTTAGTGATAGTTATATGAAATTTTTTTTTTTATTATTGTTATTAATATTATTATAAATTTATTATATTTTAAGGGGAGAAGGAAAGATTTGTACTTTAAGAGTTTAATTGTGCCTTAATTGCTAGAGATGGATGAAGATTCTATCACGGTACTTCATGTTGAGTTTTATTTCTAATTCTGAACTACCCCTGTTATAAAACTTTATATTTTTAGTAAGTATTATTACTTATTTGCCTTTAAGTATCTAGTCATAAGAGCGATCATTTTTTAGGTACAAAGGTATCATAAATTTAGACTAGGCAGTCTTATTAAAACTTAGCTCAATTGTGTAATGAATCATTAACTTCATTTCTCCTAGTTATCATCCTTTAAGTCTCTGGGATTACTCACTGAACAGGAATGTTATATTCGTTGATTTTTTTATTGTTTGGGTTGTTGTGTTAAGATTGAAATAATTATCATGGTCGCCATGCTTAAATTGTACATCTTAAGGTTGATAATCAATCCTTATAAGTTTTAGAATTGCAGGTCAAAATTCATTCTCTTGATGGACAAATGCTAGCCTAATCTCCCCCAAAAAAGATTTAAATAAGGAAATGATTTTTTTATTATTATTATTATTGTGAGATATGTAAAACAATACAATATTGATTGGTAAATATACATCTAGAATAAGATGTAAATAGAGTAATGAAAAATAGGAATGTGTACTCATTATTTCGTTATCTCATTTCTTTGATCATGGCGATATTGTACTGGTTGAGACATCATTTAGAAATAAAGCTGATATGATCTTATAAGTTTGTTTTTTTTTTAACAATGCACTAAATAATCATATTTTTTTAAAGAAAAAAAAAAAATATAACTGTTTTTTTTTTATTTGTTTTAATGTAATATCATATAAAACTTCCCAAATTTATTATGCGTATCTTAGAATTCATAAAGAAAAAAAAAGTGAGGCACTATTATTGGGGGGGGGGGGGGACTGTATCCAAGGATGATTTTTTTTAACTTTATCTAAAATATTTCTTTGTTTTTTTTTGAGTTTCTTTAATTCTTAAAGAAATATACTTGTAATAAAATTTGAGTAATGAGGTGTTTTTATTTAGAATAAATTAAGATTTTCTTATATATCATAGACACACATACATTCTCATATGTATTATTTTGATGTATTTACTTTAAAGTCAGATTCATTTTAAAAACGATATTTTCAACAACCAATAAAATTATTTAATGTCTAATAACATTTGAAATTTGCATAATAAAATATTTTATCAATAATGGTATTATTTTTACAATATGGAATAAAATTAATATGTAGATTTGTACTAGTAAAATATATTCATTAATTATAATATGCCATAATTCATATGTTTATCTCTGAATAATTTATCTTTTATGGCTACATTATAAATTAATATTCTTTAAGACCAAATATATTTCTTTAAGTTTTGTTATAAATTTCAATGGAAATAAATAAGGCAAAGCTTTAAACACTTATTTTTAAATAACCTTGCTTTCAAATAAAAATTTTAAATATGTACAGTAATTAATAAAACACCACAGAAATATATAAAACATTAATGTTATTTATTTATGCAATGTACAGAAAATTTTTTTTATTGTTTCAAATGGTAATCTCGATGAAAAAAATCCATTTATTTTTTTGCCAGACATATTTCTACCAATTAAATGTGATGTTATCAGTAACACAGAAATCAGTTGAGGCTCCAGCAAACACTACAATTGAATTCCTATTTAAAAAATTTCTGTAGAGGATATAAGTAAGTAATGGTAACATTATTTTGTGTATATCAAATGTTATTTTGGGTTTTTTATATAAAATAATAATAGATGCAGAGAAAGACTATGAATGGATTGCAATGATCATTACTATGGCAACACATAATAACTAACTTTGCTTGTTAGTAAGGCTGTCTCCTGATGAAGAGTCAAACCATGATCTGTGCAATAAATAAGGATACTCTGCTCTATATCAATGAATAATTTTAGAGACTATTCATAATCTCAATAATTAGAACTATTAACCTAATTTATGAATAATTTCTAATGGGACTTAAAAAGTGAAAAGATTTGAAATAACATTTGACATCTGTTACATGTAATAATATTTGTGTTTTTAACAAATGTGTTTTACCAGTTCTTACTTATGGATTGGACACTTAATAGAAGAGCAACCAGAGACATCAGACCACTCAAAGAAGTATTGACAAATGCATGTTAGGAGTAACAAGAAGAGATTGAAAATGCAATATATGGGTAAGAGAACAAACAGGTGTTACTGACTTTATTGAAAAAAATTAAAGATTGAAGTGGAGTTGGGTTGGACATATTGCTAAAAGAGATGATAATAGATGAACAATTGAAATCTTAAGTTGAATTCCAAGAGATTGTAAAAGACCCAGAAAGATACCACATGTGAGATGGATGGATGAAATAAGAAAGTGTGCAGGGGTGATGTGGAAAAGAGAAGCTAAAGATCGGAGAAGATGGATTGAACTTGGAGAGATCTTCATCCTGCAGTGGATTGATAATGGTTGTTAATGATGATGATTTATATGCTAGAGCAGTAATATAAAAAAGATTACAATATTCATAAAAGCATTTAAATAGGAATGATGATGATGTTAACAATATAAAATACAAAATTATCAGAGATATGATTAAATAAAATCACTCACATTTACTATATCATTTATTACTCCAAAAACTTGATAACTAAAAATTTACAATAACTCTTTGAACAATCAGAAATTTGTGAAATATATTTAATAACAAAAAAAACTATTGTTCTAGGCTAACTGGCCAGTAAATCTGACTTTCGATTGTCTGTCTTGCAGTATAAAAGTCTCACTAATTGAACCACTTATTCAATCTATGTAATTGCAAACCAGAGTTAGCTATTGAGATTGGAAGTCTTAGTACACAACTTATAAATGGAAAAAGGCACACTCACAAGAAACCTAGATAAATCAAGAGCTAGCATTAAAGTGAAGTATTACATGGGAAATTCATTTACATCTATGGATTTCATTACAAACCTCATATGGACCTAGTGCAATATTAGGAATGTTCAGTACAGCTAATTATAGTAATTAAATCGCTAATCCAGTATAGGAATGCTGTGACAATAGTTCAGAAAACTATTATCAGAACTCAAACAATCCTATTTCCAGGGATATACAGCTACAACAACAATGTCATCCAGTTATCCTGAATATGCACTAGAGCAGATTAATAATCAATCCTTCAAGACAATGTCTTTTCTAATACTAATTAAAAAACACTCACTTTACTGATCTCAACAGTCAGTGAAATATGTGTAATGCATTTACACCTTGAAAATTTAAATGCATAATAAATTTGGATTTATTGATTTTAAATAAAATCTACCTTCAATATCAGTCTCAGTCCATCTATATTTAAATTATTTTTCAAATTCTTCATGCATCCATTTACTATGCTTTTGGCCTGGGTTTGAAGCTGGACAGAATATGAAATGACTTTTCATTGAGATAACCACCACTAGAAAACATGGCTAGCCATTCAATCTTGGTCAAAAAATGGCTATCTAGATATGTTTAATTAGTGAGGAAAATACTTAAAAGCCTATTACTATAACTATATAAGGAATTACTGGACAAATCTATGTCCAGTTAAGAGCTGTATAAAAGCTGCTTTTTTTTTTTACTACTGCTGTCTAGTTATTTTACCAGTATAGCATGTGATTATGAAATATATTTCACAATTGACAGTAATATTTCATATTTCAAACTAATTTGGAACCACATATCTAACATTTTAAATGGCTATTAATGATGAAAATGCTTCTCAGAAATATAATTATTTTTATTATATCATGTTGTTTAAATTTTATTATTTAAAAAATATTAAATCTTAATTAAATTCTTAAATAACTACATTTAAATTAGTTAAATTATTCCGGAGATAGATTGTCTCCATAAGTAGTTACCTTCATGTTACAGGAGATAAGTATAGGCATTAGTCAAACTTAAACCAATTCTTAATAGTATGACACGAACTGAATTTGTAAATGTATATATTTATATCTGACTATGCATATTCTCAGGAAGCAATGGTAACTAATTTCTAAATTATAAACAATGACAATATAAGGTTCGCATTATTGGTTTCAATGGACTCCTTCATTAGCAATATCAAGCCCTTAAACTCACTAATCACAATTAGAATAGGTTTGAATCTTATTTGCTTAAGCTGGTTTTATTTACTTTATTGGAAAATATGAAAGATGAAATATTTAGTTAATATATAACACCTAATTTCTTATTTTCACAATCAGCTACTGAAAGATACTTACATGCTCAGATTCATAATACAAAGTATAGATGTTCAATGAAAACTTACAATATATTCTGAAAAAGCCCCAGTATTCAAATAACAAACTGCTTGTCCTAATGCAATTTTAGCATCCACTCCAGCACTTACAACTTCACCAATGCCCTAAATAAAATACAATATTTTAAAGAATTAGCAAAAAACTCTATATCTTGAATGAAATCAAATAATTTCAATTTACCTCAAAGCCACAATCAAAAGGCAAATTTGCATTATGTGAGTATCTTCCAGAAGTAAAATTAATATCTGAAGCATTAATACCAACAAATCTACACAAATAAATTAATTTAATAAAAAGGTTGTACTATAAATTAGAAATTATTTTAAGAATATTAAGTCATCTTTAAATCATATCTTCTTTTTAAGCAAGTACTTTGTATTTATAAATCCACATATAACAAAACATAAAATTAAATAAAAACAATATCAGAGAACTAAATAAAATGATGGCAGATTACTTTTAATATTTAATTTTTAGGCATATTTTGATGTTCTATGACTCTGAAAAGTGTTTTGTAGCTGTTTGTGTGTATAAATGCACATTAGATTACAATACATTATTTAAGCAATGTATATAGACTTGAAAAGCATATTCTTTGAACAAATAATTAAACTGATTGATAAATATATTTTGAAATAAATTATTATTGATAAGTAATATAACTAATTAAAATTGTAAGAAATAAACAGATCACACTAATATGGAAGTATTTCTAAAATACAATCAATAGTGGAAATTAATAACAAACAATAAACAGGAATCCAGATGGTAAAATATCCAGAAATCAATAAGGGATACTATGTAAGTACAAGTTATTAATAGATTTGTTGCACTTCCATTACTCTACAAAAGCTCTCCAAATGAGTTAGCTAATCAATCTGACTTATTGGAAATGGATTAAAACCAGTAATCTTGCTCTCTGAAGTGATTGTTGGAAGTGAGAAATTACAGAAGAAGTAATACTTAGTGAGATTAAAAATCAATTTCAAGTATTATTTATTACATCTTCAGGTATCTTAAATAATAATAATTAGTATATTATATTATATTAATTGCATATGTAATTCTAGATGATTATTAAAAGTCAATAATCAGTTCACTGCATGTCTAAGATGAAGAGTCTAGGATTTTGAATAGAAAGGATCTCTTTCAGATTGGGAGACTTTCATTGTCAACAGTAAACATTATAGGACACAACATACACAATTTAGCACACTGGTACAATGGCAGATCAAAAAGTTAACAATTTTTAGATCACTTCTTAACTGACTTAAAAAATCAAAAATCTGTTTAATCAAGTGAATAAGAACTTCTAATATACAACCTGCCTAAGAGGCAGGACATCACATAACATCTCAAACAATTAACAATACAATTGTATTACAATAGAAAATGCACAAAATAAATTTAACAATATTTTATTAATTAAGAAAGCTAATATACATATGTATGAGTATACAATCTTACGATCTATATTTTTAATAATTCCATATAAAGACTTCTTACATTTTTTTCTAAACTTCATTATATATTGAAGTATTTTCAGATATATTCTCACTATCTTAAAATGTCACCAATCTCACTTGTATATAACAATTCTTGCTTTCTTTGGTGGAAGCAAGCATAAATTTATTTTTAATAAAACATCATAATTTTAGTATGCCAAAAATATGAATTATTGGTCCTTTTTCTGTGCAGGGAATTATATATATATTCATCCATAACACTACAAATTTAAAAACATTTGTCTTTCTTTAATATATATTTATAAAGAGTTTGAAATATGTCAAAGACTTTTAATTACAAAATTTTATGATGCTTTAGAAGATTAGAAAATTCTCTTGATCTTCAAACAATTTCTACCTTATAACACTAAAATAGTAAAATGTTAATAAAATGTCACATTTTGATGTATACATATATGTTGTATTTAGAAATATGTAATATATAATCACTAAAATAATAAAATGTTAAATCTCATGTATGGGATATACAGATATATTGTATCACTCATGAAGAGTGCTCCACATGAAATTGTTGGTTACAATTATTAAAAGTAAAATTTTCCTAAATAATGCAAAAGTTTTAAAATTGATTAATAAATAATAAAATTATTGCAGAATAATTTGTCCGTAAAATAACTGGATTAAAATATCTCATTTGAAAAAAGGAAAATCTAAAAAAAAGTTTAAAGAGTTATTCATATAAATGCCATTTATCAGTAAAAGTTACAATTAATTAATTAGAAGGGGGTAGAAAATGTAACTTAAAAAGTTAAAAGTAGTTGAATTTCAAGTAATTAAAAGTTAAAGCTATAGCAGTTTAAAAATAAATCTTGTTCATAAAATTAAAAATACCTCTTTCCATTTATTTTAAAGAAATGAATAATATATATGTGCATTAATAGTGAGATGTAAACATAAAGGAATAGTAAAATGTGTGCATGTTAATAAATGGAATATGAAAGTTGAATGTTAAAAAAACAACTGAAAGCATATAATTGGAATTTCCCTCAAGGATTGTATACACTCAGAAGTTATACAAAAACAGAATTAGCAATGGCTACTAATTAAAATCCCTAAACAACAGGGATTACCAATGGCTATTAATTCAAGAATCCATAAACAATTAATTAATTAAAATCTTATCAAAATTTTAATCAAAAGCAGTGGACGAATTTTCAACAAGAGATATAACTGGTGGGTATAGAAACCAATTAAAAAAATGACAACAGGTCTTCACATAAATACTTTTTTCATCATTCAATCAGTTGTTTCACAATCAGTCTTCAGTCAGTCTTGTCACATATCCAGAGTCAGTGTTTTTTCATAAGAATGCAGTGATAGCAGTCATCAGAAGCATATGGCCAGACTTCAGCCTCAGTCCGATGGCACATCAGCAACCTGCCCAATTGAAGTAATGCCTGACTCATAATTTGAAGCTGCCAGAGATATCCAACTATCTTGAATAAGAGCATTACAAAATAGCAATCACAGGAACCTCCATAGAAGCCTAAAATCCAACTGGTTGGCAAAAACTCACAGGGAGCAGCAAACAGCAAGAATTCAATGTCCAAAATCCTATAGATAATAAATAACATTTTCTTATTCTATTTCTGATATTAATGTAGCCATTGCAATCTTTAAAACCTCCAGAGTCAGTAAAATAAATGAATCTATAGCATGCATAAAATGAACTATTGATGTGTGTGTTTAAAAAGCTGTGTCTTTATTTAATGCCTTATGTTATAATATATTCTACTGTATCTATTAAGAATGTGTGTATGGTTATTATATAAAAATATCATTGTTAGACTAATTGAAATTTTATAAAAGTAGTTTAAAAATTACAGCTAAAATAAGTTATCTTTAAAATTTAATATTTGGTCAGTCAATTCTTTTACTCATGCCACTAATTAAATCAGCGACTTATTATATTATTCTTTTTGATTGAGCTAGTTGGGATTTCTTAGGCACTGAATTAGTTTGCGATCATTCAGGGCACATTAGTTGCTTTTGGTAATTAACTGGTGCCTGGAGTTTACTCCAAAACAAAAAAGTGCTTAGAATGATAGATGTTGAATTTTGCAGCCGAGATCTATAACATTGAAATGTAGCCGTAGTTATATATATCATATATATATATATAGCATCGGCTTGGTTACAGGTACCCTTTGGGTATTATTCTTCTCTGCCTAAGGGACCGGTGGAGCAATACTACTCTCTGGGTATTATTCTTCTCTGCTTAAGAGACTGGTGGAGCAATACTCAAATTGCATCAGAGTAGATCGAATGTATAATTTTATAATAATAATTGTATCATATTTTGTATGTATAAAAGTAAGTTTTATAATTTTGCTTTCACAAGTTTAGATTTTATTAAAGAGTTAAAAGTTCATGCTTAGATTTTGATTACTATTCGATCCAATACCCCACCCGGTTGAACATATATATATTTGCATGTGCATAGGTATTTAAAATTATTTAATCAACAGCAAAGATATATAAAATTGAAATTATAATGTTTGTGTAAAAAAAAACAATGCAATATAATTGTATTTTATAGTTCAGAAGAAAATTGCTAGACAAATGAAACTAAGATTAAAAAATTAAATAAAGCATTGTAAAAAAAACATAGAAGTACTTTTTTTAAAGGTTTATAAAATGCTAAATTTACTATCAACCTTCATTTATTTCAGGAAAATATCTTTAATATTATTAACAAGTCCAATGATTGTACTTTAAAATATGTAGCACACACAATGCAAATTCCTTTTTGTTTTTTAGCAGAAGCTCATTGTGACTTCTTTTTTTCTTTTATTAATACTATTTGCATAGACACAATTTTATTTTTAAAATATAAATTCTTTGCATTAGGCTTTCTTCCATAAACATAATTTTTTTCATTTTCACAACATTCTTCAGTACTTCTTTTTCTTTCTAGAAACTAACTTCTGCTTCTAATTACTTCAAATAGCTTCTTGTGTAATTTTTTATTTCTTCATAAACAATGTTCATTAATTGTAACTAATTCTTAAGCATAACCTATCCATTTCCCCTCTCCAGACAAGAATTAGGATTTTCAGCACATAAGTTGAATAAAAAAATCTAGGGCAGATTCTGAATAATCTACAACAGAAAATAAAAGAACAAGTTTGGAAAAATAGCAAACTTGTCAAGAAGTTGGGAGACTTCTTCAAATGGTTTATAGTCATATGGATTAAAACTTATAGAGAATGTATAATTGCTATATCAGTGACAAAAAAAATTAATTATTTATATTGACCTGAATAATGTGTAAATAAAATAAACATCTCTCTATATTCAAAATAATAACTTTGCAATTTATATTCTTGAATTACAATTCTTTTAATTTTATTACTTTTGATATTAACAAGGAAAAAGTTTAAATTAGTATACTTAAGTCATATCTAAGCCCAAACTACCTAGTTAGTTGTGAAGATGTGCTGAACAAAATAAAGCAATCGAGGTTATACAAGAAATAATTTTATTACATGTATAAACGTAACTAGACAACTACTCAGCACATAGAAGAACAATGACAAATGTACCAAGAGGTCTTTAGACGGCCATGGAGAATATCTTAAACCTGCATTCAAAGACTTCCATAGATTTTGATAACTGGGAATTGGCTTCTTAATGTTCATATCAGCTACTTTTGGGCATTATCAGTTATTGCTGCCTTCACACTCACAACATTCCCAGGTTTAATTTTCTGCTACTGATCAGCTTTACAGCAGAGAAAATTAAAGAAAGAAAATCTTGACTCAGCTTTACATATGCTATCTAATCTGTCACTACTGTTTTCCAAACAGGATTTCTTTTTTTTTTAATTTTAAAAGTTAAATCTAGATTTTTAATCTGCAATTATGATTTTCTCCAGGCCACTATCTGCAATCTTTTGTTGTATGTTTTCCTTTTAAATTTCTATTACAAAAAATAATTTTAAAGTTAAGCATAATATATGTTTTATGTTTTAAATTTTTCTTAATGTATTTGTTGGCAGTCCAAGCTCTTGTATAGAACAATGGAAACTACAAAAGTGAAAATTAGCTAGTACTCAGGTTTATTACTGTAAGATTCTATTATTATATATATAATAAAATTTATAACAATTATAAACATACAATATTTGGCTAATATATATGTATAGAAGTTAATCAAATGATATCCATATATTAAATGTACACCTAGACACTCACAGGAAAAAAAAAATTATTTCCTTTCAAAATATCAAAATACCTATTTCGAATTACAACATGGCCTGGCTCTGGTGATATCATTGGAACAGTGATTAGTTCCACTGCTTCTGAAAATGCAGGTGTTAATTTTGTTACAACAAGCTTTTTAAAGGTTGTAGGAAGTGCTTTAGCCATTTCTTAGGAGAATCTAAAAAAAAAAAAAAGGTGCTTTTAAAAAAATAAATGTATATGCATACATAGGATAAACACATAAATCAATATTCTAATTTTCATATACTTTTAACTTGCAAAATTCTATTCCAGTTCTATTACTCAATGGAACCTTGAGTAATCTTTTAGATGCCACATAGTACTGCATAAATTCCTATCCAGTAATGTCCTATTGATATCTCCAGATTAATTTCTAATTTAAGGTTTTTATCAGTAAGAAGTTGTGGATCAAGACCTGCTACATCTGGACTTTATGGATCTAATATACCTTTTCTCCAAAAATCATGTTTTATACTTTTTTTTTACTATTATGCTACTAGCCTAAAAATTTAAAAACAAACTATTTTGAACTAAATAAACTTGCTTGTTTGCTTAGTTACATAGGCCTGCTACTGCTTTTGTATATATTTTGATGTTGTTGATTTTTTATAACTAAGCATATTAATATTTGAATACAAATATAATTTATAGACTTGGAGTTGACATGTAATTATAAGGGATTTGAACACAGACTTTCAGGCTCCCTTCTGCTATCCATTCTATCTCATACAACCAACATACATGACTACACACATATGAAAAAGATAAATGATCTTCAATATACATATTTCATGCTGAACCAGCATTCATCAGTTGGTCCAAATCATCATTTCCACACACATATATATAATCATTGCTCGATTTATATTAAGATAGAAAATCTTCATTCTAATAGACAGGTTTCAGTGTACTTTATCCTCAATTGGTAAAGAGGACTGAATAGTTGGAGGGTGGAGTAGACAGATTGAAGCCTGACCATTAAAATTTGAAGATTTGCTATCTTAATATAAATAGAACACTGATTATATATGTGTGGGAGATGGTGAGCTGGACCAACTGATGAGTGCTCGTTTAGCACAAAATACTTATATAGATCATTTATCTTTTTCACATGTGTGTGGTCATGTGTATCGGTTGTAGGAAATAGAATGGATAACTAAAGGGAGTTTGAAAATCTGTGTTCAAATACCCTACAATTATAACTAAGTATATTACTCTTTAGCTAGGATTGTAACAAAATATCACATGAGCCCTGCCCATACATTACTTTTAAATATCAATTCTTGTTTCTCCTATTCCAGTTCTGCTACAAGTATCTATTATATTTACCGATTCAATTTTCTATGCAAACCTTATGACTTTTATAAAATTTATAGGCTGAAATTGATAATTTTAGTGGAATTTACATTTTATTTTATAGGAACTTCAATAAAGAACAAAACTAGATTTTAAGATAAAAAAGAACTAAGGAATTCTTAATTCTTTCAGGAGATCTGAAAACCTGGGTTACTTTGGAAAAACATTTGAAACTATTGAAAATGAAAAGATTCTAAACATCACAATCATTAATGATCCAGCAAAAAAAAAAAAATCACATAATTTTTGTGAGAACTCATAAAAAGATCGAAAAACTGTAACGGATCTATGAACTTTGAGTTCCACTATTTGGTATTCTACCACAGCAACAAATATCCAAAGCAATAAACCAATCAATTACTTATAATCCAATAAACATGCTAATTAAAAAAAAAAAAACAAAGTTAAGGATTTGTCTATTATTTATTATCAATTTTACTTACCACAACAGAATCATTATAAGATGTTATAAATTAATTTATTATAAGACTGAATTTCAAAACATACAAAAGTCAGAAGAAAAAAAAACAAATCATAAAATTTCATTTTCAGATGAATCCTTTCCCAAATGAAGACAGCTTCATTTTTTTTTTTTTTTTCATTACAGCAAGTTCGTTGACATTTATTTTATTCGTAATTTTGTTAAATAATAAAATTACCATTCAACATATATAGTTATATAAAAAACATGAAATGGCATCTAAAATTAAAAAGTTACTATAGGTGAAATTAAAATTGGGGATAGACTGAATTTCTGCACTGATGGATAGTTATGATAGAGTGGAACTGAAATGACAGATGCACTGAAAAAAAAACAAGCCCTGTTGTTCCTCTTATGAATAAATATTTTTAAAATGAGGAGAGAACTACATAAAATTTAAATGGTCAGCAATAAAGTAAATGATATATGTGTTTGCCTGAAGGTTTGTGATGATGGTATTCTAGTTGTATTTTTATATTGGACTACTTCCATCATCTAATATGTGTATTGAATGTCTTTAAAAAAATTTAACTTTATTTAAATAGCACATCAAACAGGTTAATATATGCACCTTTCAAGAGATATTAGTCTCCCCTCTTCTTCAGGTGTTGCTAGCCTGACCAGTGACTGTACTAGCATGGGATTCGAACCTGGGTCCTTAGTATCTTGATTTTTTAATTTTAAGGTAACGCTCTAACCAACTCAGCCATCTTTCCAAAGGCAACAGTCTGTAGTAATTTCATATATTTATCTATGATTTTCCTCCTGATTTCTCCACTTTTTCCTAAGAGCAAATTTGATTAGTGGTTTCCATATATTATGTATAGCCACACGGTTAGCTTATGGGATTTTTTGCCATTGTCATGTGAGCAGCTTCTTTAAATTTTCTTCTTTGTACCTTTTCTTCTCTATCCAATATTTTTGTATTTTTCGAACCATCAAAAGAAAAGACAATTATTGGTACTGTAGGGTACCCATACATTCCAAAAATAACATCAGAACAGCTTTACAGAGCCATACCACCCTATATGAAAAGAAAAAACTGCATTTACGAAATATCATGTAAATGTGGAAGAACATATATTGGTGAGACCAGTCATCCCATTGAAAAGCACTTTCAAAAACAAACTGATCATCGCCCTCTAGTGGCAGCTTTTAGGCAAGTTCACCCTTGCATGGTAGCTACTTTGACTGTGACTTAGATGCTTCAATACCACTTATTGAGGAGAAATAACCACACAGGAAACATTGTAAGTATCTTCTCTTTATTATTTATAAAAAAAAAAAAACATTTAAATCCATATATAATTGTTAATTATCACTAAGTTAAACAACCACCATCAAAACAAACATGGCTCCCAAAAAAAAAACTGTCACCTCAGCAAATTCAGTCATAGCCTCTCAAAGGGAAGAGGGACTACTTTTAAAAAGTGAAAACAACTCAAAAATCCCTAAATTCAAATTGCAGGACAAACCAAAAGAAATAACTCTTCCTTTGACCGAAAAAAGGAAAAACCCTTCAAGAAAAAAATCTACTGAGAAAACAAATAGAAAATGTGAACTAGAAACAGATTAGAAACAGATTGAGGAGCCTGAAAACAATCTTTCAGATCAGCCCCAAACTTCCGACGACAATGATTTTATAGAGAATTTTTCTACCTTTAATCCAAAAAAAAAATTAGATCCCCAGAGTCAAAAACAAAAAAGTTATGCCCCCAAAACTGAACAGGAATCTCGAAAATATAATACTTATAACGTAAACATCAACCGCAATTTTGCCGTTGGCGATGAACTCACATATCCAAAATTAGATGAAGCATTGCGTCATGACCCCGCACAGTCGAAGGAAAAAAGCTATATAAATACCATAGAAAATTTCAACAGCTATAATCTTGTCCCAAAACTAGACTTCCAACTTGAAAAACGAAAAAGTTATAGTCAAAAAACCAAACCGGAAGCTAGACACGTTCACACTCACAACACGGAAAAAGACGTAAATTCATACTCTAAGTTCACAGAGACACAGTTGAGTGATTCCGTAGAGTCGGAAACAGAAGGTTATACTGATTTGACAGAGAATTCCACCTGCTATAATACCCGACAAAAATCAGACTCCCAGCACGAAAAACAAAAAAGCTGCAAATCTAAAACTAAACCGGAAGCCACACTAAATCGCCCTCATAATGCAAAAAACGACTTAAACTGTAACTCTAGCGATTTATTTACGCATTCCAACTTAGGGGGGACACAACTAAATCATCCGGCACAGTCGAATACACCATTTTATACCAATTCTCCAGTTAATTTAACTACACATAAAGCCAGCTTGAACTCCCCTTTTCAACCTCAAAAACAAACAAGTAGAGATTTAAAAACAAAGCTGAAAACTGCACTAACACTAAATAAAGATAAAAACGACCCAACCAATACTAATAGCAATGGAAAATCAAACTTCAATCAAATTAAAACAAACGCTCCAATCCAAAAGACATCACCTACTAACACCAACTTCCCAGGAAAATTAACAAGCAGCAACACCACAAATAAACCAAACTCCCAGAAACCAAAACAAACAACACAAAACGAAAACAGTGAAGAAAATGATACAACATTGGACAACAACAATGATCCTTTTCCAAAACTTCAATGCAGTTCCAAATTCACAACCCAAGACACCAACAACCCCCCAGAACCAGCACAGCAAAACAATGCTAACAACTCAGGACATTACCATGCCATATCCCCACATCTCCATCCACAATTCTCATATGCTAATAGCCTTAGGATAACCACTAGGCAATCAACCCAAGCCAAAACTCAAGCAATCCACACACAAACTACAGAAGACCCATACAATAAATTCATCCAATTAAGAGACGGGGAACAAGAACAAAATGAACATGCTGACCTGCAACAACCAGTTAACATAGACTACCATTCTTCAGTAACAGAACGCTTTAATAGAACCATACCAAATCTTCTCTTTCGCTCCTTCACAGAGTACACCAATGAATGTACAAGTATCCTAACAACAACAGATATCAACTGCTCTTTATACAAATTCCCAATACTCTCACTCTATGATCTACTCACTGATCACAAGTTCTGGTCACCAGTTTATAAAATACTGTTCCACACAAATAAAAGGTATATTGCAATTCAATTCAAAGACCTAGCAGGAAAGCAACTCTTTGAAACTAAATTCAAACAGTTAGACAACAAATACCTGGTCCACATTAACATGAACAAACCACAGATTCTTCAGGGCAGAGTGAGTAACTGTACTGTCAACTTTGAAGAGTCCCACTTACAACAGGCACTTGCCAATTATGGTACAGTTGAAGGCTTTAAATACATCCAAGAATCAAGAGCGGAAACAATGGTATTTACCAACACTGCAGTCTTCCGTCTAGTCCTCAAGACAGGAATCCAGCCACTTACACTACCAGCAACAGTCAGCAACAACAAGGCTACAATCCTTATCAGCTTCCGGGATATACCCCCATTGTGCTTCAATTGTCGGAACAGAGGACACATAATGAAGGAGTGTCCCCTCAATACAAGCGATATAAGCAGTCAGGCATATCCAAAAAATCACAACAGCACCATCGAAGACCCCACTGATTCTACACATCCAATTAAAACCTACCCAAAACCACAAACAGAAACAAAAAACACACATCAGTCCATACCCACTCCAATGGGAACAAACCATAGCCACACAAGCATCCCAGATACTGGAAAATCCCTAATCCACCACAGAATGGCAGAGGACTCAAAGCTCACTAGATCGCGGTCATCATCAGAAACCATGATCGAATCAGAAGATGAGGGACCCACCAAAACATCTAAAAAACACTCCAAACCACGCAACCGCAAAAGATCAAGACAAAATAATTCTAGCACACAAGAAAAATCAACTGATGACTCCAGTACCTCAGACCCAGCCAAAGTGGACCTCAGAACAAAAACTACCAGATTACAGGAATCACGTAAACCATCAGACAAAAAACGACGAGAAATTCAATCAAGGGAAGATGAGACTCTACCAAAATTCAGACCATTTGTAAACTCTATGCTGACAACCACCAAAAATGAGACTCTACCAAAAGTCAGACCACCTGAAGACCCTATGCTGACAACCACAGATGAAGATACTCTACCAATTTTCAGATCAACTGAAGACCCCATGCCGACAACCACAGAAAATGAAATATTCCTTATCTCATTTCCTGAGTCAGAGAACAGCCCCTCAGAAAAACCCCTACCAGAAGACGCCGTCCCAGAAGATACCTTCACCTAAAAAAAAAAAAAAAAAAAAAAAACTCACCACACCATGACTATTACAATCACAGCAGTAAATATCAGAGGCTTAAACTCCAAAGAAAGAGTTGAAGCACTTCACAGATGGTTCATTAAACATCAACCAGATATCCTCTGTCTCTCCGAAACAAAACTACACACACAGTCTGGCCCACACATCATGAAACTAAACTCACTGGGCTACTTTCACTACTCCATAGCCCAAACACCAGGATCCGGAGTGGCCATACTAATTAACAAATTATCTCCCATAACCTTCTTCAAAATACTATACATAGACAACCACTGTCTCATAGCCATCCTTCAGTACAACAATTGTACCATCAACTTATGCAACATATACATGACAAAGGCTCCTGACAACATCCGCAGAATTATTCACACAATAAATGCGACACTTCGAACCAACCCATTTCCTTCCATCCTGATAGGAGACTTCAACCACTCCTATGAAACCTTCCAGTCCAACTACCTCCCATTAATCAATCTAAAGCTAATGAGTGCACGAAACCTGCTCCCTGAGACAGCATTTTCATTCTACACAACTAAATATAAGTCCCTCATCGACTTAACCTTTTTTTTCACCAAACTTACTGCCTACCACTCAAGCCAGACTCTGGCCAGTGGTTTTTTCAGACCACCTATTACAAGAGATAAAACTTCAGGTTTCCTCAAGCTCCCCAGACCCAAACAACTACCAAAGAACAATAAGACTCATAACCAGGGAAACTACACCAGCCTGCCTGTTCTCAGAAGCCTACATACAATTCCATCAAACAAACATACTCTCCAGGCCAATCACAGAGGCATGGCCTCTATTCACAAAAACACTACAGAAACTAATAACCACCTACTCTTTCCGAAGACCAGGACCCCTGAAACTTTTAAACAGCTTAGACAACATTGCAGATACCCTCAAGCACCTAACACTGGAAGGACAAAACATAGAAACAATCTTACAACTAAAGACTAAATATAGGACCACCCAAAAGATTCTAGCAGAACACATAGCAACAAAAAGAGCCCGGAGCTACCTGGTACATCAACACTGCTGGACCAGAGGATACATCAGATGGGCCTTAGGATCAGGAAAGAATAGAAAAGGCCCAAGCGACATCACCATTGATGGTAAACAATACATTGGCCCTGCAATGCTAGGTAAACTCCAAGAACATTTCAAAAAAAAAGTTTCAAAACCAAATCACACCCAGTGACAGAAGAACTTTCAAAATAAATCCAGACAACACTCATGACATTACCCATGCTACAATCCAAAAAAAATTAAATGCGATGCCAGACAAAATACATCCTGGACTACATGGCATCCCGAAGTTCATTCTACTCCACCTGAGCAAATATACCATCCCAATCATCAAGAAAATGATTGATCTACTCAGCAGTGGAACTTGCCAACTTGAATTTCTATACCCGATCGCAATGGTGCCACTACTTAAAAAGAGTGATGCCGCAACTGAACTGCAAAACCTAAGGCCTATCTCAATGATCCCACTCATGATCAAGATAATTGAGTCTATAATCAAAGACAAAATGCAAGACAATGTCCTCAAGCACATCTCAAAATACCAGTTTGCTAAGAAGGGTGCAGCCACATCAGATGCAATAAGCCGCTTCCGTCTAGTAATAGACCAAGTGCGCACAAAAAGAAGGTCCAAGCCAGTTGCCATTCAACTTGACATCGCAGGGGCATTCGACTCGGTACGCATTGATGTGCTAATTAAAACACTTGAACAATACCAAGTACCTCAACCGCTTCTACAAATCATAGAGAACCTTTTAAACAACCGGGAAATTTTCCTCACGCTAGATGGACGCATAGCTCCGGGATTCAAACCAAGTTTATCCATCCCACAGGGATCCCCATTAAGCACGCTGTTATTCACAGCTTACATAAACCCTCTCCTACTCCAAATAGAAAACACACTTCCAGGCATCCAAGTAGATTACATCAATGAAAATATAAAACACATTTCCTACATGGACGATGTTGTCGTCTTTCTTCCCTCCATCGACCACCTTAACAATCTAGTAGAAATACTTGACAGTTACGCAACAATGCATGGCCTCACATTCAACAGCGAGAAGTCAGCAATATGGTCATTACTCACAGGAAAACAAATTCCAGCCATGTTCAATGCCCAACCACAGAAGTTCTTGGGATTCCCTGTAGCAAAGTCCTACTCACTCATGAGACAGGAAATCCAAAACTCACTGCTGGAAAAAACACAAACCACAATAGCATCAATATCAAAAATTTACTTGTCCCTCTTTGGAAAGGTCGCATTACTAAATGCCATCCTGCTTCCCAAAATAACATACTACCTTACTGGATTCAACCCCACCAAAGGATTCATAAACAAAATAAACTCGGCATGCACCAAACTTTGCTGGGGAGGAAAAGTCGCAGCCATCAGTATCAAGACAATGCATAACCCCAGGAGAGAGAATGGTCTCTCACTCCACTCCATTGAAACAGTCAACCTACAAAGAACACACAATGTGCTTCACAAACTTTTTAAGGACAATGATGCCATTGAATGCCCACTACCTGTCGAGCCCACAGATAGGCCACCACCCTCTAAACAAAACAACTGGCTTCGACAATCAGTGACTCTAATCCTGAACCATCTTTCAGCCAATGCAAGCCTATTCACAAGAAAACTCACATATTGGGAGATCTTCAATATTACACACCGCAAGAGTTCCACTATCTCTGCCTACCTCCATATTTCCAACCAAAGACTCATCAAATTAACGAAACACTGGCACCTTCCCCCAAAGTATGTTGACTTCCTCATTAAAGTAAATCTGGAAGCCCTTCCCACAAATGCCTTTCTCTACTATAAGAGAGGCTTCAAAAATCTAGCAAGCACATGCGCACTCTGCCAGAGAGAAGATGAAACCACCAACCACACGCTAACAAACTGCCCAATTCTACAAAAGCTCCAATCAGCAATACGGAACCGATTCAAGAACCAAACCCACAATTCTTTGTCTCTGACCAATGTGATAGAACAAGGAACTTATGCACATCTTAGACTGGCAACATTTGTGAACTTTACAATCTGGTCTCTTCGATGTAAGCTGGTCATAAGCAAGTCTGAATACCCGAACATTGAGACAGCCTTCTATCATATGCTGAATAAAATTCGCAAAACAGACTTTTCCACAGCCTACCTTAACATTGCAGAAAACACATGGGCCCTAGTTGATCTACCCAGTGAAGAAGTACTCTAAGATTACGCCTGAACACAACACCACAGAACTTTATAATACATGCATATAAATCATTGTAATAATCTGTATAATCCATAGTAACAATATGTAAAACCAATGTAACCATTGTATAATTCCTCAATAAAGTTTGAAAAAAAAAAAAAAAAAAAACTGATGATTAGAAGAGAGAAAACAGATGTATCTAAGGTAGCAGAACATGTATGTGCCAATGAACATTTGTTCAATTGGGAAAATACAAAAATATTGGATAGAGAAGAAAAGGTACAAAGAAGAAAATTTAAAAACACTGCTCACATGATAATGGCAAAAAATCCTATAAGCCAACCCAGTGTGACTATACATATTTGAAAACCACTAATCAACTTTGCTGTTAGGAAAAAGTGAAGAAATCAGGAGGAACCTCATAGATAAGTATATGAAATTACTAGACTGTTGCTTTTGGCAGGATGGCTGTTGGTTAGAGCATTACCTTAAAATTCAAAAATCAAGATTCTAAGGTCCCAGGTTCAAATCCCATGCTAGTACTGTCACTGGTCAGGCCAGCAACACCTGAAGAAGAGGAGAGCCTAATACATCTTGAAACCTTGTGCATATACTAATCTGTTTGATGTGCTATTACTAACAGTTGAATGTATTTGGAATATTTAAATAAAGTTAAATTTTTCTGAAGACATTCAATACATATATTATTAGATGATGGAAATAGTTCAATATAAAAATACAACTAAATGGGATATGTTTGAATTACTGTATACAATAGTGGGTGCAATTTGAAATTTATAATTGCAGTTTATAATGTTATGATTGACTATTTATTAGTCTGCTTTCAGAACAGGTTATATTTACCTGTTTAATGAGGTTTATTTAAACTTCTTTATATTAATAATTTCAATCTCTGTAGTCAAGTTGCAAACTTTAGTGTCTATATAAACATATTAGACCATAGATAAAGGTGGATATCTACTTTTATTCATTAAAGGAGGCTGCCTTGACAAGACTGAGATTGTTGATTGTTAATGGTATTGGTATATCACAATATTCAAATGCATCAAAGCTAAACTAGAAAGTGACACAAATATAACTATACCAGATAACATTTTAATTGATCTACCAAAGTAAATCAATCATTTTGGACATCATATATGTTTTAAGACCAGCACTTTCATCAGCTGCATTGATGTGGGAAATTAGCTACATAATCTAAGAAGATGATGAAAATATATTGGTCATGAACCATTTGTTTTGTAGAGTGATTAATTAACTTTTTTATATTATATAGCAGTTGAATAAATGATTTAACATATAGACTGATTAAATAGAAATTTTAAAGTTTTTGATGTAGTTGCAAGATTGTATTATCAATTCTATTGGAGAATAAAATCTATAGTTTAATTAAGTTTCTCCAATTTGAAACTTCTCCAAATCATTACAACTTTCTTATTTCATCCATTTTCATTATATTTACTCTCTAGTTCCACTACAATATATAGGGAACTAGTAAAACAATTCAATTGTTCATTGATTATATATATATAAAGGATTTCCATTCTTGCTATTAAAAGGTATGAAGGTTGCCTTGACAGCAGTTAGAAATATTTGTTGCTATATTTACTGTGAATGTTTAGGTGGTTACTGGTTGGAAACTAATTATATATATACTGTAATGATAAGGAATCAGGAACAATATAAGATCATCCCCAAATAATCAGAAGAAATAAATATAAAGAGGAGCATGAAATCAGTATAGAACAATACTATATAATAGTTATACTAAAAATAAGTTATAAGCTACAAATTACCCAGCATTAAACAAGAATAATCAAATCAACAGACACCCCTTGATGACTGGATCTAAAAGAGATACATTATAAACAGACTAATTACCTAACCATTGTCAAACCTAGGACATAATATACAAACAATTATTTGGATGTACATATTTAAGTGCTAATCTATCACTCACAATAAAAAAAGTGCTGGGATACTGATACATACTAATCATTAATGCTCTGGTCATATGATACCATTAATGAGTGTACAGGCCAACTATAAACTAAATTTTAACAAAAAAAATAAAATGCAGTGATTGGACCTTAATGCCACCCAGTTATCATCTGGATGTCCAAACACAAGCATAAACCCTACATTCATATAACCATTATTATTCTCTAGAGCTAGATCAAGATCATAAGACTCTAGAGATTGTTAACTGAGAACAAGAAATAAATAAATAAACAGCTTACTCTTCTATAATTTTCCTGGAATAATTTTTAAAAATCCTTAAATCACTTTGCTATTATGAAATCAAGACACTGCTCATTCATAGAACAGATAACTGGAGAAACTTATTTTTTAAACAATTATTTAATAAACTAATTGATTAATTAAAATCCTACCATGATAATATAATAAACTTAAATACATTTTATCAAAAAACACAATTTCCTATAGCTAATATGACTACCAGTTGCATACTTTAACTTTAATTAAATCATTTCCTGTTCAATAACTAAAGTTGGAAAACAACTTCCAGAGATCAGGAAATTGTATATTAGCTAAAACCCTATTTATAATTTTGGAGGGTAAATCAAATGAATAAAAAAATACATTTCAAAAGAAAATGTTAAATTAATAAAAATTATACAATATTACCAAATATTTCCATTAAATAAATTTTTATCTATAAATATAGATAAAATGTGCATATTAAATACCTTTTACCATGGATTTACTTTTCTTTTGAGTCTTTCTTCGGTGGGTGTAATTTTCAGTCTTAAAACAGGCAAAACTATCCATGCAATAGTGCCACTCAGCGCAAGCCAGAGTAATCAATGGATTCCAGAAGGCTTGTGCATAAAATCCCTATCTAGTGCCTACTCATCCAATATCCCCAGACTAGTTTCTAGCTGGTGACTTTAGTCAGTGAGGAGACTTGGATCTGAGAGCACTGCACCTAGATCTTAGGATCTAATGCAACCCTCCAGCTAACCACCTTTTATCTCTACTTAATTACAAAACTATGAGAATAAAATTGAAAACACAATAATATTTTCAATCCAAGCTTATTAGCTTATATAGTCACATAGAAGCTAGAAACTAGTCTGCGAATATTGGATAAGTAGGCACTAGATAGGGATTTTATGCAAAAGCCTTCTGACATTTCATTGATTACTCAGGCTTGCACTGAGTAGCACTACTGTGTAGAGAATTTTGCCTGTTTTAATAATAGTTATGAGAAAATATAAGAAATGGTGATCATGTGATGTTTAGTGGCTTAATTTTCAGTTTTCCATGCTAGTTTTCTTCCTGAAGGTTTCACCATTAACATCTACTTCTAGGTTATTTTGCCAGGTTTTAGTCTGAATTTATCCATTTTTGAAGTCTAATTATTTCCAAGTTACACTAAATACATAGAAAGAATTTATCCATTTTTAAAAAATCTAATAATTGTCCAGGTTAGGTTAAAACACATAAAGACATTCATGCTCTCGGGTGGACATAAGGTTTGTTGCAGATTACTTCAGGGACATTCTATATTTTCCTTAGTGGGTAGATTATATGGTTGAAGTTAGATAATGCTCAGCTTCTAGCTAAGCCAAGCACATGGGTTTTCTTACTACCATTTTAGAAATCACTTTCTTTTAAATGGTTATGTGCTCTCCACAACTGAATTTTTGCTTGTCTTCTTCAACAGCTGAATCAGTAATCTGCTGCTACTGATTTCTTCAATGGCTTAATTAAGACTGCTTGGTCTTTACAGGATACTGAGGTCTACTAATTTACCCACTACCTTATATTACTTTTTTAAAACAATCCTATTTTCCAATCACATCTGGTCTCCAATCTGACAAAATTTAATCCTGGTCAATTGGGTTTATTTTTACAAAAGGTTATTTCCCTTCTTCAAAATAAAATTGCAAAACAAGTCAAAGATAAAAAAAATTTCCAGTAGTAGACGATGATCTATATAAAAAAAGAATTTACATCCATACACGTATTGATGATACTTTTTAACAGCAAATATTATAGCAAGTGCTTCTCTGTCATGTTGACTATAATTTTTTTCAACAGTTGATAACATCCTTGATGCATACACAATAGGATATTCTCCTCCATAATAGCGATGTGAAATGGCAGCTCCAATTCCGAAATCTGAAGCATAAGTTGTAATAATCACTTCCTGGTCACTGCTATAATGTACAAAAAGCTGCCTAGACATTAATAAATTTTTTGCTTTCTGAAAAGGAAAATCATGCTCTCTACTCCATTTCCAGTGAGATCCTTCATGCAATAGCTTATACAATGGTATAAGAACATGTGACTTCCCTTTCAGGAAACTCGAAAAAGTTGAACAATCCTAGAAAAACTTGCAAATCTTTTACGTTCCTGGTCTTTGGAGCATTTTTGACAACACTAACTTTTTCTGAGTTAGGGTATTTTCCTTTCTGGTTTATAACATGGCCCAGAAAATTAATTTCACACATAGCCCATGTACATTTAGAAGGATTAATTCTAGCTCCAACTTTGTTCAGTCTCACATAAACATTCAACACCCATGTTTCCAATTCACTTTCTGTTTAAGCAGTTATTAAAATGTCATCTAGATAATGAATAATTTCTTCCAAGCCTTGAAATAAACCATTCATTTTGTGTGAGACATGTTTGGAGCAACTGTAATGCCATAAGGCAACTTGTTGCACTTATAAAGTCCCAGATGAGTACTGATTGCTAGCAATTCAGCAGTTCTATCCATAACAGGTATATGATGAAAATGACTTTTAATCGATTTTTGTGAAGAATGCAGCCTTCTAAAATGATGCTAAAACTTCACATACACTTGGGACTGGATACATTTCTTTATTTACGAATTTATTAAGTGTAATATGATAATCTCCGCATAATCTTATACTCCCGTACAGTTTCATAGTTGCAACTACTAGTGTATCCCATGATGAATCTTCAACTGGTGACAAAATATCTTTATTGAGCATATCTTTAATAGTCTGTTCAACTTTGGGCTTTAAGGCAAACGGATCCCTACACAGTTTGCATACTAATGGCTGAGCATCACAACAGTTTCAATATCTACTAATCGAGTTTCCAATTCAGCTAATCCTGGCTTAAATAAATGGGTAGACAACTTTCTACCTTCTGTTTCCAACTGAACTCTCTTAATTATTTTAAGATGACTTTCCAATGGACTAAACCAATTTATTCCTAGTAGAGGACTTATATTACTCTTCACAATGTGTAATGGTAAAACAACTGGAATATTAATTTTCTCACATATTCTGTTGCAACACCTGCATATTTTGAAGCGTGAATTTTCTTTTACTGCTACCATTAATTTTTATCCAGTCTTTATATGACAACAAAGAAATGCCAGTACCACTGTCTACTTCCATTGTAATTTTACTTTCACAGACAATAATGTCTAACACAATACAGCTGTCATCTGATTTTTTGCCACTTAATCTGCCTCCCTGCAATTTAAAGTCCGGACTTAACTATGTTTCGCTAAGCTAAATGACGTTTTATTTTACAAACATTATATTTCTCCATTTTAAATTTTACAAACATTATATTTCTCCATTTTAAATCAAACTTTCCTTTGCTATCATCAAACTCATAGCTACAGCTTATCCTTTATTTACAGGAAGCAAATTATTTTGCATTCCAATTGAAGTCTGAAATTCTGGTGCTGCCTCTAACATTACTTCCTGCATCATATACTTTCTGAGGGTTATCTTATAATTCAGATTTGGCTCAGTCAGCAACGTTTTCCTCAGATTACGGTTGGCATTCCAAACAATAGTCGATCAAGCAACGTGTCTTCTAACTTGGAGACAAATTGGTATTATTTCACGAGTATATGAAGTGTGATATCATAGTCTATGCAATGCTTAGGAAGTAATTGCCTTCTCATTTTATAAGGCAGACAAGATACCCATTTCGAAGTTGCTGGCTTGAAATATGCATTTAATTTCTATTTTAACTTTCTCATATGCAATGTCCTCAGGAGTTTTCGGGTCACACAATTGTTTTGCAATTTGTAAAACATCCTTTCCAGCAAATACCAAAGTGTATCTAATTTTGAGCCTATCTTCATCAATTTTATTTATTAGTATATAACACTCAAAGCGTTCGACATAAACTTTCCATGCTGACATGTTGTTAATACCAAATTCTTGAATACTACTGCTCATCATTGCCATTATTTATCAACAATAACTTAAACAGGTTCTTATTTCATAAACTAACAACTATAGCCATTCAATTTTCAATTTGCACTATTCTATTGTCAACTTGTTTCATTCATCGATCTGAACCATTCTCCTATATATAGGGGTAAGATATATGTTTACCAGCTGTTTATGCATCTATAATAATTTACCTAAACAAAACATTAACTAAAGTAATGAAAACAAGTTTATTCACTTGATAATAATGAAAAGAATAACAAAATGAGTGAACTCATTTTAACTTCTTTAAGCAATTCCAAATTGTTCCTACATACAAACATTTTATATAAGTCCAATTATCTGTATATATTTACTTACTTTAATTTTAATACAGATATTTCTAATCTTATTTTTAATATGTCTGTAATCATTTCATTGATTTCTATAATGATTAGCGCACACATTGCATTATTCTGCTTATAAGGTTGTACAATTGCTATCATATGATTGCCACCACTAAAACATATCTGGTTATATTTATGCAGTTCAGAATACGTAGTAGAGCTCATTTAAATACATTGACCTTACTCAATATCAAATCCAGATTTTCAGCATTATGCTAATTTTCTACAGTAGATTTATACCAATAAAAATTTTAATGTACTATCTGTACATATAATACAAGATTTTATTAAACTGTATTTATACTAAATATACATATATACGCACAGAACAGTCTAGTTTTGTAGTAGTCAGTAAAGGAGTTACGTTCTTAAAAAAATATGTTAAATGTAAGCAAATAATATCAAGTGACATTTTCTCGATGCACAATGCATACATAAATAATTATAATAAACCATATTATAAGTAAATCATAACAACTGCAGTCAATGCTTAAAATTGACCAATAGGAAGTTAGCAATCTGTTTATCTGAGCAGCACTCGGATAATAAATGGAAATCCAACCAAAAACAATTATTTTGAACACAAAGACTTATCAAAACATATTCATATCTACAAAAAAAAAAACAAGATGATTATTGTATGAATAAACAAGAAAAAAAAAAAACTTGTAACAGTAAAAATACAAAAAGTGATAACTACACACACAATAGACCTAAGAGTAAGATCATTCAGAAATTTAAAAAAGTTTAATTAATTATAGCCAACTGTGAAGATGCAAATATCACATGTAAGCATAAGCAAGATAATGAATAATTTGACTTTACATACTACTATGCAGGTGACAAGGAGTCTATTTTTAATTACATGTAACGATACCTTAGAATTATGTGAGAATAATATGTAAACAAAAAAAAAAAACAATTATAAAAATAGAAAACAGAAAAATAATCACTACACACATAAGATTTTTTTTTTTGCTTAAAGTACATTCAAAAAAATTTAAGATATATCATAGTTTTGTAACAATATTATCAAATAACTTCATCTACTCATAAAACATAATTTTAATATTTTTTTTAAAGTTCTGTTAGTTAAAGATGAAGGAAATAATGCTTTTGTGAAACTTCAACCACAACTTTTCCTTACCACCCAAATTAAAATTAAAAATAATTTTCAAGTCCTGTACCTTTTTTATAGATTATAAAAAAATTTTTTTCATTTTTTTTTCTTTTTGAAGTGAGATTCAAGATTTGAAAAAACTTTACAAGTGTGTGAACAGAGATCAAACTGATCTTCAGAATGCCATTAGGGTGGCTACAATATAATCTTCATCTCATACTTCATTAACATCCTCACTATTTTTTATTCAGTAGACTATTTCTATCCAACTTGTTATTGTTTAAAGTAAATATTAAAGATTATTTAAAAGATGCAAACAATTTTAACATAACACAATTTATGCAATTATATGTTACTCCTACTCTTATTTCTATTTATTTATAATAGTAAGTTATATCACAAATTGATTCACCTTTCTGACATTTTAATGGTAAACATTGGCAAATCACATAAAACTGCAGAAAGCATTTCCTGTTTTAACAATAATAATTAAATAGTTTATTGTTTTGAATTCATAAGAAGTTCATTCACCAGAAGTGATAGATATTGAACCATAATTCTTGCACTAATTTCTAGAGTCACCATTCTATCACTCATATTCAGTCATTTCACACATGCATTTTAGAATATTCTGCAACAATAAAGACTTTCATACAAAATGTTTTAAATACTGGACAATTGTATGCACATAGATGATACAAGGCTTCATTATTTTATAATTTAACTTTAAGTTTAAATCACTAGTCAAAATTATGATGTAAAATAGCCATGCAATGGCAACTGACAACAATGCTGATAAGGATTATCATTCAGGCAAATATCCTATTTCCTAGTTGTCCAAAATACCTTACGATTTATCAGACCCATAGAAGACTATCTTTTAATATGCATTTATTTTGCAAAGTCCTTAAGAGGCAGATTCTTAATGAAATGACTCCTAGGAAAATCATCAAACAAGTTATCAAATTCAATCAATCATCAACCTGATATATTTTAAAACCATACACAATTAGCATCACATGACCACCACTTCTTATGCTTGTGTATTGATTACTCTAGCTTGCTGTGTGTGGCAATACATATAGTGAATTTTGCCTGTTTTAACATATACAATTAACAAAACAACTTTTACTTTTATAATTGGTGCAGTGGTAGGGTGGCAGCCTCTGGAATGAATATCTATGGATTGCTGCTTAGTTGTTTTTCCTGATACTGGAACTTATTAAGAATTCTTAACCAATAAACCATTTGGTTTTTTTTTTAGTAGAAAAATTATACAATTATTGATGTAACTAACTTTAAAATAGACTAGTACAAACATAACTATTAATATACAAATTTAGATGAAGATGAGTAAAAAAAATCAATGAAGAACACACATTCAAATCCTATATACTATTTAGTAGTGATGTAAAGAATAAAAAATCTATAACTATTAATAAATCTACAATAAAATATATGTAGCATCTATCCTTATTATGTAAAAGTAACTGTAACCAATTATTGATATTGTTTAGAAGAAACTATGTTGGAGTTAGCTGAATAAGATTTTTTGTGAGAAGCATGACACACAAGTTGTGGAATCTGAATAAAGTTTTAGCAGATGGGACATGCATAGATTATATTAAAAGTAGATGGTTTTCTTTACATTGCTGTAAAAGATATTTTATGACTGAATAAATATTTCGCTGATCAAAGAGTGTGACCCACAAAGAAATTTCGATCATTACGATAATGCACTTAACAATATAACTGAAGTATACACAGCTTAAAATAGGAATTGGTCAATGGATATGATTTTAAGCTCTTAAAAAAGATGAAAATTGTTTAGGACAAGTTAATTTCAAATTATCTCTTACAAATGGGCAGAATTAAAATGATAGATTGTAGGCAAAATGAAAAAACGATACATGATTGGTCAATAAATTTAACTCATTACATGTAATAAACTATCCATCCAATGCTTTTAAAAATGATGGGGAAATAATGATACATATAGAAAAAAGTATTAAAAACCTAATAAGAACATCTTTTGTAAATGAACATATTCAATAACTTTTTTGTTTGTTTTTAAGTTGCTTTATTTTCAATAAAATATCCATAGTTATGCCCATTGCTACCATATCATTAGTTTGGGAATTTGTAAAGATTAGTTAAGATAATCTTTATTTGTGTGTGAGAAATATAATTAGTAAAATTAAAAGATGTAAATCTATTGACACTGACATTTTATTTTGCACAACTGATTTTCTAATAATGACTAAAAATAACTCTACATTAAATTTAATATTTTTGCTCACCTCTTCAATATTTTGAAATTGATCTGTTCCATGAATACATTTTATTTATAATATAGATATTAGCATTTTGAACATTGAGGTTATCAAAACATTATTCCGTAATGATTATAGAAAATTTGCTCTAGCTGACAGTGCCTTCAGCCAATAAAGACAGAATCACAGCTTTAGTAACCAACAGACATGTGAAGAATTTAACATTGAATTACATTTTATTTAATATTTTGTGAGACTTTACTTTTTCTTGAAAATTTTTTATTGAATAATATATATATAATTGATCTTGTTTTAATATTAAATAGGATTCTGAGAGCATTTTTATACTAGTGATAAATTTAATGTATTTGGTCCATGTATGTGCGAATAATCAAAAAAAAAGGGGGGGGGGTTGCTATACTATTATTATCAATATTAAGATAGATATATTATATATCTATATATTAGTAAAATATTATATATAAATATCTATATATTAGTAAAATATTATATATAAATATCTATATATTAGTAAATGTACCGCTCTACATTAAAATCAGAAAATGGTGAATGATTTCTGCTTTGTCTTAACTCTTAATTCCCTACTAAAAAAAACTCAAATTTTCTAGGAGTAAGAATAATAAATAAAATTCGTAATATAAATGGATGACACAATAAATCAATGACACAATATGCTTAATAATTCTATTAATTTAATATATACAATATTTACAAAATATATATGGATACAGACATTCTATTTTCACCATAAAAGAATTCGGCAATTCATTTTACTACTACTATTATTTTCCATATTACTTAGTCTATGATAGTACATAATTTTCTACTACCTTCAAGTTTTTTAGTTTGGGCAGCCCTTTAGTTTTATATAAAAAAAAAAGGTTGGGGTGAACTATTTAATTCCCTAGTTGGCTAATAACTTTCAGAAACCAAGATCCTGGAAAAAAATATCATCCAGTGATTTTCTTCTAATGCTTCATGTTGTCTGTTTTCAAGCTGATCTTGAAAGCAAAGATGAAGAAAATGTTTCCTATTCTGCTACAGTTTATATAGCTTTCCATTCTTTTGTTTTTTTCTGGAATGTTTACAGCCAATGTGGTGGCTATAGACATTATAAGTGTATTATTTATTTAATTAGTATAGTTTGTACTAATTAAATTTCTTTTGTTATCAGAAATATTTTCCTTTCGATAACAATCTCTCTAACTCTTATAGCTTATTTTTACAAAACATTTTAAATAAAAATAATTTGTCTATTTTTATCATCATCATCAACCATTATCAATCCACTGCAAGATGAAGGTCTCTCCAAGTTCAGAACATCTCTAATTTCTAGCCTCTCTTCACATCATCCCTACACACTTTCTTATTTCATCCATCCATCTCATATTTCTGGGTCTTTTACAATCTCCTGGAATCCAATTTAATATTTTGATTCTCCATCTATTATTATCTCTTCTGGAAATATGTCCAACCCAACTCCACTTCAGTCTTTTAATTCTTTCACTGATGTTAGTAACACCTCTTTGTTCTCTTACCTATGTATTGCATTTTCGATCTCTTCTTACTCCTAACATGGATCTCTTTATACTTTTTTGAGTTGTCTGAAGTCTCTGCATTCCTCTTCTATTAAATGCCCAATTCTCAGATCCACAAATAAGAACTGGTAAAACACATTTATTAAAATCCTTCCTTTTCAAACACATAGGCATATTTTCTTTTAATATTAAGTTATTTCTACCAAAAGCAATCCAAATTTAATTCTATGATTAATTTCATCCATTATGTTTCCATCTGTAGTAATAATCTCACCAAGATATTTATAGTTATTTTCTTCTAACTCATCATTATCAATCTTTATTTTCATCTTTTGAGAAAATCCATTGAACGTTTTTTTAGTTTTTTTGACATTTAGCTTTAGTCCTAGTTTTTTCTTTCATCTGATAACTCTTGCAATATTTCATGAAGCTCTGAAACATTATTTGCAAAAACAACTACACTATCTGCAAAATCTAAATGACTTAAATAATCTCTATTTACTTTTATTCCTTTAGCTTCCCATTTTAATTCATAATACTTCTTGCAGCACTGCTGTAAAAAACTTTGAGCTATGGAATCACCCTATCTTATACTCTTCTCAATGTTAACCTTCCTAGTATTATTATCTAAACGAATTGTTGCTATTGCATTTTTATAAATATTCTTCAGAATATGACACTACCCTGGGACTATACCTTGATGATCCCATGCTTTAATCACTGAAAAAATGCTTAGAGAATCAAATGCCTTTCCATAATCTGCAAATCTAAAGCATAATGACAACACATATTCATTGGTTCTTTCTATAACTTCTCTCAAGTCTTGAATATGATCCATTATACTAAAACTACTTTTAAATCCAGCTTGTTCTTTTGATTGGTTGAAATCCAATGTTCTCTTTACATGAGTTATAATTATCTTGGTAAAATTTTTGTATAAAACTGATAAAAGACTGATAGGTCTGTAACTTCTAATATCTTCTTTATCACATTTTTAAATATTAATACTGCATTCTTTCAATCATCTGGTACATCTTTATCATTTAGACATTTGATATATAATTTTGCCAAATTTTTTTCTATTTTTTCTCTCGATTCTTTTAAAATATCAATTATAATTCCATCATTACTTGGAGCTTTTCCCTTCTTCATAAATTCAATTGCATGTCTCACTTCATTTAAAATCCTGAGCAATTCAGAAGATATAATAGATATAGGAAAGACCTGTTCTTTATTACTATATAATTTTTAATAGAACTCTTTTACCTAATTCATGATGTCATCTCTCCTTTTAGTAGTAGTTCCATCTTTTTTTCTTACTGAAAAATATGTTTCCTACCAATACCAAAATGTTGTTTTACACTCTTAAGACTTTTATTCTCTTCTATAGCTTTCCTTTCTAGTTCACAACTATACTTTCTCATATCATTATCAACTCTTTTTTAGACCATTTTACAAAATTCAAGATATTTAATCCTTCTTAACATATTATTCCTTCTTTTCTTCATAAATTGTCATCTCATGAGAAAGTTTACTGGTCAATTGCTGCTTTTTTGTACCAGCTATCTTTGTTGCAGTTTTTAAGTGTATCGGTTATTTTCCTATTACTTCATTCAAATCTGAATATCTGAATCATGTTCAAAATCTGTTAATATTTGAAACGATTTGCAAGTTCTCTAAATTCATTGGAATGTTCCCTAAAGACTAGGAATACCAACTGTGAATAATGATTTTTCTTAATAATTTTTGCCTCCCTAGTTTTGCATTAACATGTATCATACATCTCATTAATCGATGATCACTTCCTGTGTTGAATTTATTAAGAACATTACAATCTTAAAATATATATTTACTCTTAGTCAAAATATAATCTAATTTTGCTGTATCTTCATTTGGATGTCCATTTTCATTTAACATTCTTTTCAAAAAAATAATTCATTATATACAGTTTTTCTTTTTCTGCAAACTCCTCAAGTCTATGACCTATCACATTTCTATCACTTTAACCAAATTTCCCTGCAGCACTTTCACCTTTCAATTATTTACCAATTCTAGCATTAAAATCTCCCATGATAATTTTAAAATGTTGTTTTGTCTGACCAAAAGCTTTCTAAACATCCATATAAAAATCCTGTACTTCGTCATCACAATGAGAAATTGTTGGGGTATAAATCTTAATTATCTGTATTTGATATCTATTGTTTAAGTTTAATAATTGATCTTACTTATGTGACTAATATACCATCAATCTTCACAATATTATTCTTCCATTTTTTATATATAATGAATCCTACTCTATTTGTACTTCCAATGTTTTTGCCTTCATAGTACAGTACATGCCATTTTTTTAAAATCAATTGTCTCTTCACCTTTTCTTCTAACTTCACAAAGTCCAATAATGTCCCAATCAATATTAGACAGTTCTTACAATTCTTGTAATCTTCCTTCACTGAAAGTGATATGTAGTTGTAAGTACCTAAATAAAAGATCATCAAATGGCAGCCTGGATCTGCAACCAGGGGATTCTTAGTGCCTTTAACCACCAACAGCTGCCTTGGCTGGTGACTTTACAGCCTCCTGGGAATAAGTGCCATAATTTATTTTTGTCTATCATGATTGTAAATATTTATTATTATTATTTTTTTATTCACATAAACATTCATTCTGTCTTCAAGAAAACTAAAGTGATATTTCAGTTAAGAGCTATCAGGCAACTGAGAAGAAAGACCATGGTATTCTTGATCTTAAACTCAGAGGTAAAAAGCCAATAAACTTACAATGCTGCTTAATGCATGTTGGTGAGCAGCTCATCCATGTTTGTATATTATATAAATAATCACATAATAATAACAGCTGCAACAACAAGAATGTATAGAATGGACATTAGGAACTTACTCTGCTTGGTTCCTTTATGGTCTCCAAGAGGAATCAACGGGTCTCCTTTCAGTTAACAGCAAACTCCTTTAAATTTAATTCCCAAAATATTTATTTTTAAATTAGTTTAATACATATATTTCAATCTCCAATATGCTCTTCTGCCGAACTATTTTCGTCATTTGATTCAGATCCTGACATCTTCATCATTGTTCATTATTCAATTATCGTGCAACCTTAATAATGATTATTAATAAGACTGATTCAAAAGATTAATTTATGATGCAAAAAGTTTAATCTACATTTTCAGACTAAGTCCAAAAAATATACTTATATAATGGCCCATTCTGTAGTTAAGCCGAAGATTAATTCTACCTTATTGAGATATTTATTGATTTTCTTCATAGATCGTATTTCTAGAATGTAGAATCACATTTATTGAGAATATTATGGAGGTGAAAAAAAAAGTTCATAAATTCACTGCTTAAATGCATCGTTCTAATACGTAGTTTGAAATCTATGATTCTATAAAATCTATATTATTTAATACTGTTAAAATATATAAGATTTTATTTTGTTTTACAGTGGTTTGCGAGTTGAACATCAACATGTAATGGTTATATTGTACAATCACATTTTTTTGTTTTTAGTCAGCGTATCGACAGATCCGACAAATGGATCTGTACAATCTAACTAGTAATAATTAGATCCCTATTTATACTTGACTAGTAATTGGATGTTAACTAGGTTGTCTGTGAGCTGGTTTTCCAAAAGAAAAGTTCTAAGCAAATTTGAGTAAACATGGAGTTACCAGGTCACAACAAAATTCGAATTTTGTTTCAAATTTTTCTCAGCAGAGTGTTTCTTGTCGAATTACTGTCCATTGTAGTTTTTGTTTATAGAAAAGATAAAATTCGCAAAGCAAATTCCTATAGGTAGGATTGGAATAAAGTATTGCTGGTAGTATGAAATTGTTAAGAAATATTTTCATCGAAAATATCACCGAGGAGCAATTCGAGAAGGTCATTGGTGGGATAGAGAGAAATTCAGGAAAGTGCTTCTTGGTAGAGGTCCTCAAGCGATCAGCTGCGACTCTCGAAGCAAAAATATAAGAATATTTTGCTAGGGACTCACATCATTACGGATGGATGGGGTGCATACAACAACTTAAGCACAATCCGTAATGGTGTATATATGTACTCTGTCGTCGTACACCAGAACTTTGTTGATCCTCACGACCCTGATATCCACACACAAAATGTGGAAAATATGTAGATGAGAGCTAAACGCAAACTCAAACATCAGTGTGTTACCAGCAGTACTTTATTCGAATTCTACCTACAGGAATTTGCTTTTAGGACTCTGTACACGACTGACGCCATCTTTGCGAATTCTATCGCTATTATAAGCGAAAACTACAATGGACAGTAATTATGAATGTTGGTAGGATATATTGTTATTATTTTAATAAATTACTTTTTATAATATAATTATTTTTTTATATTATAATTTTATGCCGCCGTGTATTTGATATTTCACAACAAATTTTTAAATAATTCGACAAGAAATACTCTGGTGAAAAAACTTTGAACTATAAAATTTTGTCGTGACTTGGTAACTTCATGTTTACCCAAATTTGCGGCTAAAATTTTTTTATCAGACTCAGACTCGAACGCCGAGTTCGCCATAATGTTATAACACTACGAGCATTTGCAATTGTTTATAAATCGAGATGTACTTTTACGGTGGAAGACTAATTTGATAGTTACTTCTTAATATCTCTACTCCCCGCTTTTTATTATCTTTAAATATAATTGACGGTACTTTGGGATTATGTTGTGACAGATCTTCCGGCCATAATTATTCTAACTTTATGAATTGTGAACACGATATAAATAAAAGATTTGAATTAAATAAACTGAACGTAGAAAATTGCTTTTGTTTAGTAATTGAATTTTTGAAATTTAATAGAACTGTTTTATGATAATTTTTTATTTTATATTTAGACTTTGTACTCATAAATTAAAATTCAATTTAACAATCCGCCCTTCTTGCTGTAGGCAAATTCTTGCTATTTCCGTCCGATTTAATATATTAAAATCAATTAAATCGTTTCATTTGATCTTTTTTTTTTTTAATCCCACGATATTCGACGATTCCTATTATCAAAAAAACAAAAAAAATTATGCAGCATATAATTCTGGTCCAAACTATTCAAAATCAAGAGTTTGCGACCGGTTTAATAATTGGCTAACAGTATGGGTGAGTTTTTTTAATTATTTGCTATAATATTTTAAATAAATTATAATAATTACATAAAAAATTATTCTTACTTTCACTAGCGACTCTTCTACAACAATGAAAAAACAAAAAAGAAAAACAAGTTTGAATCCCAGTACAAGTAAATAAATATATCTTTTTATAGAGCCATCTAACGGTATAATAAATAATTAAAACAAAATTCAATAATTCCATATAGAGCATAAATTTCTGTTGGACCTGATTTAAGTTTAACTTAAATAATGTTATTATTTTATGCTTATAGCCTTTTTGTAATTTCTACAACAGCAGCGACAAGTTATTTTTTTATAACTTTTTTATCCAAACAAAGTAATATTCATGTGGTTGTAAATCCTATCGACAATAGAAGTTCGGTTCCTAAAATTGAGTACATTACAAACGAAGAAATAAAAGGTAGAATTATTACTATTGTACTGTAAATATTTTTCTTGTTTTAAATCGAAAACGTTTACTGAAATATATTTATTAGTGCTAAAATAAATTTTTTTATTGTTTAAAAAAAATGATAAACTTGGCTTTTTCTTGGTTTTTAGTTAATTTTATGTTACATTTCTTTCACACCCGTACTTGTTCCCCCCCCCCCTTCTAAACTATCTTTACATTAATTAGACTTGATGATAGTATTAGAATTTGTTTAGTTACTTCTTTCTAAGCACAAATTAACAGAATCTTGGAAACAGATTTTAGTTTGCCAATAATTATAGTTTATTTCCTGGCGGTTGAAGTTCCCGAATCAAATTGTTTATTGAACGTAACAGTTCAATTCAATTGATCACAGTGGTAATCTCTCTCACTCATTTTTTCATATATATTGGGTGTTTACGCAATAAGGCAATATAGGTACCGATAAGAGGCGGCTATCTATATTTCTTTTTACGTTTAGTTGATTCTTTTAAACATTACGTCGATATTACGAACAATACTGGGATATCTAATCGATAAATTTAAGATTCAGTTTACGTTATATATATATTAAACATTTAAAAAATATTTCAGAATATAAAAATGAAACGTTCACGTACAATAAATAAGTAGTATTTTTACTATTTAGAAATTAATCTAAAAATAAACTTTGCGTTCTTCGTTTATATCGTTAAAATGTTTTTTTGTTGTTATATTTAATGTACAGCGCCGCCGCATGGTAAAATGCGCCTTCGCGCTAAGTAAATTTGTGCCTCTTTTTTCAGTACTTTCGCCAGAAAAAACTTGAAAATACGGCTTTAATCAATTATTGTGTTTAGTAAACACTTTACATGTTTTATTATTGCTATAAAATAAACCCGCGGATTAAAACACATATACTAAAAAAAAATTAAGATTTAAAAAATTAAATAATATCTTAAAACAAAAATATTTATTTACTAACATAAATGAAAATTTATTCAATTTGAAATTTTTTAATTTTGTCCTTTCAAAAGTAATCCTACGAAATTGCTAGTAGAGATAGGAAATATTTGCAAATAAGATAATTATTTTTAATATTTACGTGGTTTTTTAAATCATATTTAAAAGAATCCCCCCCCCCTACAAACACTACACTGCCCATTTCTTGGGTTGACTGATATTATATAATTCTATGACCAGTTTACCTATCTACTTATTAAAAATATCGATTCTGGCCAATTTTGCAGCTACATCCCACATAACAAGGAGAAATAAACTCCTTGTTTTCATTAACTTTTCTGAAGTACAATGGTATAATAAGGTTGATATAACATAAGCTTCTTTATCATAATTAAGTCAATTTTAACCAACAGATCAATTAATTTATTAAAAAGACTTCTTGTTTGAAAATCCATTCTGAATTTCTCATGCATAAACTTCATGTTTTCTATTAACAAAGTTATATTCCTTCAATAATAAAATATTTACACTTTAATTTTTTGTGTGCATGTTATTCCACTATTACTATACTTTATTATACATAATCTGATATAAATTTTTATACTTATATTGATTATTGATGTAATTACATTTCATAAGCACCACCCAATTAGGCCAACTTTAACTGGCACTCGTCATAACATGGCTGATGTAACTCTTACATTCCATTAGCACCAACTTGTTAAAAATAGTTCTTTTAAAAACCCAATAGTTACTTTTAATTCAGAACCTCTGACAATTATATTTACATTAATTTATTATAAACATTAATTCTTATTGAGTACATGGTCAGCACATAACTACATATAAGGCTTTAACCTTAATACTATGTGCTTTGAGTGCTTAATTTTACCACCGGAGGTACCTCTACAAATCTTAACTCAAGATTACAACTTTATAAAGATAAGAGCAGCCGTATTACCTTCACTGACCATGCGCTTAATAAGAATTAATGTTTATAACTTTAAATTGATTTGAAATATTTCTAATTATGAGATCTAAATATTAACTTGCTGTGAATCGAAAAATTTTGCAAATGTTGATTTCTAAACGAGGTAGTGGATTTAATTAATGAAGAACTTACTAGCTTCACACTCTCAAATCAAAGTGCTAATTTATTATTTAATTTTTTAACACTTAATGTGTTATATATATTATACTTTATTATATAATATGATAATTAGGGTGATCAGCCAGATTTCATTTAAAGATAGAAATTTTAAATTTTCATACTTAGATTGTTTATTTGATAAATTTTTAAAGCATCTTGCATGTTATTTATTTATTTATAGGTTATATTGGATAACAAAAAAAAAAATTGAATATTTGGTTTATTCCATTATATAAATTTTTTATATACATTGTCAATAGTGCAATTGTGTAGGGATTTTATTGCAGTCAAAATAGTTGCATTAAATAATTTCATTATTATGAAATTTATTAAAAATTAAATATTTTGGTACACAATATCTTTTTAAAAATTATGTTTTTTATTTTGTTTTTCTTAGATTTGGAATGCAGTGTAGATTTTAGATCAATTACAAGTTTTTAGCTAGAGAACAAACTCCCATCCATTCACATCCAAGGAAAAGCTACTTAATTAAATATAAAAAATAATGCGGAATAAAAACAAAAGATAATATTATTATTAAAAATATTTTGTATAAGACAGTGGGATCCAACATTCCAGAGTCTGATGCTTTATCTCTGTTTTAAACCAAATAAGTCACATGACCTTTCGATAATAGGACCCCACATCCCACAGTCTGACACTTTCCATTGCTCTAAACTGAATAAGACACATGACATTTGTAAAATATCATTGATAAAAGTAGTTTTAACATGCACAGAATTACTGTAATTATTATGAGGCAATATTTTTAAAATAAGTTTTATTTTTTAAATAAATTATTGAATAGTAATGTATTAAACCATTAAACTTCACATGATCACCATTTCTTATGCTTGCTCATAACTGTTATTAAAACAGGCAAAACAGTAATGCCACTCAGTGCAAGCCAGAGTAATCAATGTGAATGCCAGAAGGTTTGTGCATAAAATCCCTGTCTAGTGCCTATTCATCCAATACTCCCAGACTAGTTTCTGGTTTGTGGCCTTCATCAGTGAGGATCCTAGTCTGGGGATATTGGATGAGTAGGTACTAGATAGGAATTTTATGCACAAGCCTTCTGGCATCCATTGATTACTCTGGCTTGCACTGAGTGGCACTCCTATATGGAGAGTTTTGCCTATTTGAATAGTAATGTGTTATTTTTTACGTAAATTAAGATATTTAAACAAAAGTGATTCGGAAATCTAAACATTTTCATTTATATATAAATTGTATTAATTATAGCGATAAAATGGCATCAGCCTGTTCAGTTTAGCATAATAATAGAGTATATCTGTAGTATATTTCGAGGCTCAAGCAATTGTCACAATGAGTCAAAATAAAGAAATATTCATCTTATATTTAAATAAAAAATATTTATAATCAAAACATGTTTCTAACAAAGAGTTTTTAGAAATGTAAACATTTACATGTAAATTTTATTAATTAATGTGACAAAATGGTGTCAGCCTGTTCAGTT
This sequence comes from Epiperipatus broadwayi, assembly GCA_028023455.1. Classification (NCBI taxonomy): domain Eukaryota; kingdom Metazoa; phylum Onychophora; class Udeonychophora; order Euonychophora; family Peripatidae; genus Epiperipatus; species Epiperipatus broadwayi. The sequence continues at coordinate 2,913,195 of JAQFVV010000097.1, read as the reverse complement.
CAGTGCAACTATACATATATGTAGTATATTTTGAAACTTGAGTTATTGTCACAATAAATCTAAGTAAAGACATATTCTTTTCATATTTAAATAAAAAATATTTATGATCAGAATGTATTTCAAACAGTGAAGTAATTTGAAAATGTAAACATTTACATATAAATTTTATTAATTGTCTTGGCATGCCCTATGATAAAATGGTTTTATTCCCATTCAACCTGCACACCCACATGTGTTGGCCCTGATTGTTCATTATGTTTTATTATTGTATTACAATTTATATTAAATATAAGAAAATGAAATTTTTTATATGAATCTGTGTATAGTCACCATGAGTACTACAGTCGTGGTAAAGCAGAAATAATTATAACACCAGAAAATTGTCACTAAAATTTGACATTTATTTGCCAACAAGATAACAATAAATAAGTAAAACTAACAAAGCTTTTTATATAACAATTTAATAAATGATAACACTTATATAGATTAATATTAAAAGTCATAATTACGCAGCCATTGTAGCATACAAAATCAAATTAATGTCAGCACAGTCTGTAAATGTCCTTAGGTCCACTTTTGAATCTTCAGTGGTGGAATTCACTAGGTACATCGATAGTCCTCTTGAACAGTCACCCTTGCAGTTTCCTTGGCTTCAACATGTTCAGTTCCATCAATATGAGTGTGTGTGTTACCCCAATTCCTACAGGTAAGCTTTTATCTTTTTCAATCCCAGATATCAACACTATAGTCATGGAAAGTTTTAGATCACTAATTACTATTGTGAAGGCTTATTGTATTCCCTGTACCATATATATGTTAAGCACTACCAGTTTGATGGAGCAAATCGGAACTCTTAATTTCTTAATTAGATATTAACCTAAATGAGGCATTCTTTAAGAATACTATAGCATAAAAACTTTATTCATTTTACTAAGTTCTTATCTCATATACATGCAAACCTAAATATCCCAGAGTCTGACTCCAAGTCTTTGGCTCTTCATCAGAAGGTCTATTTCATAAGTAGTCAGCTAACAGTAATGTCTGATCACTACCTCAATCTACAATAAGCTGACAAAATTACAATAATAGAACTAAAGTTATGTGATTAAATAGTTTTATTAAACCCAGATTATTCCTTATATTTTTCAATACTACTACTACTATCTTTCCTATTAAACCACCTCCCAAATACTAGTATTAATTGCTTAACTCAATTACTGAGAACTTGGATAATTATATAATTCATATTAGTACAAACACATCCATATGCATATGTAAACATTACCAGCATAAAGCTAAACTAATCAATAAATAATCAAAATTACCCCAAATTTACAACTCAAACAGACTAGTCAAGAGAATAAACTCTAAAACAGTTAATGATTTCCCTGCTACAAGCAGACTTCTCACATGTAAAGAACTACAAAATAACATTTAAACTAAACATTATCCACAGTTCCACTTTCCCTACATCCTTAATATTAAAACAACTTTTAAATAAGTTAATTGCTTCAGAATCATAAATTTTTAATAATAAAGATTCTTTAATTCCTCAAGGAAGTCAACCTTAGCTTCATCAAAATTAATATGGCTTGTATCTTTTTCATGGTTATATTTATTTCTAACCCTATTTTTATGTACCTTCATTCTTTCAGTTAAACTATTCTGACCTATATATATCTTCTTACAAAAACGAGATAACACACACTACTCCAGGAATAGCCTTCCTATCAAAAATTTTCTTTCTATTATTCAAAAATTATTCAAAGTAATACCTTTTTTTCAAGCAATTTTTAAACAAATTACTATTTTTACATACAATTTTATAAGAAGACAATTTAAATGGCAAAGAAATAAAATCATATTTTTCTTTATCCTTTACATCATTGCAAATATTATTACTATTAAATAAAATACTTTTAACAATTTTACCAGAGTAGCCAACTGTCAAATAATCTTTATAAAATTGGTTTTTTTGAAACAAAACTACCCCACTAGAATTATTTAATCTCGTACTCTATAACAATAATTCCTTAAAGCAATTACTTTATGCGATACAGATTGATAGTTATCAGGTTTAATTATAGATCAATTTTTTAAAGCAGCTACTTTATGAGATACAGATTGATAGCTATCAGATTTAATTATAGACCTTAACTGTTAGAGTAAAGTTAAGATATATAATTAAACTTGATAGCTATCAATCTGTATCTTATAAAATAGATGCTTTAAGGAATTATTGTTTTAGAAATAAATTAAATAATTCTAGTGGGATAGTTTTGTTTCAAAAAGATCAATTTTATAAAGATTATTTGAGTATTGGCTACTCAGATTAACATATACATTTACAACTTTCTTAAACACTTTATCAATACTATTTATTTATATCAAAACTAAGCTTTGACTGTCCTGCAGTCATCATCAGAGCTACAATATTTAAATATATAATTAATACACTTATACACATATTCATATACATAATTAAATACATCAAATAAAACAAAAATAAAATATATAATCATTTCCCATTTTATTACTTTACTCTTAAATAATTCTATCCACATTTATTTTATATCACTTTATTTTTTAAAAAAATATTATTTATTATAATTATAAATAAACTTCTAACCTTTTCTTATTTTTATTAAATATTTTATAATTGTCAATTAACTTTTCCCACATTACAAATTACTTTTTTACATTACAAAAATTACCTACCTCTTTACAATCCGATTTCTAAAAACCCAACTGACAAAATTTGTATACTGGTTTAACACCTCCCTCTATCGTCATTTTCTTCAACTTTATTTCTTTAACCTTTTTCAAATTCAAACTATTATTAATAGTAAAGACAATAATTTTATAAGCAATTATTATTGATAATAGTTTGAATTTGAAAGAGGTTAAAAGAATAAAGTTGAAGAAAATGATGATAGAGGGAGTATTAAACAAGTCTACAAATTTTGAAAATTTTGTCAGTTGGGTTTTTAGAAATAGGATTGTAAAGAGGTAGATAATTTTTGTAATGTAAAAAAGTAATTTGTAATATGGGAAAAGTTAATCGATAATTATAAAATATTTAATAAAAATAAGAAAAGGTTAGCAGTTGATTTATAATATGCATTTAATACAGTAATATGTATTAAATAGTAGAATAAATGTTAAAGTTTTATAATTATAGTAAATAATATTTTTTAAAAAAATAAATAAAGTGATGTAAAATAAATGTGGATAGAATTATTTAAGAGTAAAGTAATAAAATGGGAAATGATTATTCATAATGGTCAGGTTAAAATATATATTTTATTTTTCATTTATTTTATGTATTTAATTATGTAAATGAATATGTGTATAAGTGAATTAATTATACAATTATATATTTGAATATTGTAGCTCTGATGATGACTGCAGGACAGTCAAAACTTAGTTTTGATATAAATAAATAGTATTGATAAAGTGTTTAAAAAAGTTGTAAATGGTATGATATGTTAAAGTAGAAATCAATACATAGGAAAAAGAAGAAAATTATACTACTCTGATTAATTTGTTAAAAATATTTTATTTAATAGTAATAATATTTGTAATGATGTAAATGATAAAGAAAAATGTGGTTTTATTTCCTTGCCATTTAAATTGTCTTCTTATAAAATTGTATCTAAAAATAGTAATTTGTTTGGAAATAAGAAAATTGCTTGGAAAAGGGTCTTACTTTGAATAATTTATTAAATAATACAAACGTTCAATCATGTGTTAGAAAATATATATTTGTAAAACTCTAATATTTGTGCTAATATCAAAATCGATAAAAGTTTGTCATTTATTTGATTTGATTTATTTATATATAGCTAAATTATACATGTGTGTGTATTTTGATATTAACACAAATATTAGAATTTTATAAATAATACAAAGGAAATTTTTGATAGAAAGTCTATTCCTGGAGTAGTGTATATTATCTCTTGTTTTTGTAAGAAGGTATATGTAGGTCAGAATAATTTGAGCTTAAATGAAAGAATAATGGTACATAAAAATAGGGCTAGAAATAAATACCTTAGTTCTGCTTTGTATATCCATGAAAAAGATACAGGCTTCACTATTAATTTTGATGAAACTAAGTTTGTCTTCTTTGAGAGAAATGAAATAAAAAGAATTAAAGAATCTTTAATATTAAAAATTTATGATTCTGGAGCAATTAACTTATTTAAAAGTTTTTTAATATTAAGAGTGTATGGAAAGTAAGTGGAATTGTGGGTAATGTTTAGTTTAAATGTTATTTTGTAGTTCTTTACACTTGAGAAATCTGCTTGTAGCAGGGAAACCATTGGTAGCGTTTAGAGTGTATTTTCTTTGCTAGTCTGCTTGAATTGTGAATTTGGGATAACTTTGAATATACATATATAAAAATAATTTAACATTTAAGACTCTCCTTAAACCTATTTATTTTACTTTAAGCCATAGAAATTCTCAAAGTTTTAAATATGATCTATTTAGCAAATGAAATTTAATTATCTTTTTTTAAAACAACAAACAAAAGAAAAACCAAACTAACAGATAATTACAATTGTAATTTCACCAATAGTCTTCCTTATCTCAAAAATTAATTGACTATTAAAGTTTATACCCCAAACTATTTAAGATTTTTAATTAAAATTATAATTCTCTACAAATAATGGAAGCTCTCACATTAAATTTACAATCTAAAATACATTTTTAATATAAATTTTAAATAATATTAATCATAAATACCATAATTATATTTGACATATATGAAATAAAGTTAAAATTACCCCAAATCCAAAACTCAACCAGACTAGCCAAGAAAAAATAAAATCAAAAACACAAACAACAGTTTCACTGCTACAAGCAGACTTTTCAAATGTAAAGAACTACAAAACAACACCATATTTACATTAAACATTACCCACAAATCCATTTACTTCCCATCCATCCTTAATATTAAAAGAACTTTTAAATAAATTAATTGCTTCAGAATAATAAATTTTCAATAATAAAGATTCTTTTTATTTCATTTCTCTCAAAGAAGACAACCTTAGCTTCATCAAAATTAATAGTGTAGCCTGTATCTTTTTCATGGACATACAAAGCAGAACTAAGATATTTATTTCTAACCCTACTTTTATCAACATTTGTTCTTTCATTTAAACTCAAACTACTCTGGTCAGAGTAGTGCGAGTTTAAATGAAAGAATAAAGGTTCAGAAAAGTAGGGTTAGAAATAAATATCTTAATTCTGCTTTGTATGTCCATGAAGAAGATACAGGCCACACTATTAATTTTGATGAAGCTAAGGTTGTCTTCATTGACAGAAATGAAATAAAAAGAATCTTTATTATTGAAAATTTATTATTCTGAAGCAATTAATTTATTTAAAAGTTCTTTTAATATTAAGGATGGATGGGAAGTAAATGGATTTGTGGGTAATGTTTTGTGGAGGGTTGCATTAGATTCTAAGATCTAGGTGCAGTGCTCTCAGATCCAAGGCTCCTCACTGATGATGGCCACAAGCCAGAAACTAGTCTGGGGATATTGGATGAGTAGGCACTAGATAGGGATTTTATGCACAAGCCTTCTGGCATCCATTGATTACTCTGTTTGGCACAGGGTGGCACTACTGCATGGGGAGTTTTGCCTTTGTTTACAACAAATTATGTGCTAGTATAGAGATGGTGATCATGTGATGCTTTATGCTTTTAATGAAATAAAGTGTATATAGATATTTTTTATAAAGATGGTCTCTTATTTTTCTAAAGCAGATATTAAAAAAATGTTTATACTTGCAGTCTTTGCTGACAGCTAATTAGAAAATGTGTTTAAATGTAAGAACTATTTTGTTAAATATTAGTTCAAAATATGCATATTTTGTGGCTGTAATTATTTTGTTTCCTCTTTATCTGAGAAATGTATTCAACAGTTAATAAATTAAGTTTGACCAGGAGAATTCATAATACACATTCTGAAATTATTGAAGACTGGATGAGGTTTACATGGACATAATTAAATTACTCTTTTTTTTTTTAATGTAAAAAAAAAACATTTTGTTTTCAAGTTCAGCCAAGTCTTTTTTTAGTACTGCCTCTGCATGTAGTTAACACAGGAATGATCTAGAAAATCTTTTCATTCTTTGTAATCCTGACCAATCAAAAGCCACTCTTATATCTGCACTGATTCTAATAGATACCAAACATTCCAAACTTTTAATTATTTTGTTTAAAACTCTGAGACTTCATTGTTACCCATTACCAATAGATAACCATTACTTTATGTGTGTGTGTTTTGTACAATTTATCTATTAACTTTTAATTACATCAATTTTTTTATTTATTTAATTAAAACCTAAAAATAAAATTTAAATTCTCAAATTATACTTATTTGATATATATATACAAACATTTGATAAACAATTATATATATATATATATTGTATGTATATGACTCATTTCAAACCCACAGATATATTATTTAATTAAAAAAAATATATATTTTTTTTCTTTTATATCATCATCATCATCAACTATTATCAATCCACTGCAGGATGAAGGTCTGTCCAAGTTTAATCCATCTCCAATCTTTAGCTTCTCTTCTCCACAACACCCCTGCACATTTTCTTATTTCATCCATCCATCTCGCATGTGGTCTCTTTCTGGGTCTTTTACAATCTCTTGGAATCCAGTTTAAAATTTCAATTGTCCATCTATTATCATCTCTTCTAGCAATATGTCCAGCCCAACTCCACTTCAATCTTTTAATTTTTTCAATAAGGTCAGTATCACCTGTTTGTTGTCTTACCCATACATTGCGTTTTCGATCTCTTCTTGTTCCTCCCAACATACATCTCTCCATACTCCTTTGAGTGGTCTGAAGTCTCTGTATTGCTCTTCTATTAAGTGTCCAAGTCTTATTAAAAACCATCCTTTTCAAACACATAGGCATATTTCCTTTTAGTATCAAGTTATTTCTACCAAAAGCACTCCAACCAAGTTTAATTCTATGATTAATTTCCTCCATTATGTTTCCATCTGTATTAATAATCTGACCAAGGTATTTGTAACTGTTAACTTCTTCTAATTCTTCATAATCAATCTTTATTTTCATATTTTGAGCAAATCGATTAAACATTACTTTAGTCTTTTTAACATTTATCTTTAGTCCTACTTTTCTACTTTCATCTGCTAACTCCTGCAACATTTCCTGCAGCTCTGAAGCATTATTTGCAAAAACAACTACATCATCTGTGAAATCTAAATGACTTAAATACTCTCCATTTACTTTCACTCCTTTAGTTTCCCATTTTAATCCACAAAATACTTCTTGCAGCACTTCTGTAAAGAGTTTTGGAGATATGGAGTCACCTTGTCTTACACCTTTCTCAATGTTGATTTTTCCAGTATCATTATGTAATCTAATTGTTGCTGTTGCATTTTTATAAATATTCTTTAAAATATGACAATATCCTGGATCTATACCTTGATGATCCAATGCTTTAATCACTGAAGAAATGTGTATAGAATCGAATGCCTTTTCATAATCTACAAATCCAAAACATAATGACAACTCATATTCGTTTGTCTTTTCTACGACTTCTCTCAATACCTGGATATGATCTATTATACTAAAACCACTTTTAAATCCAGCTTGTTCTCTTGGTTGGTGGAAATCCAAAGTTCTCTGTAGACGAGTTGTAATTATCTTGGTAAAAATTTTATATAAAACTGATAAAAGGCTGATAGGTCTGTAATTTCTAATATCTTCTTTATCACCTTTTTTAAATATTAATATTATTACTGCATTCTTCCAATCTTCCAGTACATCTTTATCATTTAGACATTTGGTATATAACTTTGCTAAAATTGTTTCTATTTCTTCACCTGCTTCTTTTAATATATCAATTATAATTCCATCATTTCCTGGAGCCTTTCCTTTCTTCATACACTTAATTGCATGTATCACTTCTTCATTTAAAATTCTGGGCTATTCGGAAGATGTAATAGATATAGGAGGTACTTGTTCTTTATTACTATATAATTCTTGATAAAAATCTTCTACCAATTTCATGACGTCATCTCTCTTTCTAGTAATAATTCCATCTTTTTTTCTTATTGCAGATATAAATTTCCTACCAATACCAAAATGTTGTTTAACATTTTTGAGACTTTTATTTTCTTCTACAGCTTTCCTTGCTATTTCACAGTTATACTTTCTTATATCATTTTCAACTCTTTTCCGTACCATTTTACAAAATTCGAGATATTCAATTCTTTTTAATACATCATTTTTATATATCTTCATATTCCTTCTTTTCTTCATAAATTCTCTAGTCTCAGTAGAAATTTTATTAGTCAATTGCTGCTTTTTTTTACCAGCTATGTTTGTTGCAGTTTTTAAAAGTGTATCAGTTATTTTCATATTAATTTCATTCAAATCTATATCATGTTCAAAATCTCCTAACACTTGAAACCTATTTGTAAGTTTTAATTTAAATTCATTAGAATGTTTCTAAAGATTAGGAATATCAACTGTAAATATTGTTTTTCTTAATAATTTTTGTCTCTCTAGTTTTATATTAACACATAACTTACACCTTACTAATCGATGATCACTTCCTGTGTTAAATTTATTAAGAACATTACAATCTTGAAATATGTATTTTCTGTTAGTCAAAATATAATCCAATTCTGCTGTACCTTCATTTGGATGCTTCCATGTCCATTTCCTTTTAACACTTTTCTCAAAAAAATGAATTCATAATATAAAGTTTTTCTTTTTCTGCAAACTCCACAAGTCTATGTCCTCTCTCGTTTCTATTACCATAACCAAAATTACCTACAGCAATTTCATCTTTCATTTGTCTACCAATTCTAGCATTAAAGTCTCCCATAACAATTTTAAAATGTTGTTTACTCTGATCAAAAGCCTTTTGTACATCCATATAAAAATCTTCTACTACTTCATCACTATGAGAACTTGTTGGGGCATAAACCTGAATTATCTGCATTTGGTATCTGCTATTAAGTTGTATAACTAATCTTGCCACTCTGTCCGATACACCATCAATCTCCACAATATTGTTCTTCCACTTTTTATTTATAATGAATCCTACTCCACTTGTATTTCCAATATGTGTGCCTTTATAATAGAGTATATGTCCACTTTTTAAATCAATTGTTTCTTCTCCTTTTCTTCTAACTTCACAAAGTCCAATAATGTCCCATTTAATATAAGACAGTTCTTCTTCTAATTCTTGCAATCTTCCTTCACTTGAAAGTGATCTGTAGTTGTAAGTACCTAAATAAAAAGTCGTCATCAAATGGCAGCCTGGGTCCGCAATCGGGATTCTTAGCACCCTCCGCCTTCGGCCACCAACCGCTGCCTTGGTTGGTGACTTTACAGCCTCCTGGGAATAAGGGTCATGCTTTATTTTTGTCTGTCATAATTGTATATATGTATTGGAAAAATATTTATCATTTACACAAACATTCATTCTGCCTTATCAGGCACTGAGAAGAAAGACCATGGTGTTTCTTGATCTTAAACTCAGAGGTAAAAAGCCAATAAACTCAACACCCTGGCTAATGCGTGTTGGTGAGCAGCCCATCCATGTTCGTATACTATATGAATAATCACATAGTAATAACAGCTGCAACGACAAGAACGTATGGAGTGGACATTAGGAATTTGTCCTGCTCGGTTCCTTTAAGGCCTCCAAGATGAATCAAAGGGTCTCCTTTCAGTTAATAGCAAACTCCTTTATATATATATATAGATTTATGTGTGTATTTATTATTATATAGTCTATATAAATAGTTAATGAATAAGCAGCTGTAGAGAGAGAAGGTAATAATATTTAATATTGATTTATTATATTTTCTTATTAAATAATGTGTTAACTTATTTAACATTAATTTTTTTTTGTTAAAATAAAGCAGATCAGAAAGGTGTAAAATAAGGTGATCAGATTAGTAGATTAGGAGATAAAAAGAAATGTGCACGTGCAAAAGAGTGTGAAAGAATAAGAACGTCTGTTTAAACACCAAAACACTTTTACACCTATTTCTAATGACTATAGATGGCCAGCTTTATTGTTTGCATTATTTGTGTCTAAGATTATTTTTATAAAAGGGGTGCTTTGATGTAATAAAATGTGATTATTAATTTTCTTGTAAAATTGCGACAGACCATCAACTTGTGATCTTTGATCTTTTATCTCCAGATAAAGATTTCCAGGTGGTTCTTTTCTTTGATTAAAATTCGCAATAAAAACGAATGAAACAATATTTAGTGATAAGTCAGTTTTTTTTTTTTTAATATTTAGTGGGCAGTTCAATTTTTGTTTGGAAGAGAGTGATCTAACAATATGTAGTTTTAAAAGAAAGTCAATCATTAATATTACGGCAGTCAGTTTTTTTTTTAATGTTGGGAAAAGGAGATGTAGCTATCAGTTTTTTTTTAATGTCATGAAAAAAGAGAGTGAGTGATTGAATTTTTTTTTCACTCTTTAAAAATTGATGAAGGAAAAAAAATGACTCTTGTCTTAAAGTCAGTATAGACGAAGATGTGCATATATATATAAGTAATTCCCAGCAAGATTAAGATAAAGAAAAAAATGGAACAAAATTGAATTTCTTGGAAGAAGTTATTAACAACTCTATGAAATGATATTAATATATTTTGCTGTGTATAATACAATGAATTTGCATTGCTAAAACCATTGTTTCTGCTTCCTGATTAATACAGAATGGGTTAAGTCACTGGTCTACTGTGGACCCATATACCGGTCCATAGTAACCAAAAGAATGGATAAATTTAAAACCAGCCAAAAATGTCATCTCATCATCTTTGACAAGAGCCAAGAAGGAAAGATGAATAAAAGCCACATATATAGCCAGGTTTGAAGCTATGAACCAAATTTTTTGTTAAAGTTTTCCTCAGTCATCTAAAGTGTCTACAATGGTTTTTTTTTTAAATGGGAGAGACAAGCAAATCCACCAGTTCATACTTATCTAAAAGTATTTGAAATAACTCTTTTTGAAATGGTAGAGGGAAGCCAGTCAACGAATTCAGCGTTATCAAAAGTATCAACAATAAATAATTTTAAAATTGAAGAAATAAGCAAGTCAATTAATTCATGTTTATCTTAAAAGTATCTGCAAGAATTTTTTTTTTTTTTAAATGGAGCAAAGACAAGCAGTCTGAAAATTCAAATTCGGGACATTTATAAGAAGTGAAAGTAATCGGGTAACTATGAACTTTCCTTAACAGATCTTTTATTATTGCTTATTAAAAGTAAACCTTAATTTATTGGTCAAAGCATTATTTTTTTTTCTTTGATACAGAAACATTAAAGGCTTGTTTATCGATAGTTATTCTCAATATCACATAACATAACACAAACACAGTTTAAATCTTTAAACTTAAATTTTCATTATTTTTTTATTATTTTTTTTTATATTATATATTCTAATATTGAAATGTTTTTTTTTTTATTGTTCTTCATTTGTTATGATAATGAGCAACTTATAAATATATGCATTTATAATGTTTGGGTTTTTTTTATCTTGTTGCATATTAAAATTGATATAATGTATTTTATTTCTTTTGCTAAAAAGTTGCAAGAATATTTTTTGATATATGTAATTTATGTATTAATCTCTAATATAGGGGTATACATTTTAAACATATATGTTAACATTACCGAATGTGTGCATGTAGTTTAAATATGGTAAATTATAAAGCAAGGTTTACATATGAATGGAAGTGAAATAAAACACAGGTTACATATGAAATTTATTTTTATGATATAAGTTAGGAAAGTCTTAAGTAAGCATTCCATGAAATATATTTTTTTTAAATGTCATTTTAAGCCAGCTTATTTTAAAATATCCAAAATGACAAACTTGTATATTAAATTTATTTGGTTGTGCTTATATAAAATTTTGGGTTTATTAGTTTTGTATTGAATTAATGTAATAATAAGCCATTTATCTAATTAGTAAATTTGATTTTAAAGAAAGAAAGAGTAATAGTATTAATAAAATATAATTATATATCTTAATTGGTTTCGAGTTCTTATTAAAAATATTGTTGTATTTTTCTTGTCTTAATTCTATTGTTTTAAATGATCATCATCATCATCGCTCACAGATATTAAGAATCATCAGCATTTGCAAATATTAAGAAAGCGCTCAAAATGTTAAGTAAACTAGAATGTTGATTTACCTTTAAGTATTTAGGGATTATGCTTGATAATAACCAAGTTTTAATAATTGTAGTTCAACAATAGAAAGCTAAAATTATGTTGTGTCCATGAGTTTTGATCATCCTCATCAAAGATGGATATCGTATTATTGATTAAAACACCTTTTAAACATGGTACTGTACATGAGTTATGATCGCCGTCATCATTAATAAATTATAATCATTAAATTTAATGTTTAACATAATTAATATATTTAGTAAATAAGGATTTGTGGAAAGTTGAATATCATGCATAGAGATTCGTGATGATCAGTCATCATCACTAGTATTATTAAATCCTAGTTTTAACTATAAAAGTATTTTAGTAAATAAACATAAACTTATATAAATGCTAGTGAATGTAATAATTAAATACCAGTTTGACATGGGATGATTTTAAAAAGTGCTTATGAGTTTATAAAGATAAATTTATTGTTGTGAGTTTATTAATAAGCTATGGCTGGTATTATCATCACTATTATTATCATTATTATTGTGATATTATTATCATCATCATTATTACCTTTATATTGTGATAAATAATCTAGTTAAATGACCATCAATATCAATAATGGTCTTCACAATGCTTGTTTAGAAGCCATTAATAGGATTATACTTGTCTGTTCATCAATATACGTAAAAGGAGCTAGCAATGTCTCTAAGAGTCTTGATCTATATAAATTTTTTTTGTGATATGGGGATCTTATGATTTTATTGACATGAGTAAAATATAAGAGTGTCATTTTTTTTTGTTCATTAGTCATCCAAGTCCTGTGTAGTAACAATGTACCAAATGAGTTTGAACTCAGTACACTCTAAACAAATATTTATCTAGATTTAAAACAATCTAGTGGCGTTCGTGGAAAAACACATATACTTAGCTAAACTGAATAAAAAGTGATCCCATCCCTTTTCCAACTTATTAACTTTGTGTAATATGTTTTATAAGTTGTCATGAATAGTACCAGTGTGTGCATATGACCATGAATGGTCTTATATAGTTGGAAAGAAGAATAGGAAGGATTCTTTGTTAAAAGAACCTAGTATTGGAGATAAGCGAAATGCACTCCAGGGATCTCACCATGGGTAATTTTATTCAGATGCTATATTTAATATTTTATTTGATGACAATGACCAGTATGTTTTATTGTTCAAATGACTTCCCCAATATCTAAATATCATTAAATCTTTAATGATGATAGTTTTAATTTTCATTGTTGTTATTTTAAGTATGGAAAAATGAGATAATTTATTTATTTCACTATTAGCGTGACAGAATTAATGTTTAGGATAGTTGCAAACGGGCTATAATGTTATATTTAATTAATTAGAAATAGACACCCAGATAGAGCACAATATGCATATGTTCTTATTTATATGTTAGCATCATCCTTATTTAATTATAAATTGTATTTTAGCTAACACAGTGAATTCATTTCTCATTTAATTTACTCGGTTACCAATAATGAACCGCTGGAGCATATCATATATCCTGTTTAGTGTTTAGTTATTGAATTATAGCAACTATCATTTTATCATTCATCTATATATTTATAAACGGTTATAAAGTAACAGCCTTTTTATCTGTTCATCTTTAGTTATACATACTGTTACAAATGATAGATTATAGGCATATTTAATAATTAAAAATATTTATCTATTTATTGTCTGTTCTATTTATCAATCTTACCGTAATAATTAATAATTGCTTCTAATTTATATTTCCGTTACAATATATATATATGGCTTTATATCAACATACACAAACATACTTAAAGAATTCCCTTTATTTTTATTTAGTAATCAATGTTCATTTAATAACTCTTATTAACTTTTTTTTTTATATAAACCTTGTCAATTGTCTTCACTATTAATCTAACCTTTCTATGTACTACATCTGGTCTCAAAACACTAACCTATAATATATTATTTCACTAGTAATGCTAGTCTATCTCTGGAAATGGAACAAATATTTAATTGTCATCTAAATTAGTCTATCCTTTTAATAACAAATATTGCCTACAACAGAAATGCTTATTAGAAATATTTTTACTTTAATTAAAACATATAATTTTATTTTTGTTTTCATAATAATTTAGTTCATTTATTTATTTCAAATTTAGAACAATTTATTTCTAAACACAGCATGTTATTTACATTATTCTAAATATAGCACACCTCCTCTACTTCAGAAATTATGGTTTCTGAAGTTTCATGTGATCTTCTTGGCTCCTTAATTCTTTGGGAACTGCATGGGAATGTATTCTTTTCAATTGTAATGTTTTTTTCTTTGTGCTCTTCCCTTCTATTAAGTCCAATTCCTCCATGTAGTTGGGAATGTCTGGCAAGATCAATTTCTTCTCTATAGCACATATGATTTACATGTTTTCATGTGGTTTTTCCTGTTTGTGCCTCAATGATTACTGTTTGATTTGATAAATGTTCTTTGATTATGCCTTTTACCCAGTACTTCCGAGAAATTTATCTGGTCTAGGCTATTTCCCCTTTAGCATATCATCTTTCTGTGCTGTTGTTACCATCAAGCTCAAATTTTTCACCTGAGTGAATTAGTGATAGTTTTATGTGAATTTTCTGTCCAAACATCATCTCAGCTGGGGATATAACAGTATTATACAATGTTGTACTATGCTGTGTAACGGTCAGAATTCGCACATTTCATAAACAAGTTGCACAGTTTCTCCACCACACTCGAAAAGCAGCACCACAAGTGGGTTCAGGGCCTGTTATACCGGATTTGAATATAGCAGATCGACTGCACAACCAAATACGATGGAGCCCGAACCCGCCATCACAATAGCAACATCTTTTCAGGCCACGGTGGTCAGAGAGAGAGAAGAGACTACGTGAGATTTATAAATAAATTAACAGCTAGCGTTTGGAAAGTCTTAATAGATATGTGTATAACCCAGACAATACGAGACAATGAGATGAATCAGAAAATAAACACTAACGTAAAGAATTGATTAAATTAACATGATTTATTAAGTGGCTAAATATGAATTCTGGCACTATTTATTTCTTAAATAGTGGCGTCAAATGGTTAACTACAATTGATTAAATCATTTTACTCGTTAATCTATAACCTGGATCAATTATCGCTTACGAATGTGCCTTACTAAACCTTGAATACATACGAAGCCCAAGAATAAGAGTACTGGAATTATTTATAATAAAAGATATTAAATAGTTTTACGATAAAGGCTGACTTCAGAAGAAATGCAGAGCGGCTCCAATGAGCTTGGCAGCAGCGACTTGCTTAGTGCGGAAATATATGTGTGAGTATGACATTATCTTAAAGTACTTAAAAAGGGATTCAGTGGTACTCGCAAGGTTTAGGAAACGATGGAGGGTGGTAGTCCATTTAAACTACAGGAACTTTGTGATGACAATAAAGAAATAAATCATAAAATCAGACGCATATGTTGCACCCCACATTGGTCTCGGCCGTAGCCCTAAAGATCGGAGTATGCTAGCATATGGCTGTGAAGAACTGCGTCAGCATCCCCAGGTGTGACGCTCTGGTACACACATTGGCTGGAAACCACAGGAAGAAGTAAAGGGGAAACGGACTTGGCCATTTAAAGCCCTTTTAAAGAACAAAGTGATCTCAACATTGAATACCCTTGCCAGCAACACTAAAATATATATATAATCGATTCAAAAAAAGGAGACATAACGAAAGATTGGGCACTTAAGCAATTCACTGCATTGATGAAAAGCGTCTACACTCTCCCAAACTCAGAATAACAATAGAAATACTTAAAACAAATAATGGGGTTTAACATTAAAAGGACGGTGTGAGTGCGAGAATTTAAGTAAAATGTAATTAACCCACGCACTCCCACATCAGCCAATAGTTATTCCCACACCTCGCATACATCCTGGAAGATTATGAATCAAATCTAGGTATTATAAAGAAAATAATATAGTCATCGAACAAGCGGCTTACTAAATCTCATTTAAGGGAGGGACTCATGAACATAAAATTACATTCTTTATAAGGAATGGGGAGTATCATTAATTAAGATTTGCTTCGCTCGGTCGATGCTATGCAAGCCCATAAAATACGCAAATAAAACAATTTAAATTTGATATTAACCCAAGGTTTAGATCGAGCAATAAATTTAAATATACATTTTTAAAACATACATGATAATAAGTGTGGCGAGAAAAAGGGAGTTTGTTTTTGCTATAGCGGGTTTTAGATCACAAGAGCTCTTGGGTTAATTTTGTTACCTTTCAGTTGCTTTGGTGGTTGAAGCTGGAGCACATTTCAGGAGTGGATAAGATTTAGCAGCATGTTAATTCAGTCTTTGTTTGCAGCAGCATAGGCGGTTCCTTAAGGCATATTGGTGATGCGTCAGATGGTACATCGGCAGCGGCCAGCTATTTCCGAAAGGAAAATAGCCACGGTGCCGACTCTACTCAGTCATATTGGTGGTTCTATGATAGGTCAGCATTTTGTACATTTTCTTGAAAGTGGATTATTTAAGTCACGGATGGTCGGTCAGCAAAACATCAGGATCAGCATACCGAAAATAATAGTTCAGACCGTCCGAATTCTCAGAATAAAAATTAACCTCAGAAAAAAAAATCAAAACGCAAAAAAAAAAAACATCAGAATCAGAATCAGCTTTTGTTTCTTCCCTCCTCTAAACAAAAGAAAGACATTCAATATATACTGTTTATCTTATAAAAGAACCTGCCTTGGGGCATGACAAACCTTTAACCTTTTGCATTCTTATCAATTAGTTATTTCTTATCTGAACATCAGAAGGAATCCATTTTAAGGTTTTTTTTAGCTTACAATTATAAATTCCAGTAAATGCTCAGATTGAAAGAAGATTAAAACATTTATTTCATTCTGTTGAAGACTTTTGCTAATTGGAAATTCCTAAGTAGACATACGAAGTGTGAATTTATAATCCAAAATGTTTTACTTTAAATCTATTATATTCTCAACCTAGCCTTATTTTATATTTATATAATTTTCAATGGCGGGAACTTTATAATTTTAGAAAAATATTAAATTATTTCACATTTAGATTGTAATTGCATGAATCCGTTTATAAACTACTTTTAATAATTATTATTTTACCTACAATAGAAAATAAATATTGCAACACAATATTTTTAAAATAAATGAACTCAACAACCACAATCCAATAATATAATTCCAATGATTGATATTAATATTTAACAGTTATCATCGTAGTCTGTGTGTAGTTTTACCTATATAACCTTTTAAATGAATATGTAAACATGCACATACTCGACATTTATATATCAATACAAATAAAGGGTTAAAAATTGGACTCCATGAGTAATAATGCCTACGTGGTTTATTTTAGGTGGGATTTTAGTATATAAATGGCCGTACAGACACACTACGAATGATTTGGGATTCGAATTTAGGTATAAGGATAGGTGAAATGTAAGAGAAAGGTGAAACGAAGACTTGCAGAGCAATCTTCCTGTTTCAGCTGATATAGCAGAGCAGAATATGTGGTTTTCTTGGATATTTGCAATCTTTTCCTTATGTAATGTTGGCTTTAACATTTGTACTGATTTTTTTGCAATACCATTTAACTCCAAATGGTATGGAGATGTGATATGTCTAATTCTTATTCCTTTAGAAACTCCCTGAATTTATTGGATATAAAACTGGTGCCATTATTTGATACCAACTTTTGGAAAAAAACATGTTTTCCAATTATTTTTTCAATACTGATGTTATTAACAATTTTATACTCAGTCCCCTTTGAGTGTGCATGGATCACCACCCAAAAAATATAGCCATAAAATGGTCAAGAGATATACAGCTCTAAGCTTTTCAACTAGAGGCCAAGGAATGTGATTTCTCTCTGGCATGTTTATGGTAGCTTAGAATTTTTCACAGGTTTTCACGAATTGTTCTATCTCATCATACATACATAATTACAATCAAGGGCTTTTAGCCCATACTACGCTAGGATGACCTTGATGAATCAGCTGAAGAACCTGGCAACTGCTACACTGTGTCCATTAACAAACATCACTTATTTATAGACAGTCTTTATAGCTTTATAAAGTATTTCAGGTTAACTACTAGGCCAGTGTCTGCTGATTCATTTGATTAGCAGTTTATAACCTTGTTCAGCTTTTGTCCAATTGGCTACTTTTTTACTGTCTATCATTTCATTATTCTAATTATCTATATAGTTAATGGTTGAATAATTTTTCTCGGGTCCTGATTTAATTAAAACTCTTGACAGCGCATCTGTGTGTTTAATGACATTTCCTTTTTAAAATTTTTTAATTGATATATTTGTATTTTAAGAGCATGGAATCATTCCCTAACTGTAATAGGATTAAGACTGTCTTGCATTATATACAGTGGTAACCTAATCTCGTATATCATCATACTATTATTACTGGCATCTTGCATCCTTAAACTAATTTGCATTAATATAGGGGATTCTTCATTATATGTGTTCCAGTCTTTAACTACTATTATTAATACACTGACCCTGCTATTGATTTTCATTGTCATTTTTTTTATTTGATAACTTTACCATTAATGTAAATTGATTACAATTTCTAATCTTAGTCTTATTAAATTCACATTTTTGCTTATTTCTTTTGTGGAAAGTTGGTAAGCCACTAAATTATTTTTCCCCTAAAACTTACATACTCTTTCTAAGTGACCTATTTTCCTACAGACTCTGCAATGTTCTTTATTAAATTTACACTTCTTTGTTATGTGGCTCTTCTTCGCACATTAGTAACACATTATTTCATTTGTCTTACACTTAGCAGACTGATATTTATTTCCAGCTTTTCTTATAAAAGCACTACCTTCACTATTATTATTAAAATTTCTGGAATCCTCGTAATTGGTCAAGTACTATTTTATGGGATATTCTCATTATAATTTCCTCCTTGTAAATGAAATTTCTCAAGGCCAGTAACTGCTTCCTTAGCCTATCACCAGACATCTCCCAAAGTAATTGTTTGAATAAAATGTCCTCAAGGGTGTTGCATATTTACAATCCTTAGCAAGCTCTCTGAAGTCTTGGTCATTTGCCATGTCTTCCAAAAATATAATTGCACTACATGCTTCAAGGTCTGGGACTGAAATAATTATTAAGTTTTTCAACTAAGGCAACTTCTCTGGATTTTCACAATCACATAGCCAATTTGCAATTTTAATTATATGTCGCAAATAAAATAGCAATATGGTAATTTTAATGGGATCACTAATAGTTCCATTAGTAAAAAAAAAAAAATCTTGATCTTTTTAGATAAATTGGCCAATCACTTGCAACACAGATGTCATCTTAATACCCTAATTTAAATTAATAACTAATAAGTAAAAAAAAAAATTTACATGATTACCTAAGCTAAGCCAGTTTCAATTTACAGGAGATAATCCTATTAATGCTTTAAAGATCTAGATATTGATCAAATCCTGCTGCCAACTATTGCAATACAAATTACAGTTCAAATTCAATCCTGTCGATCGCACCAGTTTTCTGCTATATTCAGCCATCACCATTACTGCAATCATCGTAAAGGTGGTCAGATAAGTAGAAATAATTATAATACAAGAAAATTGTGCAACTAAAACTTGTTATTTGCTAAAAAGATAATAAGTAAAAGTAACAATGCTTCATATATAACAACTTAAATAATAACACATAGATCAGTAAAAGGTAGTCAGACAAACAGAAATAATTATAATACAAAAAGATTGTGAACTAAAATGATATTTATTTGCAAACAAGATAACAGTAAGTAAAATTAACAATACTTCATATATAACAACTTAAATAATAATGCTTATATAGATTAGTATTAAGTCACAATTATGCAGCCATTGTGACATATTAAATTATAATAAGGCAGTGTTGACTGTAAATACCCCTAAGGCCACTTTTGAATTTTCAGTGATAGAATTCGTTGAGTACATTTGTAATTCTATTGAACACTTAGCTTTGCTGTTTCCCTGATTTCAATATAATCAGTTCCATCACTACAACTGTAAATATGACCCCAATTCTTCTTACAGGTGATGTTTTATCCTTTGTTAGTTCAATCCCAGAAATCAACACTGTAGTCATGGAAAGTTCTAGATCATTAATTTCTATTAATGCTGTTTTATTTCTGGAATAGGAATCTATGTTTAATTATCAGCTTAATTATACTCTATTCTGATCTATTCTTTTAATCACAAATATTTCCTACAACAGAAATGCTTATCAGAAATATTTTTACTTTAATTAAAACATTTTATTTTTATTTTTGCTTTCATAATAATTTAGTTCACTTATTTTACAATTAGCATTTATTTCAAATTTAATATAATTTAAGTTATTTCTAAACATAGCACATTATTTATATTATTCTAAATATATAACGGAAAATTAAGAAATTTGTAAATATTGTTTTCATAAGAGTTGATGGCACTTACAATTCACCATTTGTCAAAAAATGTTATTTAACAAATTTCAAAGACAAATAATTCCAGTAAAAGTTACAAACAAACCTGTCAATTATAAGTAATTTTTAAGAGGTTTGAAATTATACATTCGATTTATAAAATAATTTCTAAAGTCAATAAGAAACTTACACTTGACTGTATTTTTTTTTACTCTCTTCTCCCATACCACCTTTGTTCAAAACCAAACTTGTCACAAGTAATAGAAAGTTTTAAAGGACATTTAATTTATAAATTAATATCTAAATCACTATTGTGTAGTATTATAAGAAATCACCTTTTCAAATAGGCAGAATCTTAAATTTACCAATTAGTTATTCGAGTACTGTTTCTTGACCTCAATGCACTGTTAAAAGAATCAGTAAACTTAAAATCGAATTTAAGTATCTAACTAATGGTATCAGTAATATATATATTTTTTGTTCTTTAGACTCAAATTTTCAAATATAGTACAGAAGTAGATAATCTTACAGCATATCATTAAGCAATAGTTTTTTCATAGTTTTATACTTGCCAACACTATTATTGTTAATAGCAGTAGTCAATTTGATATTATTAGTCCTCTATGAATCATGAATAATCCAGCTGTAATAACAGCATACAGGTGAATATGTATGACACACTGTTTCTAGTGATTTTATTCTCTTTCGGGTGTTGCTGATTCTGACCAATGACAGTATTATCACGGCAATTAAAGCTGAACCTTTAGAATTGTGAATAGTGAATTTAGATTGGTGATCTAACCAATTAAGCTATTCTACTGAAGGCAATAGCCAATAGAAATTTCATGTACTTATCAATGAGGGTCCTAATGATTTCATCACTGTTTCTAAGAGCAAGATTAATAATTATTTTTCTTCCAGAGATTATATATTATCACACTAGGTTGATTTATGATATTATTTGTCATTGTCATGTGAGTAGCTTCTTTGTATTTTTTCCTCTTTATCTAATATTTTTGTATTTTCTCTGACATATATGTTTATTAGTAGATATATAGTCTGATATTTTAGATATGTCTATTTTCTAATTATCAGTTTGTGTTCTTTCAAGCACTTTTCAATGGGGTAAATCCTTTCACATCAACATGTGTTGGCTAACAACATCTGAAAAAGAGAAAATAATAATACCACTCGAAATGTTGTACTATTTATTGATTTGTGTGCTACTAAAGTTGCATGTATTTGCTGAAAATTTAATTTTTTCTAATGACATTCAATATTTAATATTAGATGATGGAAATATTCCAACTTATAATTACTAATATAATTCCATCATCACAACACTTCAGACAAATACTAGTTCAGTAAGTCTATATTTAATTTTTCATTTGTATAATTTGAATCTTTGACCAAAGAAAAGTCAGAGGATGCTTTGTTTGATTAATAATTTCAGTATCAGAATTATAAATATTCAAGTATATTAGTCTCTAGGATTGCCTTCATGAAAAAATGATTAACATGCATTAAGCATCACATGATCACATTTCCTATACTAGCACATTAATTGTTGATAAACAGAGCAAAACTCTCCATACAGTATTGCCACCTGTGCTAAACAGAGTAATCAATGGATGCCAGAAGGCTTGTGCATAAAATCCCTATCTAATGTCTACTCATCCAATAACCCCAGACTAGTTTCTGGCTTGTGGCCATCGTCAGTGAGGAGCTTTGGATCTGAGAGCACTGCATCTAGATCTTAGGATCTAATGCAACCCTCTAGCAACCACCTTTTATCTCTACTTAACTACAAAACTATGAGAATGAAATTGAAAACATAAAAAATATTTTCAATCTAAGCTCAATAGCTTACATAGTCATATGGGTCTGAACTCAGTTCAGCACCCATACCTTTTGGTGTCTTTGGCTCTTTTACAACCATAGCCACCAGCATCCTATTAGGCAGGATTGGTGTTAAACCATTAAGCATCACATGATCACATTTTCTATACTAGCACATTAATTGTTGATAAACAGAGCAAAACTCTCCATACAGTATTGCCACCTGTGCTAAACAGAGTAATCAATGGATGCCAGAAGGCTTGTGCATAAAATCCCTATCTAATGCCTACTCATCCAATATCCCCAGGCTATTTTTTGGCTTAAGGCCTTCGTCAGTGAGAAACCGTGGATCTGAGAGCACTGCGCTTAGAAACTAATCTGGGGATATTGGATGAGTAGGCATTAGATAGGGATTTTATGCACAAGCCTTCTGGCATCCATTGATTACTCTGTTTAGCACAGGTGGTAATACTGTATGGAGAGTTTTGCTCTGTTTATTAACGCATATTTGTTATATAGTTTAAATACAGATGTTAAATTTAATATATTAACAATATAGTATATTTAGAAATATGAGCAATATAGTATATTTATATTACTCAATTTTTTGTAGTTTTTAGTATGTATAAAAAAAATTTGGTATGTTTAATTTGTTATGATAGTGTACTTATTTATAGTATATGTTACTACTCTGAAGTTATCAATAACTATAAAATATTTTTGTAGGTGTGGAATAATAAAATATTGTATTAAGTGCATAGAAGAGGATTTGGATTTTTGGAATTTATTTGTTGCTTTAAAGATTATGTTATAGATCACATTACTGGATTTTTGGTTAATTGAAAATCTGCTGTACAAATAATATTGAGGGCAGCCATGATAAGCAAATATATATATAGTAGTATCTAACATGTCATATGATACACATTTTCACTTGTTGTGAACATATTGTTATTCCATTAGGGTCTGTGAAAGTATTGCTGAAAAGACTGTCAGTATCACAATCATAAAGGCTTGTAGTCAGAATGATTCACATTTGAATAAGAAAACAGGATATTTTGTACATACTATGAAGCTGAATGAAAATAGTAGCAAATTATTTATATAAAATGATAAATAAGTAAAATCAAAAAAATGTTATATTAATTATATTAAATATAATATTTGATTGAATACAAGAATAATTTATATAGTATATTCTCTTATTTTTCTCCTTCACTTTTTTTGCATATCTTCATATAATCATATATATTATTTATAATACTTCACTCATATACACTTTAATGCAATTAATTTTCTTAAAAACTTCTTTATTTTCTTACAGTTTCGACTGTCCAGCAGTCTTCTTCAGAGCTCCATCTTCCTTACAGTTGTTTAAGGAAGATGGAGCTCTGAAGAAGACTGCTGGACAGTCGAAACTGTAAGAAAATAAAGAAGTTTTTAAGAAAATTAATTGCATTAAAGTGTATATGAGTGAAGTATTATAAATAATATATATAAATAATTTATATACTTGGAGTTTTAGATGTAAATTATAAGGGATTTGAATACAGATTTTCAAGCCCCCTTCAGCCATCCGCTCTATCTCATACAACCAATACACATGATCACACACGTGAAAAAGATGAATGATCTCCAATAAACAAAACAAAACTCTCTCCATACAGTAGTGCCATCCTGTGTATGGAGAGAGTTTTGCCTTGTTTAATAACAATTATGTGCTAGTATGAGATAGTGATCATGTAATGTTTAGTGATCTCCAATATATGTATTTTTTGCTGGTTCAACTGATGAGTGCCGGTTCAGCATGAAATACATATACTGAAGACCATTCATCTTTTCCACGTGTGTGGTCATGTGTATCAGTTGTATAAAATAGAACAGATAGCTAAGGCGGGTTTGAAAGTCTGTGTTCAATTCCCTTATATTTTATATTAAATATAATAAAAAAAAATATCTACACAACTAATGGAAAATTATGTAATATGAATGTTAGAATATAAATCTTCATAGATAGGCATAAAAAATTTCTACAGACTGTTGCAATCACCTTGATTTCAGTATTCACATATCTAAAAATCATTGGTTCCATACTCATACTGATTATCACTACTCAGGCCAGCAACAATTGAAAAAGAGAGAAGAAGAATATTACTTGAATATCATGTCCCATATTATGAATTTGGAAAAGTATAAATAAAATTTGAATTTTTCTAAAAATATCTTCAATTAAATGACGGAAATAGTTCAGACGTAATGACAAGTATGTATACACATCTATACATTTTAATTAGTATATTTCATTTAAAAATTGATGATGTACATTGAATCTGAGGCCATCAATCTCGTGAAGGCATCCTTTGATGTGAAAGGAAGCTGATTGTTGAAGGGAATGATGGGAATATTTTGTTTTGTATACATTTATTATATGCTTAGTTGAATTTCACTTGAGAAGGTCTATTTGTTAATAGATGAAATCACGGTTGTGTAAAAATTTTAGTAAAATTTTGTTGTTTTGGCTAGTATTGTTGTATTATATGAATTTCTATTTTATATCACATATATATTTGTGAATCTATATTAATGATAAATAATTGAAACTATTAATTGAAAGAAAAAATTATTATTACTTTTAACTTTTTAGAAGTGTATTCTTATTTTTCTCCTTTTACTTTCTTTGCATTTTTTCATATATATATTGCTTATAATAACTCCCCTTATATACACTTTAATGCAAAAATTTTTTTAATAGTTTCTTTATTTTTCTGACAGTTTCGGCTGTCCTGCAGTCTTCATCAGAATTATTTTAAAAGGGAGAGAAGATGAAGATCGCTCTGATGAAGACTGCAGGACAGTTGAAACTGTCAGGAAAATAAAGAAATCATTAAAAAAAATTTGCATTAAAGTGTATATGAGGGGAATTATTATAAGCAGTATGTATGAATTACTTTTAATTTATCATTATATTTATAAGTGCACAATAATGTTTTTTTTCATTGCAGCATAGTGTATTTAGTAGATATACAAAACAAAAGAAATTGTAATTAAAAAATATAGTTATTGCAACATATTATAATGGTCTATAAACATTCACTAGAATATGTTATACTGAGGAGATTAATAAAATATTGGCAAAAGAAGCTTTTTTATATTAAAATAATACATCATTTATTTTGTATAACCTTTTTGGTAGTTGTGTACTTAGTGCAATGTGGCCGCTTGATGGCATTGTTTCTATGCAAAAGCATAGAAATATGCCATTTACGTGGCCAAGTTACAGCCTATAGAACACTTCTGTTCATATTAGCCATTAGCAGGTCTAGATGGTGTTGCACACAAATATTATGGCTCGTTGATGTGCTTCGCATCATTATGGAAATAACGCACTCTTCACAGATCGCTACCATATGATGTGAGAGTGTATGGAATTCAACTAGCCACAAGTGTTTTAATATGCATTCAAAATAATGATCTTATAACTTACATGACATACTATTACATATTAATAATTGTAAACCCATCACCACATTTCCCTACACATCTTGGAAGGTGAAAACAATTATAAAAGGGTAGGTCCCAGAACCATTTCACATGTCTCATGAAAAGGCACGTTTGTGGGAGAACAGTTTCGAGAGTATTAAAATGGCTGTGTTTGTAGGTTGTTTTGGAAATCATAACCTTGGTTTGCTCTGATCCTTTGGATCGGCAAAACCATTACCCCCACCCCTGCACATTCCAGAGCTATATGCTGAAACCTTTGTTTGCTCAGATTAGTGCATGTATTGGCTGATCCTTTGGATCGGCAAAACCATCAGACCCCCTCCCTGCACATGCCAGCGCTACGCACTGAAATGTATAATGTAATTAAAAAATATAATTTAAAAAATAATGTTGGTTTGTAAAATTTTTTAAATACTTTAAAAAATTGTCAGAGAAAAGAAAGCAAAAAATTATCAGCCCGGTAATGTTATATTTCATTATTTTTGCAAGCAACAATGCCATCAAGTGGCCACATTGGACCAAGTACACAACAACCACCTTTTTTCATTAATTATTTATTTATTAACATGAAAAAAACACATAATGGATTAAATTTATTTTCAGTTTAAGATAATATAAACACAAATACAAAATTATATGAATGTAAAACTGCAACTAACAACTCTTATATAGAGCCTTAAAAATCTTATTAAAATAAAATCAGATATGTTAAAGTTATACCTGATGGAGATAAAACTATTGCATTACTAATAAAACATCACATGACTTTCTTTGTTTAGTCACAACATATATTTCCAAAATCAGTTCCACTCTATTCAAGAGTATGGTGGTGTTGATATAGTAGTGCTACCATCTAGTATTCTTTGATTTTTTTAAAATTTACAATACATAGCTTTGGATGGGGTGAAGTTTGATAATCATTCTATTTAAATCATCATTTTGCCAACAATTATATGTTTACATTTGTTTTGTGTGTTTACAATTTTAATGCCCTTTTATATAAAATGATGAAATTTGAATTCTTACTACTGTAATGACATATCTCAGTAACACAATGTGTTGTTTACTTGGGTTGTTTACAGGTCAGCTATTAAATCACTATTTTCTATGAGACAGAAAGATGCTATACCTGTTGAAAAAAATTATCAAATTCATTTACACCATATTTTAACTCAGAAAATAGGAATAGCAGACAGATGCAATATTGCTGCACCATAAAATTCTTTCCATCTCATATATACATAATATATGTGTATATACCTTTTTTATATATAATGAGCATGCTAATAGCTCTTAACAAGCTTTTCTGAATATCCCTATCCTCAGACCAGTTTCTAGCTCTGGCAGTCGATAAGGATATTCAGAAAAGCTTGTTAAGAGCTATTAGCACACTCACATGATATATGACTTGATTTCCTTGCAATTATTGCTTTATATATATATATATATGGAAAATTGAATTTTATAATCCTTTAAATAATAAATATAATAATTTTTCCTTCATCAAATCAAATTTGTGTGGAATCACATGTATTCAAATAAACAAAAGTAATATCTCTTGCTTACAGCCTAACTTTTGATGCAGGAAACAAATTAATACTGTGATAAATATGAGAATAAAATTTTCTTCAAACCGAACATTTTAAATCCTCTACTTTAAATTGTCTTGATTTTGTTTTTCAGTGATAATATTCCTACTTTGTGAAAAATAAAATTAACTTAGTTTAAAAATGATTTAAAGTTTTCTGTTCCAAGATTCTTGTAAGCAAATGGTGTGAAATGAGAGAATAATGATTGCCTGTGGTTATAATTATTTTGAAAATCTAATTTCAGATGGATTATGCTATAATCTAGATTTCCTTTTGTGATTTCATGTATTGGAGGAAGTTATAGAAGTTGATTCAGAAGATTATTCTCTGGTTTATCTTTTTTTCTGAATTTCTATTATAAAAAAAGTAGTTGTTTTTTTTAATATACACAGCTAACAAAATAAGTTCTTATATAAATATCTATGTCATTTTTTATGTTTTTCCAATAGGATTTACATTAGTGAGTAATAATACTTTTCACTCGGTCTTAATGCTATACAGACTATGTTGTAGATATTAAGATGCTATAATAAATTCTTCTAAATTGTGGACATTACTGCTGATCATATATATATATAGAAACGTTTTGCATAAACGCTTGGAGTTAATATTTAGGTTTAGTTTCTAACTCCTATCCCTTCACTGATGAGAGCAAATCAGCTTGAAATCAGCTGATCTGAGGGTAGAGCAAAATGAAAGAGACAGTGAATATTGACTCTGACGTTTATGTAAACAAATACGCTTGTTTGGAGGTCTTGGTAAAGCTCCATCTACTGATCATTAATACAAGTGATAGCAGGTTTTTACGTATATAAAACTTGTTTTGTTTTTCATATATATATACTCTTTGTATAGTTAATCATCTATCTTTGAGCAGATTATATGGAATATTGATATTCCAAAATGAAAGTTGTAAAAATAAAATAAAAAAGTGTAATTGAGTGAAGAACAGTCTTTGTAGATTCTGAAGAAACATAAACTATACCCTTTTTTTTTTTTTGGATTTACCGATTTGTTTCCAGTGTTAAGACAACATGAGGTATAAAATGTATTATCTTAGTAAAAGATAGCATTAAAATTCTGTGTAGGTTTTATCTAACCTTCTAATTCTTTGTAGTAAATTCTCTAACAAACAAATTACATTATCTATAGTTTCTGGGGACAACCATGTACAGTATTACAATGTGATGTTTTGTCAAAACAGCATTTGCTATCAGTTGAAAAGATGTTATTGTGTGGTATTGTAAAAACATAGAAAGATGTAAAGAATTATTTAGGATCTGTAAAAAAAAAAATAAAACATATGATAAAAATCGTATTGTTGTCATCTAATCTCAATGAAGTTCAAATCCAAAGCAGTAGGATCGTAGAATAGAATTTAAATTTAATTAACAATTTCTATTAATTTCTGTGGGGAGGGGGCTCTTGTGGAATTATATTTGTTTATATTTGATCTGTTCAAACTAAACTTCCACCACTTATATAGAAAAGCTTTTTTACAGAAGTAGAAATTATCAAAATCCTGTTACTCATTGTGCCATGAATTTGTTCTTCATTGAGATTAAACAAAAAATAGTACACTCTTTAATTGTTTTTAGTTTCTTGTTTCTATATATCGCATTCTACTTCCTTTTACAAATCAATTCTTTTTTTACAATGTCCACATAATAATATCTTTTCCAAATTGAGGGCAAGTACTATTATACTGATATTTAATATTCTATTGCAGATTGTTCCCAGAAAGTATTATGGATTATAATAATTCTTTTGCCCATGAAAAACCTTCATTTATATATATATATATATGTGTGTGTGTGTGTTCTCATTTCTCACATATATAGTCTTTAATTAGAAAAAAACAATTTTCCTCTTTCATATAGAGATTTATGTGTACGTAAATTATATGTATAATTTATAGTTGATAAATTAATAAGTAATGAATGAATATAATGTTATAAGAAATGATATTTTAATATATTATTTTTCTTATTAAATAATTAATATATTCAGTTATTTAGTTTTATTTCTGAAAAATTAAACATTAAGAAAGGAAGGTGTAAAAAAAAAACAATTGTATAATTAGTAGATTAGGATGTGAAAATGTACACGTGTGAGTATGAATGTTTAAACATAAAACATTTTTTTCACAAATCTTTAATGACTAAGATTTGCAAGCTTTGTTGTTTTTGTGTTATCTAGATTGTAGATATCTAGAGAGGGAAGTGATAGTTGGAAAGAATAAATGTAACAATTAATCCTAAGTTTTTTATTAATTGCGACAGACCGTCAAACATGTGAAGCTTTGATCTTTTATCTCAAGATAAGATTTCCAGGTGGTCCTTTTCTTTGATCAAAGATTAGCAATATAAAGGAATGAAACAATGTTTAGAGGTCAGTTCAATTTTTGTTTGGAGGAGAGTGATCTAACAATATGTAGTTTTAAAGGAAAGTCAATCATTAAATATTACTAAGGTCAGTTTTTTCAATATTATTAGAGAAGAGATGTAGACAGTCAGTTTTTTTTTTAATGTTGGGAAAAGGAGATGTAGCTATCCGTTTTTTTTTTATGTTATGAAAAAGAGAGTGAGCGATTTGATTTTTTTTTCCACTCTTTAAAAAATTTAAGCAGGCAAAAAATGACTCTTGTTTTAATTAAAGTCAGTATAGACGAAGATGTGCGTATATATAAGTAATTCCCAGCAAGATTAAGATAAAGAAAAAATGGAACAAAATTGAATTTCTTGGAAGAAGTTATTAACAATTCTATGAAATGATATTAATATATTTTGCTGTGTATAATACAATGAATTTGCATTGCTAAAACCATTGTTTCTGCTTCTTGAAATCCCCATCATGGGTTAGCTCACTGATCTGTCTATGGACTCATATACCAGTCAAATAATAGCTGACAAAAATGATAGAGTTTAAAGCCAACCACACAAGCTATGTGAAATGCTTCTTTCTGGCTCCTGATCTATTATAGGCTCATTACCTTTGGATGGAGGGAGAAGGGGAAAGAAGAGGAAAAGAAAAACGTATAAAGGCCTTATAACTAGATTTGATTAAGCTATCAACCAAATTTTTGTTAAAGTTTTCCTCAGTCAGCTAAAGTGTCTACAAATGATTTTTTTTAAAATGGAAGAGACAAGCAAATCCACCAGTTCATACTTATCTAAAAGTATTTGTAATAACTCTTTTTGAAAAAGTTAGAAGCAAATCAGTCAACGAATCCAGCATTATCAAAAGTATCAGCAATAAATAATTTTAAAATTGTGGAAACAGCAAGTCAATTAATTCATGTTTATTAGAAGGTATCAACAAGAACTTTTCTTTTTTTAAATGGAGCAAAGACAAGCAGTCGGAAAATTCAAACTCTGGACATTTATAAGAAGTGAAAATAATCGGGTAACTATGAACTTTCATTAGCAAATCTTTTATTCTTGCTTATTAAAAGTAAACCTTAATTTATTGGTCAAGGCATTATTTTTTTTTATACAGAAACATTAGGGGCTTGTTTATCAATAGTCATTCTCAATATCACATAACATAACACAAACACAGTTTAAATTTTTAAACTTAAATTTTCATTTTTTATTATTTTTTTTTAGATTATATATTGTAATATTGAAATGTTTTTTTTTATTGTTCTTCATTTGTTATGATAATGCGCAACCTATAAATATATGCATTTATAATGTTTTTTTTTATTTATCTTGTTGCATATTAAAATTGATATAATGTATTTTATTTTCTTTTGCTCAAGATTGCAAGAATATTTTTTTATATATGTAATTTGTGTATTAATCTCTAATATAAAGGAACACATTTTAGAAATATATGTTGACATATCACAGGGTGTGTGTGCATGTGTAACTACTTATACAAACACATCAAAAGAATAAGTTATACTGAAACAGTAAGGTCTGCTTTGCAGATCTTCGTTTCACCTTTTCTCACCTACTTCCTACCCTCATACCTTAGTTTGAACCCCAATCTATCGTAGTGTGTCTGCAATACACTTATATACCGAAAATCCCGCCTAATTTTAAACCACGAGCACAATGCTCGTATTATATATATAACTTATTCCCAAATAAAATAAAATATTATGAATTATGTATTTGTTCACATAATTTACATTTATTAAAAAGTAAGTTATATAAGTCGTAATTGCGCACACACTATGATATCCATTTTAAAACATATCAAAATTATAAATTGTTAGTTATTTTGTTTGGATCTATTTACAAATATATTACCGTCGTAATATATTTTGATTTAAAATAAAATTCATTTAGTAAATATTCGTTTAGTAGATAGATTCAAATATTACAATTTAAAATAAAATAATTTTCGTTTTATTTAATAAAAATCATCCCAAATATTTCTGTTAAAATAAATGAGGGACAATAGTTTAATTATATAAGTTTATCTAAAAACAGCAGCTGTCCACTTAAGTTTTCTTTAATTAGTAGCAGTAATTTTAATTAAATCTAGTTTGTAATTCGAATGTCGACGGGGAAGTTAACAAAAGAAATTAATTAATGTTGAATTCCTTTAGACATTCGGATAGATTTAATTACAGCAGATAAGTCCAATAATTTTGTACGCCCCAGGACAAATCTATTGTTAAATTTTACTATAAAAAGGATGTTTTTCTTTTGTTCACCATTCTAAGCTTTCTAAGCTCTTAAAGGTTTCTAGGCTTTTAAAAGAATTCTGAGTTGTCTAAAAGTTTCTGAGTTGTTCTAAAATTCTAATAATTTGCTAACCTTGACATGTCCGAGTAGAGGCGTTTAAGATGGCTATGTCCCTTCGGAATAGCCAGCCGCTGCTCCATACCATCAAAAATTTATCACACGGATCCCGAAACTGCTGCTGCCGCTGCCAAATATGAACATTCCAGATTTTGCTGCTGAATTATAAAACCTGCCGAACATCTACCTGCAAATGCTTCTCCAGAGGTAACCTAAATTAACCCAAGAGCTCTTGTGATCACTAACATGCTATAGCTATTTAATATTGTTTTCTTATATTTCACCACTTCATTATGTATTTCTTTCATGTATTTAAATATAATCAACATTTTGCTCTATCCTTGGGTTAATATTTTCTATTTATAAAGCTTTCTTTTATTTTATTATGATAATGTGTCAGAATCGTCTTTGACCGAGTGAATTATTCCCTCTATTGAAAATAAGACGCCGCTATTAAGGCATATTTTAAATTTATAATTTTCCAATTTTATTGTCTTGCAAATCACTCGTTCGAGGGCGATTCTTTTCTTTAATGTAATATAATCACATCATTTAAAATCTACATGCTATTGATTTTAATCTAATATAAGAGTATGTGCGAAGTCAATGATTGAATGTGTCCCTTAATGCATGATTGCATATATAAATCTATACTTACTTTTCAAACCCGCAAGCATGCATGTTCTTATTTTAATTACCGTGTTCTACTTTAATTATAAAGTTCATCATTGATGTTGAGAATGTGCGGACCCTTTTAAATGAATTTCAGGGAATTTGATTGGGCATTTCTCTTAATCCAAGTAAAACCCATTTAGTATGTTTTTATATACATATACACTAGTCTCGTATTGCTGGTACATGAATTGGTTGTTGAGACCGCTTTGTTTTTATTTTCCAAGGATTCTTTACACGGCAAAGTCCGTTCTTTCGCTCATTGCAAGTTTCCAGGCAGAGGGTGTTCACAAATGACACCCCTGGGAATTAAACGCAATCGTCACACAGTCGCTAAGTTTCGGCTGTTTCGTCAAAATACTTTCCTACGGGTTAGCGGCGAGATGCCCTCCGTAATTATTCCGGATTTTCAATATTGTTTCATTTTATATTTATTTTACAAAGCATCCGTGACTTAAACGAGTCACACCCTCCAACTTTATAAATTCACTGTCAGCAATACTGACCTCCCAATAAAAATCTATTATTATTCTCAAATAAATGCTTTGATCACATTCCCACGTTTGCTTAGTAAGCTTTAGTCCGTTACTATTCTCGAAATCAATAAATATTTTAGAACATTTAATTTCCAATATTGTCTTAAACTTGTCTATTTACTCAAAGCACCTTGCACATGTTCCTATCTTGTCAAGCACATTATCGTAATGCTATTAGCCCGAGGAATAGAATATATCACTCTGTTTTAAAACCTTTTTGTCATTACTGAAATATAAATGCCAACAATTATTTAATACGCGTCCCTGTCTCATATAAGCAGACAGTGGCGTTATATATATATTTATCTAAATAAATTGTGTGAAATTATTTTAAACTAAATTTTATCTCTTATTTTATTTGATTCCTATCACTGTCTCGGTCTATATATATATATATTTTCTGCATTTCTTTTGTAAATCTATAGACATTAATTAGCCACCCAAACTTATCTTAGTATAGAGTTTTTTGTTTCTCCCTGACCACCAGGCACCGGTAAAAGGTTATGCTAGTGTAGCATCAGATGCGTTATCACGTAGGTGGCGCTGTGAAATTTGGACTTTAGATTCGAACTTAGTATATCTAGAAGGCAACCCCGATCCTAGAATGTTCAGTTTCGGGTCTGGGGTTTGAATTATGCAGTGTGTTAGCGAGGTAGACGATTCTGACCATTACAATACATAATTAGTTTAAATATGATAAATTATAAAGCAGGGATTCACATTTGAATGGAAATGAAATAAAACATACACAGGTTACATATGAAATTTATTTTTATGATATAGTAAGTTAGGAAAGTCTTAAGTAAGCATTTATAGAATAATTTTTTTTGTGTGTGTCATTTTAAGCCAGCTTATTTTAAAATTATCCAAAATGACAAACTTGTATATTAAATTTATTTGGTTATGCTTACATAAATTTTTGTATTAGTTCCACAGTTAATCAATGTAATAAAAAGTCATTTATCTAATTAGTAAATTTGATTTTAAAGAAAGAAGAATAGTATTAATAAAATATAATTATATATTTTAATTGGTTTCCGAGTTATTATTAAAAATATCATGTTTTTCTTGTCTTGATTTTGTTGTTTTAAATGATCATCATCGCTCGCAGATATTAAGAATCATCAGCACTAGCAAATATTAAGCAAGCGCTCGCAAAATGTTGAGTAAACTAGAATGTTGATTTGCATTTAAGTATTTGGGGGTTAAACTTGATAATAACCAAGTTTTAATAATTATAGGAAAGCTAAAATTATGTTGCCCATGAGTTTTAATCATACTCATCAAAGATGGATATCATATTATTGATTAAAACACTGTTTCAAATAGTACGGTACATGAGTTATGATCGCCATCATTATTGATTAATAAATTATAATCATTAAATCTAATGTTTAACATAATTAATATATTTAGTAAATAAGGATTTATAGAAAGTTGAATATCATGCATAGAGATTCATGATGATCAGTCATCATCACTAGTATTATTAAATCCTAGTTTTAACTATAAAAGTATTTTAGTAAATAAACATAAACTTATATAAATGCTAGTGAATGTAATATTTAAATCCCAGTTTGACATGGGATGATTTTTAAAAGTGCTTATGAGTTTATAAAGATAAATTTATTGTTGTGAGTTTATTATAAAGCTATGGCTGGTATCATCATCACTATTATCATCACTGTTATTATGACATTATTATTATCATCATTATTATCATCATCATTACTACCTTTATATTGTGATAAATAATCTAGTTAAATGGCCGTCTATATCAGTAATGGTCTTCACGATGCTTGTTTGGAAGCCATTAATAGGATTATACTTGTCTGTTCATCAATATACGTAAAATGAGCTAGTAATATCTATAAGAGTCTTTGCTCTATATAAATTTTGGTGATATAGGGGATCTTATGATTTTATTGACATGAGTAAAATATGAGTGTCATTTTTTTTCATTAGTCATCCAAGTCATGTGTGATAAAAATGTACCGAATGAGTTTGAACTCAGTACACTCTAAACAGATATTTATCTAGATTTAAAACAATCTGGTGGCGCTCGTGGGAAAACACATGCACTTAGCTAAACTGAATAAAGAGTGATTTAATCCCTTTCCCACTTCATAATATTAACTTGATATGATATTTTTTTTATAAGTTGTCATGAATAGCACCAGTGTGTGCATATGACCATGAATGGTCTTATATAGTTGGAAAGAAGAATAGGAAGGATTCTTTGTTAAAAGAACCTAGTATTGGAGATAAGCGAAATGCACTCCAGGGATCTCACCATGGGTAATTTTATTCAGATGCTATATTTAATATTATTTTATTTGATGACAATGACCAGTATGTTTTATTGTTCAAATGACTTCCCCAATATCTAAATATTTTAAATCTTTCATGATGACAGTTTTAATTTTGCTATTTTATGTGTTGAATAATGAGATGTTAGTTATTTCATTATTATTAGCGTGACAAAATTAATGTGTAGGATAGTTGCAAACGGGCTATAATGTTATATTTAGTTATTGAATTATAGCAACTATCATTTAATCATTCATCAATATATAGATTGTAATCGGTTATGCAATAACAGCCTTTTATCAACCTTTTTATTGGTTCATCTATTTTTATTCATACTGTTACAAATGACAGATTGTAGGCATATATTTTAATAATTAATAATTTCGTCCATATTTATTTTTGTTACAAATGGATTATCTATATGGGTATTTCTTTATCTGTTACAATCAATATATTGTAACAATTTAAATAAATCAATTGCCACTTGTAACAATTATTTATAAATTGCCATTTATAACAATTATTTATCAGTTAATATAAATATGTATTTGTAATTATAATTTGTAGCTATTTCAATTCATCATAGCATAGACAAAGAAAATATCAGCATTAAAGATTCTTGGTATTTATTTATATATTGGGGCAGTCATTTAAACAGTAAAACATACTGGACATTGTCATCTAATAAAAATAATATTAAACATAGCAACTGAATAAAAGTACCCACTGTGAGATTCCTGGAGTGCCTTATGCTTATCTCCAATACTAGGTTCTTCTAACAAAGAATCCTTCCTATCCTTCTTTCCAAATATATAAGACCATTCATGGTCATATGCACACACTGGTGCTATTCATGACAACTTATAAAAAAATATATTTTATAAAACTAATATTATGAAGTTGGAAAGGGATGATATCACTCTTTATTCAGTTTAGCTAAGTACATGTGTTTTCCCATGAGCGCCACTAGATTGTTTTCAATCTAGATAAGTATCTATTTATAGTGTACTTGAGTTCAAACTCATTCAGTACATATTTATTACACATGACTTGGATGACTATTGAACAAAATGACATTCTTACATTTTATCTATATTGATAAAATTACAGGATCCCAATATTACCAAAGTTTATACTATAGATCAAAGATTCTTATAGACATTGCTAGCTCATTAGCGTATATTGATGAACAGACATGTATAATCCTATTAATGGCTTCCAAACAAGCATGTGAAGACCATTATTGATATTGATGGCCATTTAACTAAATTATTTATCACAATAAAGGTAATAATGATGATGATGATAATAATATCATAATAATGATAATAATAGTGATATCATAATAATGATTATAATAGTGATGTCATAATAATGATTATAATAGTGATGATGATACCAGCCATGGCTTATCAATAAACTCACAACAATAAATTCATCTTTATAAACTTATAGGCATCTATTAAAATTATCCTATTTCATACTGGGATTTAATAATACTAATGGTGATGATTGATCATCATGAATCTCTTTGCATAATATTCAATTTTCTATAAACCCCTATTTACTAAAACATATTCATTACGCTAAACATTAAATTTAATGATTATAATTTATTAATGATGATTGATGGCGATCATAACTTTTATATAGTATTATTTGAAACATTTTTAACTAATAACATGATATCCATCTTTGATGAGGATGATCTAAATTCATGGACACAACACAATTTTAGCTTTCTATGTTGAACTATAATTATCAAAATTTGGTTATTCTCAAGCATAATCCTTAAATACTTAAATATCAACATTCTAGTTTACCTATTATTTTGCGGACGCTTAATATTTGCAAGTGATTGCTCAATATATACGAATAGTAATACTTAATAACTGCGAGCAATGATGCTGAATTAAAATGATAGAATTAAGACAAAAAAAAAAAAAAAACACAATATTCTTAATAATAACTCGGAAACCAATTAAGATATATAATTATATTTTATTAACACTACTACTCTTTCTTTCCTTCTTTAAAGTCAAATCGACAATTAAATAAATGGTTTATTAATATAAAAATTTATATAAGTATAAGTAAATAAACTTAATATATAGGTTTGTCATCTTTCTTGATATCTCAAAATAAGCTGACTTTAATCAATATTAAAAAAAATACATATTCTATAAATGCTTATTTAAGACTTTTCTTACTTATCATATCATAAAATAAATTTCAGGTGTAACTTGTATATGTCATTTCATTTCCATTCAAATGTAATGCCCTACTTTTTAATTTACCATTTTAAACTAATCATATATAACCTATTCTTTGATGTGTTTGGGTAAACAGTTACACATTCACGCATTCGGTAATGTTAACATATATGTTTAAAATGTATACCCAAAAATTACATATATAAAAATATCTTTTTTCTTTTGCAACCTTATAGCGAAAGAAAATAAAATACATATATTAATTTTTAATATGCAACAAGATAAAATAAAAATAAAAAAACATTATAAATGCATATATCTATAGGTTGCTCATTATCATTAACAACTGAAGAACAATTAAAAAAAAAACATTTCAACATTACAATATATAATAAAAAAAAATAATGAAAAATTTAAGTTTAAAGATTTAAATTATGTTTGTGCTATGTTGTGAGATATTGCAAATAACTATAGATAAACAAGTCTTTAATGTTTCTGTATCAAAAAAAAGAAAATTGCTTTGACCAGTAAATTAAGGTTTACTTTTAATAAGTAAAAGAATAAAATCGGTTAAAGAAAGTTCATATTTACCCGTCTACTTTTTACTTCTTATTAATGTCCTGAATTTGAATTTTCAGACTGCTTTTCTTTGCTCACCAATAAAAAAAAAAAGAAAGTTATTGCAGATACTTTTAAGATAATGCTGAATCAATTGACTTTGCTTGTTTCTTCAATTTCCTTATTATTCACTGTTGATTGGCTTCCTTCTACCATTTAAAAGAAAAAAAAGTTATTATAAGTACTTTGAATAAGTAGGTACCGGTGGATTTGCTTGTTTCTCTTCTTTAAAAAAATAATTGCTGTTGACACTTTAGATGATTGAGGTAAATCAACAAAAATTTGATTTATGGCTTCAAACTTGGTTCTACATAGCTGTTTTGGATTTTCTTTTCCTCCTATTTCCCCTTCTCCATTGGTTTGAAGGCAGTGAGCTTTTAATAAGACATGAACTAAGAACAAAGCATTCCATATAGCTTGCGTGGTTGGCTTCAAAATCTATAATTTTGTTGGTTATTACTGGATACATGATTTCATAATAGACAGATCAGCGATTTTGACTCTTCTGTATTAATCAGGAAGCAGAAAAAATGGTTTAGCAATGCAAAGGCATAGTATTATGCATAACCAAATATGTTAATATCATTTTTATAATTATTACTAGCTTATAATAAATTCAATCTTGTTCCATTTCTCTCCTATTCTTTAATATTGCTTGAAAATTGCTTTATATAAACGCACATTTCATTTGCTCTTTTTTTTTTTCAACTTTCAAAGAGTGAGAAAAAAGAATTAAAGCGTTCACTCTCTTTTTTAAAAAAAAAAAAGATTCGAGCTTACATTTCTGCTTAAGAATTATAACAAGGAAGGACCGACTGAGTTGAGTCTCAAAATAATAATAATAATTTAACTGATCATCTCTCTAAAGAAATTTATTACTGACTCTTAAAAAAATTTATGATTAACTGCCTCTTTAAAAAATTTCAGACTGACTGCCTAAAAAAATTGTTTTAATCGTTTATATCGCGAAAAAACATCTGGAAATCTTTATCTTAAAAAAAAAATCAAAGCTTCACAAGTTTGACGGTCACAATCAATGACGACTTATAATTGATCGCTATCATCTACATCAAAGCACCTCTTTTGTAAAATAATTTTAAGATACAGATAACAAACAAAGCTGGCCATCTATAGCAATCAGAAATAAGTGTAAAAGCATCTTTGTGTTTGTACAGATCTATTCATTGTTTCACACGTGTACAATTTTTCCTTTTTTTTTTTTTTTAATCTAACAATCTTGATTGCCTTATTTCACACCTTTCTGATTTACTCTATTTTATCAAAATGAAAGTTAAATAAATTTAACACATATTATTTAATAATAAAAATATTATATAATAAATCATAAAAAGAACTGCTTATTCATAATAATAGATTTATACATATAAATCTCTGTATGTATAAAAGAATAAAAAAAATTTTTTTTTTTTTTAAATAATTGAATACTGTATGTATATGTACATTTTGCCTCACCCCCAAACAAAAAAAAAAATTTTGAATATAAAAAAAATTGCTTAGGTCATGAGTGCCATTGGTTTTAGGCTACGTACATTATATGTGCCTTTTACTCCTTCTGACGATTCTAGTACAAATGCATTTTCCCCTTTTCTTTCCTTTAGCATGAATGGCCCTTCATATATATTATAGAACTTTTTGAATGTATGCTTCTGCGGGTCGCTATTTTGCATTTGCTGATCGGAATCATTCCCAGGCCTACCTATGTTTTGTTTACTAGGTTTCATGGGATATTGTCGGCCTAATTGGTTGTTTATAATCCTAATGGTGGAGATCTTATAACTATATCTCTCCTCCATCCTAGAATAACCTTTCATTTTCCTTTCTGCAACTCCCAGGGCATCCAATAGGTCTGCCACTCTCATTGGGGAGTGCACATCATCCACTATCATATATATATTCCCAGGCATTCCTATGTTTGGTTTGCCAGGTTTTGTGGGAAATTGTCTGCCTAACTGGTTTGTTCCCATTCTCATATTGGAGACTTTATAGCCATAGCTCTCCTCCTCTCTATGATAACTTTCAGCTATCCTTTTGGTAGCTCCCAATGTCTCAAACTTGTCTGCTACATTTACTGGGGCATATACATCAGCAGCTATCTTTAATTCTAAGAAACTAGCTTTACTGACTACATCTTTCCTGAGGTCAATTTGTTCCTGTACAGTGGCTACCTTTATTTCTAGGTTATGTATCTCACTGTATATATCCTCTTTGGGATTACACTGTTCTTGAACAGCAGCTACCTCATCATTTTCATATGGCTTGATTACAGTCACATAACTCTCTGGCACTATTTCTTGTTCTGGACTGGTCATCTTATTATCAGTTTCTTTACCTAAATCAGTTACTTGATCATTCATTTCTGGTGATGGTTGATCCATCTTATTGTCAAGTCCCTGAGACAGTCCTTTGATAGACTCATGCATTGTTTGGAAGTACTGATCCCTTTCTCTTCCATTTCTCTTTTCCATTTGGTTCATGCCCTCTTTCATTTCCTTCATCTCTTGTGATTGATGATCAAATTTATTATTTATCTGATTCATCTCTTGTTTCATTTGGTTCATGAAAATTTGCATCCACTCTGGAGGGCCCTGCTTCTCTACTTCCATTCCCTCAATGGTTAATTCCTTTTCTTGCTCCATCATAAATTTCTAAAATATTTATATTACTTATTTCTGTTTGATTTAGTATATTCTGATTTATTCTGTTCTGATTTATTGTTCTGCTCTATTCTGTTCTGCTCCCTGATTTCTTATACATCCAGAGTCAAACACCTTTATCTATCCTCATATACCTTAAAATTTTCAACCACTCTTTCTCAGCCATAATTCTCCCCATCAATCTATCTACATCTTAAGTGCCTTTTAATTAACTTAACCTCCATCATCACTCTTTTCCTTTACCTATATATGATTGATAAAGTATGAGGTCATAGTACTATTTAAAACATTTATTTAAGAAAAAGCTATCTCTGTATTAGTGTGTCCTTTTTTATGCCATCATTTATCTAGTTTTTCATGCCTTTATAAAACTTAACTCTCTCTATGCCCTTTTTAATACACTAAGCAAAAAAAAAAATTTACTTATATAACATATGTGCTAGATTTATAACAGAGTTCACGTCTCAAGTCATTTATATACTCATCTATCCTTCTAGAGATCTGACAGATATTGACAGCCAAAAGAATGATTAGCAATTCACAATCATGAGATAGACAAAAGAATTCAATCACTGCACTTAAAGCACACAATGCTCCATGAACACTCAGATGATCACCCCAATTCAATCACTCTAAGCTACTACAACCCATAATAGTTTATTGCAAACATTGTTGCATTGCCCTGCTTACTTCCAAGTCTTAGGGGCTTTAATTTGTCAAATACTGCCTTGCTTATTTTTAAAGTCTTAGAGGCAACAATTATATATCAGTAAAACAAAATACTGCCTTGCTCTCTCTGGAGTCTTAGAGGCGAAATATTATGTATCAGAAAAATTATGCCTTGCTCTCTCTGGAGTCTTAGAGGCGAAATCATGGCAGGCCTACTGTTAACTGCTTCATGATAAAACAACTGATATTATAATCTGGGTTGGAGCAGTGAATGAGATAAATCAATCACCAGTGGCATGAATACATCACATTCTCAAGGCAATGACAAAAATTCTCCATCCATCATCACAACCGTAACACAACCAACCAAACTCCAACAATCAAATATCCAATCCAACCTCCAAAATCATAAATTTTCTATAACACAAACTTTTCAAATATGAACAAAATTATCATTCCACACTTCAAGGCTATTAATATTTCTATGCTTATTTAATTGATAAGCAAAATATATAAAAAAAAACAGTGTTATTAACTTTAACACATTATAAGTTGTGATATCATTATATTTTAAAAATTGAAACTAAGCTCTATAATGACTGTATTCATTTATCATCATCAAAAATGCAATAACAGTAATCATCATCATCTAAACATCAGGCCAAAATATTTGTATACACTAATAATAAAAAAAAATTGCACAGAAAAAAAAATATTCTTTTTTTTTTTTTTTTTTTAAACTATACATCTGTCATCACTATATACTACCCATCTCTCATGTATGTGGGGTATTTCAAGCCATTATTTGGCTTATTTCGAGCCCTAGTTGGTGCGCCATTTGTAACAATTTAAATAAATCAATTGCCACTTGTAACAATTATTTATAAATTGCCATTTATAACAATTATTTATCAGTTAATATAAATATGTATTTGTAATTATAATTTGTAGCTATTTCAATTCATCATAGCATAGACAAAGAAAATATCAGCATTAAAGATTCTTGGTATTTATTTATATATTGGGGCAGTCATTTAAACAGTAAAACATACTGGACATTGTCATCTAATAAAAATAATATTAAACATAGCAACTGAATAAAAGTACCCACTGTGAGATTCCTGGAGTGCCTTATGCTTATCTCCAATACTAGGTTCTTCTAACAAAGAATCCTTCCTATCCTTCTTTCCAAATATATAAGACCATTCATGGTCATATGCACACACTGGTGCTATTCATGACAACTTATAAAAAAATATATTTTATAAAACTAATATTATGAAGTTGGAAAGGGATGATATCACTCTTTATTCAGTTTAGCTAAGTACATGTGTTTTCCCATGAGCGCCACTAGATTGTTTTCAATCTAGATAAGTATCTATTTATAGTGTACTTGAGTTCAAACTCATTCAGTACATATTTATTACACATGACTTGGATGACTATTGAACAAAATGACATTCTTACATTTTATCTATATTGATAAAATTACAGGATCCCAATATTACCAAAGTTTATACTATAGATCAAAGATTCTTATAGACATTGCTAGCTCATTAGCGTATATTGATGAACAGACATGTATAATCCTATTAATGGCTTCCAAACAAGCATGTGAAGACCATTATTGATATTGATGGCCATTTAACTAAATTATTTATCACAATAAAGGTAATAATGATGATGATGATAATAATATCATAATGATAATAATAGTGATATCACAATAATGATTATAATAGTGATGTCATAATAATGATTATAATAGTGATGATGATACCAGCCATGGCTTATCAATAAACTCACAACAATAAATTCATCTTTATAAACTTATAGGCATCTATTAAAATTATCCTATTTCATACTGGGATTTAATAATACTAATGGTGATGATTGATCATCATGAATCTCTTTGCATAATATTCAATTTTCTATAAACCCCTATTTACTAAAACATATTCATTACGCTAAACGTTAAATTTAATGATTATAATTTATTAATGATGATTGATGGCGATCATAACTTTTATATAGTATTATTTGAAACATTTTTAACTAATAACATGATATCCATCTTTGATGAGGATGATCTAAATTCATGGACACAACACAATTTTAGCTTTCTATGTTGAACTATAATTATCAAAATTTGGTTATTCTCAAGCATAATCCTTAAATACTTAAATATCAACATTCTAGTTTACCTATTATTTTGCGGACGCTTAATATTTGCAAGTGATTGCTCAATATATACGAATAGTAATACTTAATAACTGCGAGCAATGATGCTGAATTAAAATGATAGAATTAAGACAAAAAAAAAAAAACACAATATTCTTAATAATAACTCGGAAACCAATTAAGATATATAATTATATTTTATTAACACTACTACTCTTTCTTTCCTTCTTTAAAGTCAAATCGACAATTAAATAAATGGTTTATTAATATAAAAATTTATATAAGTATAAGCAAATAAACTTAATATATAGGTTTGTCACTTTTCTTGATATCTCAAAATAAGCTGACTTAAATCAATATTAAAAAAAATACATATTCTATAAATGCTTATTTAAGACTTTTCTTACTTATCATATCATAAAATAAATTTCAGGTGTAACTTGTATATGTCATTTCATTTCC
Source organism: Epiperipatus broadwayi (assembly GCA_028023455.1). Classification (NCBI taxonomy): domain Eukaryota; kingdom Metazoa; phylum Onychophora; class Udeonychophora; order Euonychophora; family Peripatidae; genus Epiperipatus; species Epiperipatus broadwayi. Next base: position 2,868,480 of record JAQFVV010000097.1, on the reverse strand, counting down.
ATTCAAATGTAATGCCCTACTTTTTAATTTACCATTTTAAACTAATCATATATAACCTATTCTTTGATGTGTTTGGGTAAGCAGTTACACATTCACGCATTCGGTAATGTTAACATATATGTTTAAAATGTATACCCAAAAATTACATATATAAAAATATCTTTTTTCTTTTGCAACCTTATAGCGAAAGAAAATAAAATACATATATTAATTTTTAATATGCAACAAGATAAAATAAAAATAAAAAAACATTATAAATGCATATATCTATAGGTTGCTCATTATCATTAACAACTGAAGAACAATTAAAAAAAAAACATTTCAACATTACAATATATAATAAAAAAAAATAATGAAAAATTTAAGTTTAAAGATTTAAATTATGTTTGTGCTATGTTGTGAGATATTGCAAATAACTATAGATAAACAAGTCTTTAATGTTTCTGTATCAAAAAAAAAGAAAATTGCTTTGACCAGTAAATTAAGGTTTACTTTTAATAAGTAAAAGAATAAAATCGGTTAAAGAAAGTTCATATTTACCCGTCTACTTTTTACTTCTTATTAATGTCCTGAATTTGAATTTTAGACTGCTTTTCTTTGCTCACCAATAAAAAAAAAAAAAAAAAGTTATTGCAGATACTTTTAAGATAATGCTGAATCAATTGACTTTGCTTGTTTCTTCAATTTCCTTATTATTCACTGTTGATTGGCTTCCTTCTACCATTTAAAAGAAAAAAAAGTTATTATAAGTACTTTGAATAAGTAGGTACCGGTGGATTTGCTTGTTTCTCTTCTTTAAAAAAATAATTGCTGTTGACACTTTAGATGATTGAGGTAAATCAACAAAAATTTGATTTATGGCTTCAAACTTGGTTCTACATAGCTGTTTTAAATTTTCTTTTCCTCCTATTTCCCCTTCTCCATTGGTTTGAAGGCAGTGAGCTTTTAATAAGACATGAACTAGGAACAAAGCATTCCATATAGCTTGCGTGGTTGGCTTCAAAATCTATCATTTTGTTGGTTATTACTGGATACATGATTTCATAGACAGATCAGCGATTTTGACTCTTCTGTATTAATCAGGAAGCAGAAAAAATGGTTTAGCAATGCAAAGGCATAGTATTATGCATAACCAAATATGTTAATATCATTTTTATAATTATTACTAGCTTATAATAAATTCAATCTTGTTCCATTTCTCTCCTATTCTTTAATATTGCTTGAAAATTGCTTTATATAAACGCACATTTCATTTGCTCTTTTTTTTTTTCAACTTTCAAAGAGTGAGAAAAAAGAATTAAAGCGTTCACTCTCTTTTTTTAAAAAAAAAGATTCGAGCTTACATTTCTGCTTAAGAATTATAACAAGGAAGGACCGATTGAGTTGAGTCTCAAAATAATAATAATAATTTAACTGATCATCTCTCTAAAGAAATTTATTACTGACTCTTAAAAAAAATTTATGATTAACTGCCTCTTTAAAAAATTTTTAGACTGACTGCCCAAAAAAAATTGTTTTAATCGTTTATATCGCGAAAAAAACATCTGGAAATCTTTATCTTAAAAAAAAAATCAAAGCTTCACAAGTTTGACGGTCACAATCAATGACGACTTATAATTGATCGCTATCATCTACATCAAAGCACCTCTTTTGTAAAATAATTTTAAGATACAGATAACAAACAAAGCTGGCCATCTATAGCAATCAGAAATAAGTGTAAAAGCATCTTTGTGTTTGTACAGATCTATTCATTGTTTCACACGTGTACAATTTTTCCTTTTTTTTTTTAATCTAACAATCTTGATTGCCTTATTTCACACCTTTCTGATTTACTCTATTTTATCAAAATGAAAGTTAAATAAATTTAACACATATTATTTAATAATAAAAAAAATATTATATAATAAATCACAAAAGAAAAGAACTGCTTATTCATAATAATAAATTATACATATAAATCTCTGTATGTATAAAAGAATAAAAAAAAATTTTTTTTTTTTTTAAATAATTGAATACTATATGTATATGTACAATATATATATGTAAGAATGTAATGATAGATCAGGAAAGCAAGCAAATATCTAGGTTCTGATTGGTGGGATGCAAAGTAGATGCAGACTAATTTCAGCCATTTTGAATTTATTTTAAAATGTAATGTTTTCAGTGAGTGTGCAAAATTTGCTCATTCATTGTGTCTGCCAGTCACTCACTGTCTTTATACAGTAGTATTAAAAAAATCTCATTATTGCTTTATATGTTCATGTAAATTTATAATTAAATATATCTTAATTAACCTCATTTGCACAAACACTTCTTCACATCTATATAAACTCATAACAAATTCTTTTATTACATATGTCTGTCAATTACATTTGTATACTTTTTTTTCCAGTTCATGAACCTATCCTGGCAGCTCTCTCTGGATTATTATGGGATTTGTGTCTTTTATTAACATTTATAGCTACCCATTCATTTTTTGCCAGACAATGGTTTAAGAATGTTTTTGATGATAACGGACTCATAAAATCTCTTGAACGTTCAATATATGTGGTTTGCTCAGACATTGTACTAGAGGTAATTATAAGTAGTATTTTATAAAAAAAAATTGTTGAATGCATTCAAAAGTTACACATTGAATATTAGTATAATTTAGAGCATAAAAACTGAAACATTTATGGTTTAAAAAACTATTAGTTCAATCACAGTATACTAATCCTGATCTGTGATTATGATACTACGAAGTCATTTACAAAACTTTGAAGAAATATATGATAAACTGTTCATCATTTAAGCTGCCTTTTAGCAGAATAATATGTATGATAGTTAATCTTAGATGTACAGCATTTGAGTTACTAAATAAATTAATGATTTGTTAAATATCTGTTTGAAAATGTTGAATTTTTATAATTGAAAGGATAATAGAAAGATTTGGATATTATTTATTTTTTACTTTCAAAAGGCATCACTTGGGAGAGTATTATAACAATGTTCAAAATATAAGAAGAATTAATTATAATTTCAACAAATATAAAATTATGAATGGCAAATAGAGTTGGCTATTTAAACAATAGAGATTGTTACACTTATTTTAAGCACTTAGGGATGGATATAGCTGATTTTCTTCAATTTAAAGCTATATTTTTTAAGTTAAAAAAAAAATCTAATTATATGATCATGATGATCAGACCGGGTTGATACCATTAATGTAATGAATTTAATAATCACTAGAGAATATAATTGATGTAGTAAATAATCAATTGTTCAAATCATACTAATAGAACATATGAGGAGAATGCAAGAGAAGAGAAGTTAGTTTTTTAAAAAAATAAAACAATATTCATGTGATGTTGATGAAAAAAAGAATGATGAAAATAGGGTGATATGGCTGGGGGTTTTTTTGTAAATAAAAAAAGCTGCAGAATGGGAGGAAGGAATGGACACACCAATCAAAAAATTTAGAGAAAAATTGTATCAATAAAATTTCTATAGAACAAATTGAGAAAAAAATAGAAACTCCAAAAAGTGAAATGATTAGTGATACAAGTATAATGATAAAGATGTTTAAGGAAATACTAAAAATGGAAAACATTTGTGCCATGATATCAATTCATCACAATGTATTGTAATAAGAAAAACAGTGATGTGATGTACTGTAGCTTCTCCTTAAACGAAGTCAAGAATCTCTCAGCAATTATGCCCAAAGAAACCTGTTAGCCACTTTATTTTCCATTCCCCAATCTAAGTTTTTCCATATTCTGCTTCATACCATTTCCACAAACTCTCCATACAGTAGTGCCATCTAGTGGAAACTTGGATAAAGAAGATTTGTACATAAAATCTCTATCTAGTACCTACTCAACCAATATCCCAAAACTAGTTTTTAGCTTGTGGATTTTGTCAGTGAGAAGCTTTGGATTTGAGAGTACTGCACCTAGATCTCAGGATCTAATGCAACTTTCTAGAAACCACCTTGCACCCTTGTAAATAACTATAAAGCTATAATTCCCAAATGAAAACAATGTTTTCGATCCAAGCTCATTTGCTTGTATAATTATACAGATCTGAATCCAGTTCAGTATCTATACATGTTGGTGGCTTTGATTCTTTAATAAATATACTCATTATCATTCCATGGCTGAGAATGATATTAAACCACTAAACTTCACATGATCATTATTTCCTATGCTTACACAAGCTGTTAAAAACAGTGACAGATTCTCCATACAGTAGTGCCACTCAGTGCAAACCATAGTATTCAGTGGATGCAAGAAAGTTTGTGCATAAAATTTCTATCTACTGCCTACACTGTTTCTAGCCTGTGGCTTTCATCAGTAAGGAGCTTTGGATTTGAGAGCACTGCACCTAGATCTTATGGTCTAATGCAGGGGGCGCCAAACTTTTTTGATCATAGACCCCTATATAATTTTTGGAAATCTCCATCGACCCCCAAAAAAGTAATTTTCAGTTAATTAAAATAAAACTATCTCTTAGGTACTGTGTTTGTACATTTATTTTATGATTTTAAACATTTATTAAAGAAATTTTACATTGTGTAACAATAGTTTTATGAAAAATATGTATGATTTGCATATTAAGAATTGTTTTTCCTTCGACCCCCAATCGACTCCCTGGCTCAGATTGACCCCTACTTTTGTTAAATAGACCCCTGGGGGTCTATATAGACCACTTTGGCGACCTCTTGTCTAATGCAACTCTCAGGGTGGCTGTTAGAGGGCTGTATTAGATCCTCACTGATTTATCATTTACTTCAAATATGTTTTTACTCTTGGTAATTAAAAAATCTTATAATAAAAAATAATTAGTCATGTCAATTTGCTAAGTGCAAGTAACAGAATGATGTGAAGTCTTTTAACTTAATAACAAACTCATAATTTTTTCATTGATTTGTTTTTGAAATTAGGCAATATGAAAGACATTTTCAGGTTGAAAAGTTAGAAAGGGAAAATTTTACCTAGTAATAGCACACTTTGTGATAAATAATTTGTTTTTTTACTAGGTGGAGGTATGATGCACATAATTAATAAACATGTATGTCGTATTGCTAAATTTTTGGAAAATACTCAATTTTCTATTGATATATAATTTGATCTTACCAAAGCATTTGGTTTTCTTTGGTATATTTTTATATTACATTACCTTTTTATGGAATTTGAGGTTACATACTGAATTGGATTTTTACTTACAGGGTCATAAGCAAATGATAATAATTGATAATATTATTAGTAATATTTTGTTTATTAATAGAGGAATTCTCCAGAATCAGTATGTCCTTTATTGTTTTAATATATGAATCACCTATATATTCAATTTTATATATATATGTACTGATGGCCTGGCAGTTAAAGCATATGAATTAACTAGAAACCATCTAGAAATCTGTGATAAATATGACATATATATTATGAAATTGTTAACATTCACCTTGTGGCAATGTTGATTTTGTTGAGGAAGTGTTTATCTTGGTGTGCCAATATATTCATGTTTGTCATATCTTTTGCCACTGTTGTTTTTTATGTAGATTTATTTATTTGTTATTTATCTAAATTTCTTTATATTAATGTTTTACTGCTGATTTATAAATCTTCCAACCAAGATATTTTTTCTACACAGAGGTGTGTTTTCCCCACTACACAATTTGCAGAATCATACTTTATGTATTATAATGTCTAGAAAATTAGATGCAGTAATAGATTTATTACTCATATGTATATATTCAATAAATTAATTTTACATTATGTTTAACACATAATAATAGCTATGAATATGGAGAAAATATGCTCCGAAAGGATTAAGCTAAATGTTATTTTTGAAATTTTTATTAACTTCACCTATATACATTTAAAGCATATTATAAGTATACACTTATTGTATGTTTGGCATATTGCTTTTGCCACCTCTAATACAGATACACATATCTCTCTCACTATGCATAAATGAATGTACCACATTTACATAGATTATATAATCGAAAGCAGAGAATGTATCTTAACCCTTACTTATTCAATGTAGTAGCATTCTGTTTGAGATTGACTGCATTAATAATCCATCTCTAGTTTTCAAAGAAACTTGAACATGATGATATAATATTAATAGTTTAAATTTTGGTGCTACTAACTCTGTTGATTATTATTAATTATTTAAGCATCTAAATTCATGTGGCTATTTTTCTATTTTTTGTATGGCTTTTATTACTTTCTACACACACTAACATTTTTTGTTTAACTTTAATTAATAAATATTTCATTAATTAATAAATAAATATGTTTAATTAATCAGAACTTTTAATAATTCAGAACTTATATGTGGGTCATAGCCTTTCAGGTTAGTAAGTAAGATCTCTCAATAAAAATGACTTACCTAAAAAATGTTAAATCATCTGCCAACTATTCTGTTGTGACTTTTAAAACCATCATCAAGAATTATGAAGTTAAGTTGTAAAGCAAGTTTCAAATACAAACATCTTTATTGCCCTTTTTTAAAATTTTCCACAGAATATATTTTTTTATTTATGTAAAACTCTATTGGAAGTGTAAAAACTATGAAATTTTGAAAGCATTAAATTTCTTTAATGTCATGAAAAAAGTAATTGTAATAGAAGACAAAAATTAAAGTTTTAATCATTTAATCTTCCTCCTATGTATATATATTTGGGCATTAGTAAGAAGAAATTTAGATAAATAATAGATTACTGAATCCACATAGATGTCAAGAGAAGTCATTAATATGACTTTTCCACACAAACATGAATCTGTTGACACATCAAAATAAAGATGTTCCTCAAGAAAATTGAGTACAGTTATTATTATAGCATTGACACTCTTTGATCATTAATGGTTCCCAGTATCTCTGAGCAAACCCAAATATAACTGCTTTAATTTTCTTTTATATTAATAATAAAGTTATGTCTCTTAATCAATCTCCCATAATATGTGTGTGTGTGTCATATCTAATACATCTTTTTAAATGATCTCTAGGTAAATCAGACCCTACAAGTAAAAGATCATCGGTATACACACATAAATCTGACTACATAGATAATTCAGAAACATGTTTGATTGCCCATATAAAAAAATATGCTAGATAATCGACTTAGATTTCCAAGTAGGAAGAAAACTGCTACATAAATGTTAATTTCAAAACCTAAAGATTTATCTTTACTACTAGCAGCAAATTGGAACATTTCGTTAATCTTCTTTATTATCTTTAAATAAAGAAGTAACACAGGAAAGTATCCTGTTAAAACAAAAACTAAATCAACAGGTTATAAAAAAATCTTTAGAATAATAAGCAAAAAAAAATATTATATTACTTTTTTTAATATTTTAGGAAATTATGTTCAGAGAAAGTAAGATAGAAAAAATACTTTCAATATATATTTATTTACATTTTTTTTAATGCCTGTTAATTTTATTTCCTTTAGTAATTTTGAATAACAAATCCATACATTTGTTATTCCTGATATATGTATTTGTAAAATATTTTTAAAATCTTTTGATTCACTAGTTAATAGAAACACTGAATTCATTTAAATATATATGTCTATCAATATATATTGTACCGGACATTCAATCCATTCTGATCGCAGAGGGCGCCACCAGATCACTACGTATCTGGAAAATTTATTTATTGTGATCAGAATGGATGATGATGATGGTTTGTGCCGACTAGACTCAGGGAGAAACAAGATATCTTAAACATTGTTTAGACAATTGAGAAACAAAAGCACCAAGACAAACGTCGGTCAAATTAAGTTTAAACAAATTTTAAAAATTTTATTTAAGAGAAAATAAATTGTGAAGTATACGTTTATGACACAAGAAATAGGGTTAGTTCAGGCGTGTACCAGAAAGACTAAACGCAATGCTCTAGCCAACCTACTGATCTGCTAATAATGAATTATAAAAGGGAGGAAGCAAATTTCATTCAGCAGAGGATTCACCCAAACATTGGTTTTCCCATTCAGATATCTAAATAATATGTTCTTGAAATAAATCAACGAAACCAGCGCCAGCGAGCCTTTCAAGGCCCGAAAACATGTCGGGACCACGAATGTCATATGCTGATAGAAGCTGCATCTAATATTATGTTTAACATAAAGATGATTAATTTACCTCAAGAACAACCAAAAAATATGATTTAAAATGAAAGGAAAACAAACAATTAAAACTGGCAAATCCCAACCAAACGATTCGGCAAAAACTACTCTAAGAATCATAATTAAAGGTCTCAATAGGAGACAAGTAAATCATTAGAAAACCAGTTATGTCTGCCCTAGCAATTAAAGAAAATGAATTACAAATAATTATAATTAAGAAATAAATTTATGACACAAGTTCTGAGTACACGCTCTGATAAATTTTAAGCTACACATAAATACAAAATAAATCCATCGGAGAGTGCACATGAGTATGAAAATATGAAAGCTTTAAATACTTTAGCAGCAAAAGTCTCTCACCTGTAATTTACAAAGGGATAAATATTATCTTCCTGCTGGCAACTTATAAAATTACAAAGAAAACAATTCTAGTTTCTGCTTTCAGAAATATAAGTAATGAAGACACGAAATCCCCACCTGCGGAAGACTAGGAAAATAAAGTCGCCAGCCAAAAGATTTTGGTGGTTTGCAAAAGTGCAAACACAGTATTTAAAATCAATTATTGGCTACAAAAATTATTACAGGTAAGCATTTAAAATATACACGACTTCCAAAGCATTTATAAAAAGTTTTAGGCATAAAAATATAAAAACTCACTCGTCACTCTCCAATAAACAAAAATTGAAAGCAAATTTGGAATCTTAAAACTAAGATTCCAAGACACACTACAAAATACAAGAAAACAGAGCAAATATTAAATATGAGGCTAAATATTGCTTATGAATACAGATTTATAATTAGATTGAACGGAGATTTAATTAAAATAAATTTACCCTGGGAAGAATAAAAGAAAATTTTACCTTACAGTAAAGCACAGTTCGCGTAGAGTGCGCACGTTTATTTTAGTACATTTTCAGGTCCTTTGACAATGGCAAGGTAGAGGCAGAGGGATCTTGTTTATTTTAGGTGTTCATGGCAGGATTGAAGGAAAGTTGGCAGGCATGGGTCCGTCCTTTTGAGTTAAACTAGCATGACATATTGTTGGTTATAAAACATATAGCAGTATATTTTGGCATCCCGGAGAAAGCAAAATTGTTTTAGTAACTGCAAATCTTGCTTTTAAAGATTAAATGTCCAAACTGCTAATGGTACAAACGTTGAAGAGGTTAATCCGAATTAATATTGGAACTAAGAAGCTGAACGAATCACTTTGACAGAGTGCTGACTTAATCTCTCTAGGATAGAATAGAATAGACTAACCCATGAAATTTTTGGTGTTATTTATACCTCCACTTGATTTCCCACAAAAACTAGCCTTATTGTTGAATTCTATGCCTAAGGCATGGCAAATATTAATCTCCAGCTCAATCTAATCTAAGAATTCTACCCAGGGATTATTGAAACAAAAACAACAACACAAATCAAATCTCCGCTTTTAGAATGAGTTTACAATGGTTAAAATAAAAGCAACAGGAATGTAATTAGCTAGCCGACTTGTTTTTAATCAAATTGATTTTAAAAAAAAGTAAAAACAAGCGGTATAAGAAAACTATTTTAAAAACAATTTTATAAACATTAAAACGATCTATTTTAAATATAAACGAGTAGGTGTTTTAATACACGTACTCTTTTTAAATAATAATAAAAAAAATTGAACATTAGATAAGATTTAACAAAAATTAAGTTTTTAATTTTGGCAGTAAAATCCTTGAATCGGATATCAATCCTATTCAATATATTGCATACCTATCTTCTGATTAAACCTTGATGCTAATTAAATATTTTTATTATTTAAATTGCTTTAGTTCTGTATTTTTGGGTTAATATTCCTTTTTTATATAAATATTGTGATTGATTAGAATATTAAATCTGTTTTGCATAAGCTGAAATGTGTCTAATGTTTCCATTGAGTTCTGCAGTTTGGATGTGGAATTAAAAATGTGTGCATGTTCTTGTTTTGTTCCCATGTCTAGAGAGTAGATGATGTCCAAAGAGATAAATATTACTTTTCTCTAGGGATAGGTATATAGTTAACTATTTTGATTGTTGCACTATATATATAAATGCACATTTATATCATATGATATTATTTTTTTAATATTTCAATATATATTATAGCAGCCTTACATGAAACTGTATAATGAGATGATCCTGCATTCTATTATAATGATAAGCATGTTTGATTGCCCATTGTGATTTTTTATCATAATTAGCCAATTCACACATTTTGCATTCAGATAGATATTTGAGAGACCAATATGTAGCTTTTTGTAAACAAATATAGACAATTTCATTCATGCACCTACATTTTGATACAACATATATAACAAAATATCACAAGATCACCCTTTTCTATGCTTACACATGCTTTTATTAGCAGCAGAAAACTCTTCATACAGTAGTGTCACCCAATGCAAGTCTTAATAATCAGTGGATGCAGGAAAGTTTGTGCATAAAATCCCCATCTAGTACCTATTCATTCAGTATCCCCAGACTTCTAAGAGCACTGCACTTAGATCTATGGGATCTAGTAAATGAAATAACACCCTCCTTCAATGGCAGTACCACTACATTAGGGGCAAGTAGCTTTTATTTGTGGATGGAATCTTTCTCAATGACTGGATAGAAAAGTTGTGCTACCATTCACTATTTTTCTTCTTATACAGAGATAATACTTCCTTCTATTAGTGCTAGTTAACAAAATCACACCACTATAAGAATACCTGAAAGTTTAACAGGATGTCTCACTCAAGTGGAGGGCCAACCAACACCAAATCCTGGACCTGCTGTACACCAAGCCATGGTAGTCACCACTTAGTTTGGCCTTGTTCACTACCCAATGGTGCATTGGGAAGAATGGCAGGGTGTACCCTTCTTAACTGGGGTGCACCTTATGCAGCCACCTGTTGTGCATCACTTGTAATGGCAGTATTTGATTGTCCTGGATTCAGCACTTGAATATCAAGGTGAAGAGATTCAAAGAAGTGCGAGTAGCAGAGGAGCCAATTATAAAGGAGAGTTTGCTACTGCTATATAATAAAATGTCTGAAATATAATAAATATTGCAATAAAAAATAATAATGAATATAATGGTAATAATATATTCCTAAAAAGTATTATAATCCACAGAAGTACTTTCAGTTAATCACTTAACCTTCTTCAGCTGTCATTTCAATTCAAATCTAGTGCTATATTTGAATTGAATTTGAATTGAAATGACAGTTGAAGAAAATTAAATGATTAACTGAGAGTACTTTTACGAATTATAATATTTTTTATAATATTATTACTATTATAATGAAAGAATAATGGTACATAAAAGTAGGGTTAGAAATAAATATCTTAGTTCTGCTTTATATCCATGAAAAAGATACAGGCCACACTATTAATTTTGATGAAGCTAAAGTAGTCTTCTGTGAGAAAAATGAAATAAAAAAAGAATTAAAGAATCTATTATAAAAATTTATGATTCTGAAGCAATTACCTTATTTAAAAGTTATTTTAATATTAAGGGTGTATGGGAATTAAGTGAAACTGTAGATAATGTTTAGTTTAAATGTTATTATTTTGTAGTTCTTTACACTTGAGAAGTCTACTTGTAGCAGTGTAACCATTGGTTGTGTTTTAGAGTTGATTTTTTTAGTCTAGTCTGGTTGAGTTGTGAATTTTGGATAATTTTGATTATTTATTGACTGTTTTACTTTTATGATTTTAATGTCATGCTTTTAATGGTTATTTATGTATATTCTGTATTTTTAGCTATTAATACTATGGTGGCAACCTGTTTATTCTTACTCTTTATGGAATTTAACTACAAATAATAATGACACATTGTCATGGTTTTTTACCATTTTTCATGGATTTCTTTGGTTTAGCATTTATTGCAGTTGCATTCATCTGGATTTATGGGAAATGATTGGTATTAAACAGGTAAGCAATAATTAAACAGATTATTTAAGTCTACGATAATTTATAGTTAAGTAAATAGAAGAAATTCTTGTTTATCCTAGTCATTAAATTCTATGAAACCTCTTATTGAATAAAATTATGTTAAGTAAATTTATCTTTTAGAAAAACATTAAGGAATTGAAAGAGTTTTTAAAATGTATACCAAAATATTTTAAATTACTATTTACTAACATTCCAGCATCAGATTTTCAATAATATGGACGGCTGAAGAGTTGGACAGTGGATAAATTTGAAGCCTGTCCATTAAAGTTTGAAGATTTGCTATCTTAATATAAATTGAGCACTATAAGGGAGATGATGATCTGGACCAACTAATAAGTGCTGGTTCAATATGATATATGTATATTGGAGATCATTAATCTTTTTCACTTGCATGTGGTCATGTGTATCAGTTGCGTAAGATGGAGTGGATGACTGAAGAGAGCTTGAAAGTCCGAGTTCAAATTCTCCCTAATTATATCTAACTTAAGTATATATACTATACTTGTATTTAAATATTACTAATAAAATGGCAAAGAAATATAGGTATGATTGAAACAATTTCTTTTAATACATATGTAATATAAGAATATGCATTTAATATATTTAGTAAAGTTGGGATTCATTAGTGTACCTATATGTAATTTGATTATTCAGTTTTGTTACATATAATTAAGTTTTATTTTGCCATATGTCTTGGATATGTTATTCATATCTTAATATGTGCTTTATGAGCAATAATCTTGCCAACACTAAAATCACAGAAATTTGTATTTAATTGCCGATCTGCAATCTAAGAAGTTATTTGAAAGATAAATCTAGAAAACAAGAATTATAAGAATGAAATTTGTTTTCATTGTGCATATTAACAAGGCTACATTGAAATTGGTTCAATTTAACATTCCCAAAATTGAATCATTACGCATTCACTTTAATAAATTCTTTGACTGGAGTCAAAATGGGACTGATTTTATCTATTCGGCAATTAGACTCAAGTTTCTATGAGATTTTAATATTATTTATATAAAGAAGTTGGAGAGGTCTTTGCTCTCAATATATTCATACAATACTTCATGCTGTAAATTTTATAGTATTACATACACATATATATATATACATACATGAAAATCAAATCTTATTTGGGTTATACCATGTATTATTTTGGTTTAATTTTCAAAGTTTCAATGAAATAATATTTACCTTTGTCACTATAACTATGAAAATGTTAAATATAATAGTCAGAAGCAGTCATTGTAAATGGCTATAATCATTTTAACTTCTGAAGAAAAGGAAAACCAGACAGAGAGCTATGAAAAATAAAACATTAAAGGTCAGTTTATAACAATTATACACACCTTTTTATGAATCACAAATATATCCATATATGTATCACATGCTGATCTTTTACTCTATGTATTCAACATCTTGTGTTGCTGGATTTTAATTTTTCTTGCAGAAATCTTTTGTCTTTGAAAGACTTCAGTATCTTGAATTGTAGTTCTCTACTACATGCCATTCTTAACCATGTAATCCGAGTGAAAATAATCAATATTACCTCTCTTTGGATTATCTTTAAGATAATCTTTATAACACAAATAGAGTCTGCCTTTTCTGCAAAACGGCTCAAGTTTACAATTTTTGATTTTTTCACTGTCTTTTTTTTATAACCTGGGTCAGCTGCTTGGAAGATAGATATGCTAACCGCTAGGCCACCAATGCTTGACTACACTGTCTGTTTTCATTTATTTGATTTATATTTCCACTCTAATGAAATTATCTTTATAATAATAGATTCAATGTTATTATATCCACTATTATATTTTTAGAATCACAGAGAACATTCTAAGGATTTTATAGTGCAGGGATAGCATATATGCTTGCTGTGCCTATGATCTAGGGTTCAAATCTGGGTCAAGTGAAATTTTTTTCAAAAGATTTAGATTTTTTTATTATTATTAAATACTTTTAATAAACTTACATTCTCAGTTTGTTGGTTTGTTTGTTTATAAATACTTGTAATCTCTAATTGTTTATTTGTTTGTAAATACTTGTAAATATTTTTATTATTTAAGTTAGAATAAAATTTTAAAATCAAGGTTTAATATATTTAAATTCTACAGAATTAGTTCAGTTTGATACCTTAGAAAGAAAGTTCTGGCAAAGCAACATGGCACTATAATATTTTAAGTAATTGCCCCAGTTTCTTAAATCTAGCCTACAGGGGGGAGGAAATTTTGAATATTTTAATATTAAATTTTAAAAGGCTTCTTAGAGTTTCATTATGTTTTAAGTAATACATGTGAATGAATGGTATATAGATTTTGTTTGTTTTCAATTGAAAGCTTGATTTAAGTTAGTATAATATTTTAAAATTGAGATTTAATAGATTTAAGTTCAATACAATTTGTTGAAATTTGGTATATTTTATATAAAGTACTGCCAATGCAATATAAAATTAAAGTGTTTTATGTAAGTGATCTGGTTTCTTAAATCTGGAAAACTGAGTAAAGAAAATTTTTAAATATTTTGATATCAAATTTAAAAATCATGTTTAGAACTTCAATATGTTTAATTTAATATGCACATTTTTTTGTTTCAATTGAAAATTTGATTTAGATTAAAATAAAATAAAATTAATTTACAATATAATTCTATTAAGCTTCTTTTTTTTAAAAAAAAAAATTCAAATAAAAAGAGAAAAATTTCAAACATTTTTCAACAGAAAATATACCTTCACATTTTAAGTTACCTTATGATTTATTATATATATAATTATGTGTAAATACTAAATTTGATATATAAATAAGAGATATACATATTAATTTATTGCTGAAATATTTAGTGATGTATGTAAACTATAAATGTCAAATCAATTTAAAGTGAATTCATACATATTATTTGAAGTTCATTTACAATATAGTTTTGGTAAACATTTTAAAAAAAATTTTTCAAAAGCAAAAATGTCAAACAAATTTTCACTTATAAGATATTTTCATATTTTAAGTTACTTTAATATACACATATAATTATGTACACATACTAAATATATGATGCATATCATTAAGGGTTATACATATTAACTTTTGCTGAAGTATCTGGTGATATATATAAACTATACATGTCAAATTAATTTAAAATACAAGCATATGTATTAAGTGAAGTTTGTTTCCCATATAGTTTTGGTAAGCATTTTTATTTTTAAAAAAATTTACAATCTATTACTTTTTATTTAAAAGAATAATTTCACATTTTAAGTCACTTAATGATTTATTATACACATATTAACTTATTGATTACTATATTTACTGTGAATGTTTAGGTGGTGACTGATTGGAACTTAATATATATATATATATATTGTAACCTTATGATTGGGCTCAATGTTTTTCAAAGCTTATTTATGTGGTCAAATGTGTAAAATTTTACATTTTAATTGACAGTAGTTGAAATATATTATACCAGTGATATATTATCATGGTTGCCAAATTTTATTATAAAATTTGATAAATATCAGTAAATCTCCTGAGAGTGATAAAAACTTGGACTGTTAAGTCCTCTGGCAGGATGTGTATGAGATTCTAAAATGCACTCTGCCAGATGAACTAATTTTTAATAATATCAAAGTAATAATTTATTAGTGTTCTTATTAATTTATTAGTGTAAAAACATTTGATATTTTATTATTAAATAATCAAAAAGATGTAAAATCATAACTATTCTAAATTAATCTTTGTAATTAATCTCTTAGCATATTTTTATTGTGATTTAAAATAATTTTGAACAGCTTGTTTAGTTATCATTAATAAATACAGATGGAAACATTAATTGTATGCACATACCAAGTTTTAATTGGTCTAGGTTTATTTATTTTTTTTTTTTACAATTCCATTTGATAAAGATATAAATAACCTAGCAGAGTTTGTAGGGGGGAGGGATCTCTTTTTTTAAAGAATAAGAGAAGAAATAACAACATCTGAGCTATAACAAAAATTAAGTCCAAGAAGAAGCTTATAATAAATAACACTGGAATTGAATTTGAACTGAATTTAAAAGTTAAGTAATTGTATTTTGACCCATGAATATGGTGTAGAGGATTTCACCCCCTTGCATGCATCTGACCTGCTGAGCTATCAACTAATAATCATCAGAATTTCACATTGAAAAAAAAAGGAAACCATTTTGAAAAGCAAATACTTCGTTCAAAGGGACTTCAGATTTAAAACTGGACAAGAGATCATAAGCATAAAATTTTATTCTATATATTACTACAATCTTAGTTATTATATTTATTATGAACCTTTAAAGATTAACAATGATTTGTTTGGAAGGACAAGAAGAAAGAAAAGAAAAATATTCTGTGTATTTGTTTATAAAATAGATATAAAATATTTATTTTTGCCTTTATACCAAACTTAATAGGAAACAAATTAAAAGTAATTAAAACAAAACTTTCTGAATTTAAGTTTAAAAAAATGAAATCTACTTTAAAGAATATTAAAATTTACATATATTGTAATGCATGAATTTTATTTTAAAAAGTAGATAGCAACTTTTTAATTACTATTGCAGAGTACTGGAGTTAACACTAGTTTATAACAAAATTTTAAAATACTTTAAAATGCAGGAATCATTCTTAATTATTCCAATATATTGCAGCGGATGGAAAAATTAATAACAATTCTTTTGAGAAAATTTTTTTTTTGCCGTTTAAGTTGGAGATATTATTTAAGCTACAAACTTGCGTTTTAAAAAAAAAACATCCAAAATTCTGAAGAAAAATATTTATGAGCGTTACTTCATAATTGTTTTGTTCTCCAGAAACTCTTAAATGTTTTATTTACTTTACCATGATAAAATATGAAGAATATGGATGCGTCACTTTGTAAAATAATTTGGTGACCAACAATGATATCATTTTTCTCTCGTCAGTCAGCTTATAGCAAAGGAATTTGAATTACGGATTATGAGAATAAAATGAAGTATAATAATAATGATTTTTTTTATCTATTGTTTATGTTTATTAATATTTTATATTAGTTTTGGATATGCAATTAAGATATATATTATTTGGTTTCTCTTTATTGTATAAATATGCAATGAGTCTGAAAACAGACTGGTAAAATTATATATTTTTTTTGTACTGGTTAGCTTAAAGTTAATATTAAATTAGGTTTGTCTAGATGGAGATACACATCTCTTACATTTACAAGAATAGTTTATTGATATTCTATTTATGGATAAACAGACAGAATAATTTATCAGAAGCATAATAGTATTTACTTATGATGACACAGCAGGTATACATTCATTTTATATCTTTACTATATTTAGCCTATAATTTAGTATGTCCATTTAGTTTATAGAATTTATGCAATTTTCCATTGACTGTGTGTATTTCTTATTATTGCAAATTTTATTATGCTTTTAAAATATTTTATAGTTGTTTGACTTACAGTATCTTTGTTGGTTTCATATACTATTTAACATATTCATTGTTTGAGGTGTGGTATTTATCTTTTTAACTTTTAATGTGAGAATTATTTTATCTTGCCATTGTTTTGATGAGGATTTGTGCTAGTTTCCATTTGATAAGTGTAAGAAACATAATTTTATTAAATATTGTACTATTGATATTATGCATTGGTAGATGGAGTATACCCTCCCATTGCTTATTCCAGAGAGGATTATATTGTTAAGGCTTATACTTAGTTTATGCTTAGCTGGTAAAGTTTAATCCCTAGGGGGGGGATTATTTTCATAGTATGCATTTCATTTCCCATGTTGAGATGATGTCCACACATTTTGTACCTAAGAAAAAGGTGTTGGAATCTGCCATATTATTATACAATCATATAATGTTGTTTTGAGGAGCCTCTCTTTATTGTCTGATCCCTTGTGATGATGTCTAGTTATTTTCCACTGTGTATTTTGAAGTTCTTGGTATTTTAAAATTGTGTGGCAATGATAAGATAGAGTTAGCTTCAGGGACCCTTGTTATCTATAATGTTTAGCTAATTAAAAGTGTATGTATTGTGCTGTAGTACCTCATCAACAGTTTAGTAATTTTGAAACTTATCTTGTGTATGGTATAATAAGTGATATACATATGTAATGTCATTTTATTTCCATCAAGCAGTAGTTTGCCGATGAATCAGTAAGACATTTCAATAGTTAAGATAATTGTCCTGTGGGCATGGGCAAAGTTTAGTATTCTGTGTATATTGACTTCTGGGGTCTTGCTGAATGCTAAATAATAATTATCATTTGTGCTTTATATGATAATTGTCATTATCATATTACTTATTAAACAATTCAAAACAAAACAACACTCTCCATATAGTAGTGCCATCTTGTGCTAACAAGAGCAATCAATGGATGACAGAAGGCTTGTGCATAAAATCCCTATCTAGTGCCTACTCATCCAACATCTCCTCACTGATGAAGGCCACAAGCCAGAAACTAGTCTGGAGATGTTGGATGAGTAGGCACTAGATAGGGATTTTATGCATAAGCCTTCTGGCATCCATTGATTGCTCTTGTTAGCACAAGATGGCACTACTATATGGAGAGTGTTGTTTTGTTTTGAATTGTTTAATAACAATTATTGTGCTAGTATGAGATAGTGATCATGTGATGTTTAGTGGTTTATCATATTACTTATTAGTAAAGGTTAGTTATACTTTAATGCTCTCAATAATATACTATAGATAGCTATTATGAATAACATATCAGTGCATCAAAACTGTTTATAACTTTAAACGGAATATATCTCTAACCAAATGAATATACCTTGTTTTATATTGTTTCTGAAATATATATGTTCTCAATTATTTATTATTATTATTTTAGAAAGTTGTAAATAATGTAAATAGATCTTGTTGTTTTGAAAATATATTTGGTTGTCGGTGGCCTTATTGCTAATCATCATTCATATTATTATTGTTATTGCTATCAACATATTATCTTATTGTCTTAAAATCATCATCAATCAATATAGTATATTTTCTTATGCATTACTATATCACAAATTTTTTTGGTAAACTCTTATATTCAAGGTATATTTAGAATTTATGGCTTACTGATCAGAACCCTGCTGATCTTAAGCTCATGTCTTATTTTAAATAATATTTTAAGAATCTATTGGTTTTCAAATAACCAGTTTATTTGAACCAAAAGATACATCATTCATTGATCTTGATGATATTGCCCATAGTTATTTAATAAAAGAGAGTTTGTAAGTTATTATGCTTGCTTTATTAAGAATGTATTTGTTCTTCATAAAGCTTAAAATTCATATTACTATTGGCATTGGGATTTTCAAATATTCTTTATTAATTCTATTTATTTTATCAGCTGGCTTTGTTTGTTATATTTGGGTAATGGCAAAATCCCTCTCACTGATCCAAGTATACCTTTTAAATAGTAATATTCAAGTTATTTGAACCCTGAGAAAAGTTAAATTACTAATTCACGGTCATGATTTTGAATTTATGGTAATTTTTATGTCTAAAGTTATTTATTTACTTTTATTTGAGTTATGTTTATCTTCACAGTTTAATTGAATTTGTATAATTTTAAAATGTAAATTTATTTTCTAGTTTTTAAAACTTATAGTTTATTTTAAATTCGTGGTTAAGTATTCTGGTTTCATCAAGTTTAGAATCCATACTTTGTTTTATTTTCATCTTACTATCATTTAATACAATATTAGTTTATAATTCAGGATCTCATTCTCTATCATCAACATTGTCCTCATATTCCATCTTGATCTTTCTTTTATTTCTTCATCCTCATTTTATCTTAATTCATTATCATAGCTGATTCATCCTTCATTGGCTCCTATTCTATCATCATCTTAATCATTCATTATCTTAACACATTTTCTTTCTCTTCTTCTCACTATTAAGCTTGTTCATTTTCATTATTTAATTATTATTTGTTTTCATCATCTATTTATCACCTAGTTCATAATTTGAATTCCACATTCATTTCATAGAACTGATTATTAACTATTTATTGTTTTTGCAAATATTAAATTTATCTAATAATATTTTGCTTATGGATTTTAAAGCTAGTTTTATCTATGTTTATACTAGAAGTTATTATCTTCATGGATACTTTGTGACCTTCCTTAGATTTACTGATCCACACTAGCATAGTTAGTTTTAATTAAATAATAATTTTATTTTAATATTATTTTTTTATGTATATATTCTTGTTATCCATATAGAGATGGTTACAATATATATAAACTATAAGTGTCAAGTTGATTTAGAGTATAATCTAGTTTTACATTTTTATTTTCTGTGTCAATACTAAAAAGTTCAAAATAAATTGGGACTAAAAAATTTTTGATATTAAATGCTTGTAGTTACCATGCATTAAAAAGCAAAAAAATAATTATTTCTTTAACCACAGTTGGGATTTTTATATTTAACTTGAAATCAAAGTGTAGGGAGTTCAGAAATTAATTAAGTCAATCCTTATTTTCCAATGACTTATATTCACATATTTCACTCTTTGAGTTGGAATTGACACTGTGTAAATTATCCATTTTTTTCTCTAAAAAGGTTTTGTCTTCTGCTTTGGATTGAGAATATTTCATTTACTTAATGCATCAGTAGTTTGAGTATTAATCTCGATGTATGTGTGTATATGTATGAATATTTACACATAATAATATTGAATTATAATCTTTATTCTTAGGAGGCTATAAACGTATCAGCCAGAGAAATCGTTGATAGCAAAATGCAGAGTTCTAATAATTCCTTGATTGTGAACCTAGACTGCCATTTGATGATACTCTTTTATTTAGATATCTGAAGATGCAGATCACTTTCAATTGAAGGAAGTTTGCATGAATTGAAAGAACTGTCTAATATTAAATGAACCATTGTTGGATTTTGAGAAGTTAGATGAAAAGATGAAGAAACAATTATCTTAAAAAGTGTACATGTACTTGCTAAAAGGTATATATATTATGAGTATAAATGGAGTGAGATTCATTGTAAATAAAAAAGTGGAAGAATAACATTATGGAGATAGTCAAAATATCAAATGCAGCTGGTTCAAGTTTATGATCCAACAAGTTTTCATTGTGATGAAAAAATAAAGGATTTTTATAAAGATGTACCAAATGATTTTGATTAGGCAAACACATTTTGAAAATGTCCTGAAGATTTTAATATAGAATTGGTAAATAATTGAAAGATAAAGGTACTGTGCACAAATACAGTTATGGTGACAGAAATGAGAGAGAACACAAGTTTGTAGAGTTTGCAGGAAAAGATGCTATATAGTATGATTTTTTTCTTTGAAAACATGTTAAATGAAAATGGATATAGAAACATCTAAATAAAAGTGCCAACAGAATTGGATTATATTTTCATTAACAGAAAACATGTATCACAGGAAATGATCATCAATTAGTGAAATGTTGGATACATAATAAAGCAAAATTGGAAAAAAACTTTTAAGAAAGAATAATAACAGTTGACATTCCCAACTATTCCAATGAATTCAAATTAGAACTTGCAAATTATTTCAAAATATTAGCAGATTTTGAAGTTGATTCTGACTTAAATCAATAAAAAGATACCTAATACTCTATTAAGAATTGCAATAAAGATGGCTTGCACAAAACAGCAACAGTTTACCAGTAAATTTTCTGAGACAAGACTATATATGAAGAAATGAAAAAATATGATTTTTTTTTTTAATGATTCATTAAGAATAATTGAATGACTTTTGTAAAATAGTATAAAAGAGAGTTAATAATGACATAAGAAAATATAAAATTGTAAATTGGGGAGAAAAGCTACAGAAGATAATAAAAAATATCAAGATATATTAGTATTGGAAGGGAAGTAATTTCAGTAATAAGAAGAAAAAATGGAACTATTACTAAAAAGAGGGATGGTATTATGGAATGTGGGGAAGGTTATTATAAAGAATTATATAGTAATAAAGAACAAAAAAAAAAACCCAAAGTATCCCTTACAATTACTATATCTTTTGGATAGTCAAATATTTTATATGAAGAAATCTGAGATGCTATTAATTCTGTGAGGAAGGGAAAACTCTATGAAATGATGGAATTATTAATATTTGTAAATAAGCATTTATTTCGTTGATGTCATTCATTCAGATATCATGTTATATATAGAGTAAGTTAAAAACAAACTCTTATGAAGCTTCAAAAATACCCTCAACCTCAGACCGCGGTTTCTGCCTCTAGCGTCATCAGTGAGGTGCTAGGGAATAAAAATACTAGAACTAGTCCAGCATTTTATCAATGCCTAACTATTGAGAAGAAAATCTGAAACTTTCAGACATTTAAATGTCCAAAAATCCAGCTATCTAACTCAAATAGCCATATGATATAAAATCGCCAAAGCATTAATAGCAAAAAACTAAAATTAAATTGATAAAAAATCAAGTCATATGACCTAATTTTAATAAAGCTCCTATTTACAAATGTTATATATAGAGTAAGTTAAAACAAACTCTTATGAAGCTTCAAAAATACCCTCAACCTCAGACCGCGGTTTCTGCCTCTAGCGTCATCAGTGAGGTGCTAGGGAATAAAAATACTAGAACTAGTCCAGCATTTTATCAATGCCTAACTATTGAGAAGAAAATCTGAAACTTTCAGACATTTAAATGTCCAAAAATCCAGCTATCTAACTCAAATAGCCGTATGTGACTGAACTAAGTTCAGATACACCATATATTAATAGCTCTAGCAATATAAAATCGCCAAAGCATTAATAGCAAAAAACTAAAATTAAATTGATAAAAAATCAAGTCATATGACCTAATTTTAATAAAGCTCCTATTTACAAATGTTATATATAGAGTAAGTTAAAAACAAACTCTTATGAAGCTTCAAAAATACCCTCAACCTCAGACCGCGGTTTCTGCCTCTAGCGTCATCAGTGAGGTGCTAGGCAATAAAAATACTAGAACTAGTCCAGCATTTTATCAATGCCTAACTATTGAGAAGAAAATCTGAAACTTTCAGACATTTAAATGTCCAAAAATCCAGCTATCTAACTCAAATAGCCGTATGTGACTGAACTAAGTTCAGATACACCATATATTAATAGCTCTAGCAATATAAAATCGCCAAAGCATTAATAGCAAAAAACTAAAATTAAATTGATGATGCTAGAGGCAGAAACCGCGGTCTGAGGTTGAGGGTATTTTTGAAGCTTCATAAGAGTTTGTTTTTAACTTACTCTATATATAACATTTGTAAATAGGAGCTTTATTAAAATTAGGTCATATGACTTGATTTTTTATCAATTTAATTTTAGTTTTTTGCTATTAATGCTTTGGCGATTTTATATTGCTAGAGCTATTAATATATGGTGTATCTGAACTTAGTTCAGTCACATACGGCTATTTGAGATAGATAGCTGGATTTTTGGACATTTAAATGTCTGAAAGTTTCAGATTTTCTTCTCAATAGTTAGGCATTGATAAAATGCTGGACTAGTTCTAGTATTTTTATTCCCTAGCACCTCACTGATGATGCTAGAGGCAGAAACCGCGGTCTGAGGTTGAGGGTATTTTTGAAGCTTCATAAGAGTTTGTTTTTAACTTACTCTATATATAACATTTGTAAATAGGAGCTTTATTAAAATTAGGTCATATGACTTGATTTTTTATCAATTCAGATATCATAAACAGTAATTTAAAGTGAGTTGTCTATCCTCACGCTTTCTCTTCCAATACTTAAGATTTGCCCATATATAAGCATTTGGGTCAGAAAGAATAAGTGGATTCATTTTATTCTTTCTTAAATACTATATCTTGTGTTGGGAGTTAAAGTATTCATTTATTATTAACACTCGTAAAAAGCGCATGCACAGTAGCTTGAAAGGCTGATATTTAATGTATTTACAATTATAAACATAGCGCTATATAAAAATAAATGCTTATTTACATATGTTTAAGTTTCATTTGAGAGTGATGTGTAGTAAATTCTAGATAATTTCATCGACGTCATTCATTCAGATATCATAAACAGTAATTTAAAATGAGTTGTCTATACTCACGCTTTCTCTTCCAATACTTAAGATTTGCCCATATAGAAGCATTTGGGTCGGAAAGAATAAGTGGATTCATTTTATTCTTTCTTAAATACTATATCTTGTGTTGGAAGTTAAAGTATTCATTTATTATTAATATTATAAAAGAAGCAGGTGAAAAAAATAGAAAAATTATTGACAAAGCTATATATCAAATGTCTAGATGATATAATTATACCAGATGAGTGGATGAATGCAGTAATAATATTGATATTTAAGAAAGATGACAAACAAGATATTAGAAATTACAGACGCTATCAATCTTTTATCAATTCTATATAAAGTGTTTATTAAAATAATTACTATTTACATATAGTAAACTTTGCATTCTAACCATCCAAAAGAGCAAACTAGATTTCAAAGTGGTTTTAGTGTAGTGAGTCATATCCAAATACTAAGAGAAAATATGAAAAGGACTAGTGAATACAAATGCCCGTATTCTTTGAATTTATAAATTATAAAAAGGCATTTGTTTCTATAATCATTTCTATAGTAATTAAAGCTTTAAATTATCAAGATGTTATCAGATGAAAGTAGGAGGACTAAAGATAAATGTTAAAAATACTAAAGTAATGTTTAATGGATTTTCTCGAAGTATGAAAATTAAGATTGATTATGATGAGTTAGAAGAAGTTAGCAGTTACAAATACCTTGGTCAGATTATTAATACAGATGGAAACATAGTGGATGAAATTAATCATATAATTAAACTTGGTTGGAGTGCTTTTGGTAGAAATAACTTGATACTAAAAGGAAATATGCCTATGTGTTTGAAAAGGAAAGTTTTTAATAAATGTGTTTTACCAATTCTTACTTATGGATCTGAGACTTGGACACTTAATAGAAGAGCAATACAGAGACTTCAGACCACTCAAAGAAGTATGGGAAGATGCATGTTGGGAGTAACAAGAAGCGATCGAAAACGCAATGTATGGGTAAGAGAACAAACAGGTGTTACTGACCTCATTGAAAAAATTAAAAGACTGGAGTTGGGCTAGACATATTTCTAGAAGATATGATAATAGATGGACAACTGAAATCTTAAACTGGATTCCAAGAGATTGTAAAAGATCCAGAAAGAGACCACATGTGACATGGATGGATGAAATAAGAAAGTGTGCAGGGGTGATGTGGAGAAGAGAAGCTAAAGATCGAAGGAGATGGATTGAACTTGGAAAGACCTTTATCCTGCAGTGGAGTGATAATGGTTTATGATGATGATGCCCACAATATTGTCATATTCTGAAGAATGTTTATCAAAATGCAAAACAAATGGTTAGATTACAAGGTGATACTAAAAAAAATAATATTGAAAAGAATATATGATAGAGTGATTCCATATTTCCAAAACTATCTATCATAGTTTTTAAAGTATATTGCAAATTAATAAAAAAAAAAGTTAAGGAAATAAAGATACATGGAGATTATTTAAGTCATCTAGATTTTTCAGATACCTTAGAGCAGGGGTTCCCAACCCTATGCCTGCGGGCGCCATGGTGCCCGCAGACCATTTTACGTGTGCCCGCTGCTATTCGAACACGATAAAAAATTATTTATCTGATACAAATAAATTTAATTTTTAAAGTTTCTTATAAATTATTGTATTATATTGTAATCAAATTGTAGGGCATACTATACTTTTACAGCGTAAAAATATAAATGTTAATTATATATTAAAATTTTGTTTTTGAAATAAATAATTTTTTGTACATTATATGTATTATTAACAATATCCAACTATAAATTTATATTGAAAAAATAAATGGTGCCCACCATCTGGTTGAAAAAAAATAAATGGTGCCCGCCACCTGGCCGGTATTATAGAATGTGCTCTTAAGTGCAAAAAGGTTGGGGACCCCTGCCTTAGACGTTCATGAAATGTAAGAAGCAACAATTGAAATTAAGAAAGTAGGACTAAAGAAAAATGTTAAACAGATTATAGTAATAATCAGTGAGGATTGCCAATTCCTCAACAAGCTTTGTGATAAATGCTTAGCTCAGAGCGAGCATTTAAAATATCTCTGTCAGGACCTGCCCCAAACCTCTGGCTATGGTTTCGTGCCTTGGCATTCCTCAGAGAGGTGCTCTGAGGAGTGCCAAAGCACAAAACCATGGTCAGATGTTGGGGGGGGGTCCTGACAGAGATATTTTAAATGCTGGCTCTGGCTAAGCATTTATCACAAAGCTTGTTGAGGAATTGGCAATCCCATTGATTATATCTTACAAGCTTAAGAGAATTGGGCCATGTGATCTATGACTCTTATTTAGACTATAGTAATGATTAGTAGATTTTCTCAGAAGAAAAATATTAGTGAATCATAATTTAGAAGAAATTAACAATTACAAATATCTTCTTTTTTTTATATATAATCGAAATATAATAGATGAAATTAATCATATAATTAAACTTGGGATGTTTTCAGCAGACATAATTTAGTATTAATAGGAAATATGACTATATGTTTGAAAGGAAGATTTTTAATAGATGCATTTTATTTATTGATCCAAGACTTAAACAGCTGAAAACTAATACAGAGACGTAAGATTGTTCAACAAAATATATAGGAATGAAGGAGTAACAAGAAGAGATTGAAAACAAAATATGTGAGAGAACAATCAGACATCATTGATATTATTGAAAGAATTAAGAAATGTGAATGTAGCTGAGCAGGACATATTGCTTAAAGAAATGATAATGGATGACAGTTAGAGTCTTACACTATTTTCTAAGAGATTATAACAGACCTAGAAAAAAGCTACATGTGGAGATGAATGGATGAAATAAGGAAGTTTGCTAAAGTGTTGTGGAGAAGAGAGACTATGGGTCAGATATTGGATTAAACTTCATTCTACAGTGGATTAATAATGGTTAAAAATTATAATAATGAATATATAAAGAAAAAATCAGACAGAAAGCTGCATCCATTTTCTTATCACATTGCTCTTGTGGCGATGATTACTGTCAGATTTATTACATCTTGTGAAACAATAATTATTGCACTGCAATGAATATATATAATAATTAATTGAATATTATGAAATATTTACAATTAAGCAAATATTAAATTTTTATAAATATTTATCTTAATTCAAAATCTAGGCTGTTGATACTGTACACCATTGTATAAATCACCTAGACCACTTATATGTATTTCTCTAACAACCTTCACTCATCAGGTGACCTAAAAACATGGATTTCTGTATCCATGTTGAGTTATAAATATAACTATTTGATTTTAGAACTTGGAATTTATTTCAATCATTTATCTTTGCTCTCTTTTACCCTTCAACATTGCACCTACACCAGTCTCACAAATTGAAGAGTTCATGTACACTTATCTGTATCTTATAAGTCAGTAATTTACATGTAATAAGTATACATTTGAAATAATTAATACTGACCAATTAGAATAACACCAAAACAGATTTTGAATTTGTAGTTTCATTTTTATTTTGCACTTATAGCTCCTAACAAGCTTTTGTTTACATAAATGCTGAGAGATAGAATTCAATATCTCTTTTGTGTTTCAAACTGATAGAAACATGTTTTATAAATGCTGATTGTAGAGTTAGTATTTAGATCTAGTTTCTAGTCTTCCTACCCTTTACTGAGGTGAGCCAACTAGCTTGAAACCATGGTCTAAAGGTTGGAGACAACAAAAGAGATATTGAATTTTATCTCTCTCAGCGTTTATGTAAACAAAAGCTTGTTAGGAGCTATTGGTAAAGCTCCATTTAGTGATCATAAAATGCAAGCTAAGAGCAAGTTACGAAATTTATAACTTGGTTTGTTTATCATCTATATATATATATAGATAGGGGGTCAAAAGTTTATAATGTCAAATAAATCTATATCTTTAAACAAACGGATGCACAATTTTAATAATTTTCTATAAGCTATGGAAGTTACTTGTTTTATAAAAAAAAAATTTTATGTAGAAGTCAAGATAAATTAAAAATCAAAAGGCATGCAAAATACAAAATAATGGTTGTTTGATATATTTTTTAAGCAAGTGTAGAAACTTAGTTCTAATTTAGTGTTTTCTTACAGGTTCCCATGGGCAGTACTGTCTAGGCCAGAAACACCTGAAGAAGAGGGGAGAATAATACCTCCGAAACATTGTGCATATACTAACCTGTTTGATGTGCTATTACTAATGGTTGAATGTATTTGGAATATTTAAATAAAGTTAAATTTTTCTAAAGACATTCAATATGCATATTAAATAATGGAAATAGTCCAATATAAAAATGCAACTAGTTCTAATTTAAATTATAAGCTTTACTTTTATGATTCTCAATATTTGTATAACAGGAGCACCTGTTAATTCAAGTGCGACCTAGAATAAGCTTGAGTCATTAGAGATTATCAGATACATATAGAATTCCTATCCTTTAATAGTTAAATTTCCATTTTCAAACCAATTTTTTTTTTGTCTTAATCAATAAGGTTTGAGACATAAAAAGCAAAAACTAAAATTTGTCAGGGTGGGGATTTAAATACTAATAATAGGGATTTTATATACATCTGGTAATCAATGATGACCCAAGCTAATGTTAAATGGCATTAGAATGGAGGGCAGCTCTTATATTGTATAAACTTGCAAAAAGCAAAATGAAAATATTCAGTAGATTACAATTTATGGATAGTTGGAGAATATCCAAAATAGTATTTAATTGGTTATGAGTAAAGGGCAGGCAACAAGATGGATGAGAAAGGTAGTATGGTATGCAGAAGATTTGGATAAAGACTTTGGGACAGTATACTTGTATAAAGGGTGGGATAATGGCAAAGACTGGGATAGAATAGATGCATTAATAAAAAATAGGGAGCTGGTGAGATGGGTAACTAATATGGTGAGTAAAAAGAGCTTAAATATATATAGAAGTAAACAGAGTTAATTTATGATAATAGCAAATAAAGTAATTTACTGATTAAGACTCTAACTGAATCATTAGCAACAAGGGAATATACCTATAAATGGAGAAATGTGGGGGATTTAGTTTGCAGGTTGTATAAGGAAGGCATAGCAAATATTAGGCATTTACTAATGGAATGTAAATGCTTACAAGCAGAAAAGTTACAAATAGTGAAATTATGGTAGAATAAATATAGACTAAATGATTATACAGAAAAGAGGTTCTTAGTTTTCATGCTGGGGTTAGAAAAAGATAAGGGGGATATAGATACAAAGGCCATGGAGTGGACAAAGATGATGTGATGGAAATTGGATAGAGCAGGATAGAGAAGAATATGAGAGAAACTTAGGGTGGAGAGTAGAAAAGGAAGGTAGGGTGGCGATCCGGTTTTTCTTGGGCATATCAACTGAGAGTTTGGTAATTTGTTATTATCCCAAATCTTATCTTGAACAAAGATTTTACAGCAATCAGAAGCAATACTTTATTTTTTATTTATCATGTAAAAATTATATATGTATAAATGTTGAAATTTACACATACACCCACAGATAAACAGCTCAACTTACAGCCCTAGCTTAAAAATGGTAAAGATTCTAAAATGAAAACCATGTAATACTTTTTATCTTAAAAGGGTGAAAGTCAGTGAACTGTTTATACTTGTGTGTTAGTAAGCAATCCATCCATGACAAAACTATATATATAATCATAAACATTTTACAACATAAAAATATATTATCTAATATTAAAAATATTAGAGAATAATCTTAGCACTTTAATTCTTAAAGATGAAACACGAGAAAGATTAGATATAAAGTGCATTATAATTTTCAGGGTATTTTAAATTTCAATAAAAATAACCCTTTTATTACGATTTTATTATTTAACCTGAAATGAAAAAATCTTCTCACAGTCAAGTTTTTATGATTGTGTTCTCTGAATATTTACAAAATGTTTAATTCTTCATCTTTCGCGTTTGTAATTCAAATGTAATTTGAGATTCATAAGAAATAATCCTGAGTTCAAATCCGTCTACTTACTTAATAATGAGACTAATAATTTTAAGCATGTAATTATTTAGATGAAGTGACAAAAACAATAATTTGTTTTAGATTAAATAAATAATTATGATGAAGTTTTTAAGGAAGATCAATTTTATGCAGGATTATTCGTTTTGTAATATTTTTCCTTTTTTAAAAAAAAAAAATAATCAAAAGAAAAATGATTATCATTTTCGGCAATTATTGATCTATTGCAGGTCAAAGTCTCTTTAAATTTTATCTATTTTTTCTGATCCATTGCCTCTCTTCTCCACATCCATTCATCTCACGTGGTCTCTTTCTAGATCTTTTACAATTTCTTAGGATCCAGTTTGAATACATGAATAGAATTATTTCATTTACATATCTACTAGGTTAGGCTAAACTTGGATTTTTCTTATTTATGCAAATGAGTAAAAAAAGTTTATGCATACCTTTAATTTTGATTATATGAAATATAGGTTTTTAATAAATGTGTTTTACCAGTTCTTACTTATTGGATCTGAGACTTGGACACTTAACAGAAGAGCAATACAGAGACTTCAGATTACTCAAAGAAGTATTAAGAGATGTATGTTAGGAGTAACAAGAAGAGATCAAAAACACAGTACATGGGTAAGAGAACAAACAGGTGTTACTGACATTGTTAAAAGAATTAAGAGACCGAAGTGGAGTTGGGTTGGACATATTGGTAGTAGAGATGGTAATAAATGAACAGTTGAAATATTAAACTGGATTCCAAGAGATTGTAAAAAAACCCAGAAAGAGATCATAGGTGAGATGGATGGATGAAATTAGGAAGTGTGTGGAGATGATGCGCAGAAAAGAGGCTGGAGATCTGAGAAGATGGATTGAACTTGGAGAGCATCCTGCAGGGGATTGATAATGGTTGACAATGATGATGGAAATTAAAATGTATATCTTAACTTATGACATGTATATTAAAGATTTATTATTTGGTGTTTAGATGAAGAATACAATTGCATTAAGATTTAATGATTTGTGTGTTTTTAAAGTAAAGCTTGAAATTTAAATTAGAATCAATTTAAATATTTATGAACATTAGCAGTGATGATTAGGTAGTGTAATAAAAGTCTGGACCATCTGAATAAAACTGTTTCAGTCTTAATATTTGTTGAGGGTTATTTAACTTTTTCTGATGTCTTTGTGAAAATAAAAAGTGTGCTGATTATAATTTAAACTTGATATGTTAATGATATGCAGTTTTTCAGTAATTTTGATTTGTGTTAATTCTTTATCAAAAAAAAATGGATGAGGGATGTGCTGATAAAAACCAAAATAAACTTGATAATCAAATTTGCTCTGATTATTTTCAATATTTTTTATTTTATATGTCAAAGCATTGACTAGGAAGCGAACCCGGGCAAGCTGCTTGGAAGGCAGCTATGCTAACCGCTAGGCCACCAACGCTTGACTATTTTCAACATTGAAGTAAGAATAGCAATCCATTGTAAAATCCTGAGTTCCAAACTTCTGTGAAAATGACATACCAGAGAAAAAATATTTCTAAACGTCCCCTTTCTAAGAACAAACAAGATCTGAGACCCAATGCCAAAAAATAATTAAATAACTCGTAATAATTTAATAGTTATAAATTTTTATTTTAAAAAATTTTGAGAACAATTTTTTCAAAAAAAAAAAAATTTAAGTGATGCATTCCCTGGAAGTTTATCATAATTAGAATAACTTATTTTAGTTAATAGTATGAATACTGAACCCTACCGTTTGATGGTACTCTTTTTCGCCCAGTGCACATCAATATACCGATTCATGCAAAATACTACGATAAAAAAAAAAAATTCCCACTTTCTGTACATAAAACTCGTATGTTTTTTTTTTTTGTTTTTAATAAACACTTTGTTTTTATATGGTGGGGGGGGGGGTACTTTTAAATTATTGACTTTTTTTTTTTTTAGCTTTTTTTTTATTTTTTGATTTTGAATTATCAGTTTCTTTACATAATACTACGGTAAAAAATTTTTTTACCCCTTCTATACATAAAACTCGTATTGTTTTTTTCCCCCTTTTTAATAAACAAACAGGTTGTTTTTAGATGGTAGAGGGGATTGGTTTGCTTTTAAATTATCACCTTTTTTTTTTTTGGATTTTGAGCTTTTTTAAAGCCTTAATTAAACAATTCAGTTTTAATTAATAAACCAACAGTTGGTTTTTAGAGGGTGGAGGGGGGGTGAATTTTAATTCTTGTCTTTTAGTATGTTTTCCCGATGCACTGGAAAATTCGCGTATTAATTTTAAAGGTGTTTGAATATAGAATACATATAAAGAGATAGATTAACAAAATATACCAATTATTGGAGGGGGGGGGTTGCTTTTAAATTATTGACTTTTTACCTTATCAACTTTTTATTAATTTTGAACTCTTTTGGGGGGGGAACCTTATTAATCAATTCATTTTTAATAAACCAACAGTTGGTTTTTAGAGGGTGGTTTGATTTTTAATTATCGTCTCTTATTTTCTTATTATGAGGTGTTTTTTTTTTTAAAAAAAAAAATTTACGCTACTGAAACCATTATATGATAGTGAAAAGTTCTCACTTTATTTTTTGCCTTTTTCAAAAAGCCTTAATTAAATAGTTCGTTTTTAAAAAACATTTTTTTTGGGGGGCAGGGAGTTACGGTTTGTTTGATTCCAATAGATGAGCCTCTAAGCTGTAACAGGATTTTGGAGCCATCCAACTAACTTCCCTTACGCAGACTCCAGGTAGGCTTGCAGGAGTGGCAATGGAATTCCCCAGATCCTGTAGTTGACTAATACCATGCTCCTCCCGCAAACGCATAGCTTCGCATCTGGCAGGATGTTCTTTTTCTGGAAAAACACGTCAACTTCTGTGGCCAGCAATTCACTCCCCTTCAACCAATTTTGAACACTTGCTGCTGTTATTTTACTGTTCTCACATGGATTCACACATAAACATGCATTTGCACATGAATTCGCCAGAACTCTGCTGAAAACCCTAACGTTTTCAGGTTGTGTGCAGTTCAAAATCATCGGGAAGCATGCATGATGGCCTGACAATTCTTAACATGTAATATTAAATCCACTACACTTTCTCAAAATTTTTCCACAATGTAATTTTTTGATAGTTTCACCACATCCTTCAAATATGGCCACCATCAAATCAGACCGTAGCGAGAACTGAATTGTGCACACTTGAGGAATACTGTCACAAGTCAATGGGTGTAGTATTTCATTACATAATTGTAGGATATATCCCCCTCTAGGTGGCCTGTTATGGCTCTAAACAACACTATTGTAGTGTTAGCCATAAGTTAGGCCACTAAAATGGTATATTGATGCGTGTTGTGTGAAAAACGCCATCAAGCAGTAGGGTTCAGTATTCATACTATTATCTAATTTTATTATATATGAAACATGCATATTTACAAATTACTGTTGTTATAAAGAAAATAATTTAGTAACTAGATTTTATTAAATATCTAGCACTTTGCATCCTTTTTTGTATTTTGATATTGTGTAAGATTTCTGGAATTTAATTGGAATTATTTTAATAATGTTTTATAAAGAAAACTCTTGATTAAAAAGTTATTCAACTGTAGAATATATTTTAAATAGCTGTGCACAAAAAATTGCAAAATATTTTCATCTCTACTTTTGCTCAAATTGAAGAATAACACAAATTAGAAACTGAATAACAAAGCAATTGAAATCATAAAACCAAAATGAAAATCATAACTATTGGATAACAGAAATTAAGAATGTTAGTACACTAATTAGAAAAGAATTTATTTTATAAGTTGTTATTAATGAAGTTGTTTAATCACTTATTTGATTTATCAAATAAAAAATAATAAAAATATGTAAAATTTCTTTCATAAGAAAAAGACAAGATAAAATCTTATGAGATATGAGGTCCATGATTTATTCCATTCCAGAAATGACTTTATCGAACAATCATTAATTACCAGATTTTAATACCCGATCCACATCTTCAGACTAGTTGTTACTAGATATGTGACTATAAATTCTGCTCTTCATTTAATGATTATTAACCAGAAATTGATTTAAGCATATAAATATAGCATTACCATTCATTGATTACTCAAATTCACACTAGATGGCTCTGGGATGTTGTGAGCACAGAGATTTGCTACTTCTAGTATATTTTTTTATAATAATATATTACTATCACTAAGATTTATATTTTAATGAAATAAATGTTATTCATTTAATTTTTTTAATGTATATTAAAGACTTTAAAGGAACTTAAATTTTATATGTTAATTTTAGATATTTATATAATAAAATTTTTACCAAATGTTTTAATAATTCTTTTTTTTTTTTAATTTGCAGATTTACTATCATCTTAATCATTGGCCCACCCCCATGCATTTAAAAACACCAGAATTGCAAATTTTATTGAAAAATAGAAGACATCCTAGTTTTATCTTGTTTTCACTTATTTTATGGGTTTTCCCCACAATGCGATCTGATCGTGCATTAGCAGCCATTGTACTTTCATCATACATGTTATTTGGATTTTCAGTTTCGAAAGATGATTATGAATATTTAAAAACCCAGTTTGCTAGAAAAATGGAAAAAATTAGATCTCCTGAAGTCTATGAACATGATGATTAACATTAATAAGTTTATGAGAAATTGATAAACTAAACATTTTTTATTTGTTGTTTTGTTTTTAAAAAGTAGATCTGACAACTATAAAAATTTAAATAGTGACATTAAAAAATGTAAATATCTGAATTTGAATTTTGTAAGCAAAAATACATTTCTGTTTTAATTTTTTATTTATTTATTCTTGGAATACAAGATTTTATTCTAGATATGTGTTCATTGGTCATCTATTTAAAGTTATCAATCTAGATCCTGACTTTAATGACTGCTGTAAAACAGTGATTTATTATGATAGGATTGTTTTTAAACTATACATAGAAATTATTTTGGTGATTTTTCTCTAATATGAACTTAATATTTGAATTTGAAAATTATGCTGATTACTATTTTCTTTTACAGTAAGACTTTGTTTATAGAATTTGTACATATTTTGGGTGATTTCCAAAATTTTATAGTTTTTATATATTGATCACCATATACAGAATTTTTTTTCCCATTAAATGTCATCTTCACCTATTGTTTGTAATGAAATGTAATCATCATTATTTTAGTCTGTTATTTCTATTATTTTTTTCTTAATGGTTTTATATGTACTACGTTTAATATGTACCATATTGTACCGGTCAACCGCAACCCATCAACTACACGCAGAAACCGACTTCAAACCCAGACCAATTCCAGGACTAAATCCGAAACCAAACCGAGTTCAAACCCTGCGCACAAGTGACTGAGGTACAACAGAATCCATAGTACATGGTATCGCCTAACACTAGCTCGGTGGGAACACAGACAATAATTCTGCCTAACTTATCTATATATAACTGCGCGGTGGATGCTCAACGCTAGGTACAATCAATGCGATATATATATTCCCATGTTGTCGATACAGACAGTAATCAAATGACGGTGAAATAATTATTTAATGAAGAGAGAGACAAACTAGATTACACAAATGTTTAATAATTATTCTTACGATTAGATAAAATTTAAACACAATATAATTACTTGTTATATACAACATTACTTATTTTACTTCTAGTCTTTAACGGAAATCTATACAGATGTAATCGACGGACAACATTGCATTCAATATTTTGGTTTGCTTTATAATCATTTTATCTATGACCGGTGTAGGCAATACCACAGATGATTTCTTTTAAATATAATATTAGCGTAACTTAAACAATTAATTTGTTTACGTGATTAATTATGTACGAGAGATATGAGGATCAGAGCAAACAAACTTTAACTGTTTTATCTTTATTAGACTAAATTCTTTATTAAATTAAGGTTGCCTCGTTGGTTTCAAACAAATCAAACCATCACGTACTACGGGGATGGGGAATAAGCTTATATCTTCCAATATAGGGTGATGTGACTGGCTGCTATATAAAACAAACATAATAATCAGAAGTAATAGCTTGCGGTGTATTAACGAAGACTGGGTGGCTCGCACTTTGGCAAGTATTCACACCCACTGAGGAGGCTAGGAGAATTTCTCTCTCCCTTGTTTGAAATCACGGACTAGACACCGAATCAAGCTATGGGAAGCGAAATATAGCACTAAACCAGTAACATGGTGAACGAATGCTCGAAGCAGAAATTATAAATATCTATATAAGACCTTATTTATTCCACCATACTTTTCCCATGTAACCGTCTGATAAAGTAATTTAAAACCACACGATAAGCTTAGAGAATCATATATTTAACTGTTAATTAATTACTCTCTGAATCTCATACCCCCCTGACCGTTCGGAAGTAGTAAACACAACAATGGCTACCCTTGATTATTATTCCCCCCCCCCCCGTATCAGAAAACGTGCAATTAAATAGATAAAATAGATTTTAGATATTAACTACCCGGTGGCATAGAATAAAACATCCTTCATTAAACTATAATACATACATCAATTTAAAAACAAAATATATATATATAATGATGGATAACATATCTATTTAAAATCATCGTAAAACTTAAGGCATTAGCAACTTGTTATTAAAGACTAGAGTAAAGAAATTTAACAGGTGGAAAGGGATACGTTTACTACAGGTTTACTATATATATATATTTTATCAAAAGAACAAAAAAAACATAATAACAAATATTTAGCATACTTAGTACAGATCTAAATCTACTTATATAAGGGACTGGCATTAAAGAAAGTAAAAGTTCATGTAAATTAGATTTACCATTCTTTCTTCGTCCGGACGCATTTCTTGCAATGATGATTACTTAGAACGTAGGCGCGCATTTGGTTTTTGATATAATGACATATTGGCTTTCAAAGTTTAGGGTTGGAAACTGGAACTATAGGCATATGAAAGTTGGACCACTGGAATAACAGCACATGATCTTTTGGCAGGCTAGGGAGGTTTCATCGGCAGGACAGGGATCAGCTTACTGGACCTAGCCCGACATTATCCAAGTTTACAGATCACTTCTTAACACTGCACTCTCCAAATTTACTCTGATATTTTCCCCTCTTTCGGAGTGGTCAAGAAGAAAAAACAAATGATGCAATACAGAGTGATATAATCCAGGATGACGCAATCTGCATGATGCAATTTAACATGATGCAATCTAACATGATGCAATTTAAAATGGCCAAAGTTCCCACAATTCTCCTGGTCGTTGGTCACCTCATTTTGGACTCCGCCTTCCTTGATTTTCTGGCCTTTAGCAATTTCACTTTTATTATCCAGTCGGTACATTGAAATGTTTTTTTTTTTTAAAATAAATCTGTACAAGTATTAACTATTTAAAATTAAGAATTATTCGCGCAATGAAACTTTCTCTTTCTCTTTAAAATAATCTTATATTAGTATCCAAACCACGCACACACATGATGTATATATTTTATTACTTACAATATTTATCTAAAGGATTTATTTAATTATCTACATAAAACATGACATGAACAATTTAAGTTTATGTAGCTTGGATGAATAAAGCCTCATTGCGCGAAATAATGTTTTATAGCAAATCTGCTATACTAAGATTTGAAAACAACCAAAACAAACAAGGAAAGACAAGAAAAAAAAAACCATGAAACTAAGATCGATCCTCGGATCGAACTGTTTCATTTCTTCTCACTTCAAAAAAAAAACCAATAAAAAAAATGTTTATACATATTTTATCAAACCTGCATTGACTTACAAAGTCGTTTGACTTCAGAGAACAGTCTGGGTGAGAATTTGAGTTCAAACATGGGTCTAAAACAATACATTTTATCAATCATCTGTTTGGTAATAACCGTTATTCATTACTCAAAATCTATATTTAAATTATGGTCATTTACCCGGGTACCCTGAACTATATGTGATCTCCCTGGATCCGGAGGTATATATGGTTTTAATTGTCTAGCATTATAACTCCCTTGCAGACCCTTCCCTTTTAGTAAAAATGCGTTCTCATGGCATTCTTCTACTATCTCGTACGGTCCATTATACAAGGGGAAGAACTTTTTGAATTCCTTCCTGGGTGCATTACTGGCTCTTGGGGATTTTAGCCAGACTTGATCCCCATTTTTTGAAGTTGTGATGTTGCTTTCCTCTCTTAATTCTATTCTCTGCCATGCGTTCTAGTTGTTTCCGGGCCCCGTCTTGGTCCATGCTGCGATCGATATGCACTTCCCCCTTTTGCGATAGAGTAGGGAAAATAGGCAGGCATGGTATACCGTAATGAAGATGCGTAGGGGGAAATCTGTGGATTCATTCATAGTGTGATTAACGCAATACATGACGTATTGGATTTTATCAACCCATTTCCGATGGTCTGTCGATACGCACACTCGGAAAAGTCGACCAATTTCTCTCATGACTCTTTCACATGGGTTCGACTGTGGGTTTCTTATTGATGTTAGATGATGATTTATGTTCTGCTTCTTTATCCAGTTTTTCCACTCCTTCGAGGTGAATGCAGAACCATGGTCGGAAAGTATGGTTTCGGGCTTACCTACCTCTTGGAATTGTTTTTCCTGAAGAGCCCAGGTTGCATTTCTGGTGTTTGCAGACCGAACTGGGTAAACTGGGTAAATTTTAACGTATTTGGAAAAAATATCGTACGATACCAACAAATACTGAAATGCTCTAAACTTGGGCAAAGGGCCATAATGGTCTCTTGCAAGGACCTCGTTTGGTTTAGTAGCTATCACCGGTTTTATTTGTCCTGCATAGGACTTGTTGGGGGATTTAGTAATAGCACAGGTATCACACCGTCTCGTAATGGACATGATCTGATGATACATTCTTGGCCAGTAGAATTGGCGCCGGTCCGCTTCTTCAATCTTCCTGGGTCCATAATGTCCTAGAAATTGGTGTACATGTTTAATTATAAGGGCCCTGAGTCTATTAGGTACCACAATTTTCCAAGGGGCGCTGTGGTCTTTGGTCCGGGTTTGTAATATGCCTTCGTCAATTCGGAAGTGGGGATATCTGTTTCACGACTTCGGATTTTTATCCGATGGTTTAGATAGGTCCTGGATGATATGGTCGTACTGCATGTTCTGCCAATATTTCAAATTCCGTAATTCAGCTTCTACAGGGCTTGATATAGTCGTAGTCATAATTTCCAAGGTTTGGTTCCTTATTTCAGGGTTTTGTATTTTCATTGGTATTGGTGATGACTCAATATGTCTGCCACAATATTTTCTGACCTCGGGCAATAGTGGACTTGGTATCGGAATTGTTGGAGGGCCAGACTCCACCTGATTAGGTGGTCATTAATAAGAAAACTCTTGTTAAGAAACTCCAGGCAACGGTGATCCGTGATAATTATCACTTCAGACCCCAACAGGAACTGCCAGAATTTCTGGCATGCCCACACAATGGCAAGAGTTTCTTGTTCTGTCGTAGTGTAATGAACTTCTGCGCCTTTCAAAGCATGGCTGCAAAAATATATAACTTGGTGGGCTCTGGTGTCACTTATTTGGAACAGGGTAGCTCCTAGTCCCTGTTTGCTGCTGTCCGTTTGTACGTAAAAGGGGCGATGGAAATCCGGGTGGTGCAGCATTACAGCCTGTAGAAAATTTTCTTTCACATGGAGGAGTTCTTCGTCGTGACAGTGGGTCCATTCCCACTTGCGGTTTTTTTTTATGAGGTCTACGAGGTTACTAGTTTCCTGGGCGAAATCCGGATAGAACTTATGATAGAAATTGCAAAGGCCCAGGAATGATCGAACCTGCTTCGGGTTGGTTGGGGTGGGGAAATTTTCTATAGCAGCAATTTTATCTGGATGGACCTTGATTCCATGTTGGTTGATGACATGACCCAGGAAGGTTATCTCGCCAATTGGAAAACAGCTCTTCTCCAAATTTACAGTGATATTGTTTTCTTTACATTCTCTGAGGAACCTTTCCAAATGTTGTAAATGTTCCTTCGGGTCCTCTGAGGCGATCACCAGGTCGTCCATATAACACCATGTGTCTCTGTATTTCTTCAGATAGGACCTGCTGCAAACAGCGCATTAGGCCCGCTCCGCTGTTTATGAGCCCAAAAGGGACTCTTGAATACATGAGTATACCCATTATATCTAAAGGCCGTGTATTTCCGATCCCTTGGCTCCAGATTTAGCTGCCAATAGCTCGTGGTCAGGTCCAAAGTTGAAAATACGGTTTTACCCGCCAGCTGTACCAGTACCTCGCGAATAGGGGGGGGGCATCTCTTTCTGGGATGGTGACACTGTTCAATTTTCGGGCATCCAAACACAACCGCAAGCTCCCATTCTTCTTTTTAACCACCAACGGGTTGTTATACGGTGATGGGCCGCATTCGATAATACCCCACTCGATCATTTGATGAATCTGGGCTTCTACTTCCCATCTGTACTGGAAGGGTATGGGGTAAGTTTTGGATGGGATGTACGTCTCCTCTTTTACTCGAATCCGATGTGTATACCCTCTAATTTCACCCGAAGTAGGAGAAAAAAATGGCCTGGTATTTCTTCAGGATTTTCCCGATCTGATCCGTGTCCCTAGGTTCTGTGAGAACAGACTCCTGCACCTTTTTATTGATGGCCGATGGGTCGACTGACTGGACCAAGCAACTTTTGCAGTCAGACTTTCGGTTAAGTGACATTTTGAAATTAATCATTTCACTTCCAACAAAACATCTTCCCCTTTCATAATCGATGACCCATTGTTTTGAGTTAAGAAATCAGAACCCAATACTACGTCATATATAAGTCCTGTCATCACGAGGAACGTATGCCCCACCATCCTTTGATTTGTCTTAACTTCCAACCACACCTGACGGTTCTCACTTAGCATTTTTTTCCCACTTGCCAATGTGAGTTGAATAGGTCGAGTTGGCAACTGCATAATCTCACGGGTTCTTTTTAGATTGTCAATCCAAGCCGCAGATACTATCGAGGCTTGGCTACCTGAGTCGATCAATACCGTAACCTTGTTCTCTTCTATCTCTACTTCTATAACTGGGCACAAGCAATTCACTCGATGGTCCTGGTTTTCCCTCTCCGCAATTAGGTTCGTCATCTGGTGAATGGTTGTAATGGACTGACTTTTACTGTTATTTGGGCCCAGAGGTTTGGAGTGTTGATCTACCGTCTCCAAGAACTTTGCCATCTCCAAAATAGTGTGTATTTGGCTACCGATCATATGCCCCCTGACTTCCTGTGGCATGTTATATGCTATCATTCGGATAACTCGGGACTCTGACCAGTTGAAAGTGTGTAATGAACAAAACTTGATCGCCTGCTGTAGAAAAAATTTGGTTAGGGTAATTAAGTTTCCTGCCGGAAAGCATTCTTTGATAAAACTGCATAATGCTATCTCTTGTCTCTCCTCACCCCAGAATGTCTTTAGCAGCCTATCACAATACTCCTTAAAATTTCTAGGTTTTTCTGTCAGTATGGTCCACCAATCTTTGGCGACTGATTTCTGATGATGCTGAATGGCCATTTGCTGTTCATTATTTAAGGTTATTATCCTGAAAGTATCTATCAAACTGTCAATATGTTCATGAGGGTTTTCCCAGCATTCCCCATAAAAGTCTATCACTCTGACCAAGGGGTGTTGGTGGTCAACTACTTCATCCATTCTGATCCGTTCTTGCTGGTAAATACTGTCTTCCTTTTGTATATTCCTTTAACCTATATGCTTAACTTTCATACGTCAGTTTGATCTTTGCTAAAATATTTCTTTATAAATTCATAAGATATACTGATCCCTAATCCTATATGCCTAATCTTCCCTAGCTGCCAAGATACTGAGTTCCCTCCTTTCCCATCCAGTTTGTATGCCTCTCTTTCGTTTGCCTACGCTCCGATTAATTTTGTTATATAAGCAACCCCCTTTCCTTTTTTTTTTCTCTGTATATATATAACAACGTATCTAAACTGTTAAATAAATGGGACAAGATTTATTTCACCCGATTCAAACTGTTCTCCTCAGTCTTATATACACACAAAAAAAAACATACTAATACTTAGTATATATCCAGTATACTATTTTATAATATTGTCAGCGGTTCTCTCTCTCTTTTTTTTTAAAACAAAACGTTCATTACTGCTGCATGGACAACATTTTGCT
Organism: Epiperipatus broadwayi; assembly: GCA_028023455.1. NCBI lineage: Eukaryota > Metazoa > Onychophora > Udeonychophora > Euonychophora > Peripatidae > Epiperipatus > Epiperipatus broadwayi. Next base: position 2,826,181 of record JAQFVV010000097.1, on the reverse strand, counting down.
GACAAATTTATTTGAAAGGCGCCAGTCTGCAAAATGTGGACCATGGATAGTTTAATCCACTGCTCAACGAATATATACATTGATTATGCAATTTAAGTACTTTTAACTTGTTTTAATAAAACATTGGTTGATTTAATACTAACTTCTGCGGTGCTATCACTTAAAATTTCGATTTCTATAACGTAAGTATACACATCATTAAACACTTCATCAACTGCTTTTGGCTGTTTGGTGATATACAATAAAACTTGACCTAAATGGTTACTTTCCCTAAACAGATAACATATTCTGGATAATAAACTTAATTCAACTGACATTTATTACGCGATTTCTTTGAGAGGGTTTCTATACTAAACATGTATATACATACACATGCATTCAAATATTTATAACCTAGCAAGCGTCTCTACCTCTTTTCTCTAACACACAAAAAAAAAAACAATTTGTTCTGTCACAAAAAAAAAACTATTAGCGGATAATATATTTAAATAAATCTACTTGACAAGTGGGAAATATTAGTCTATTTGACTTACTTCAAAACATCACTATAAACTGCTCATTTAATAACGCAAACTATATTCAACAGTATAAACACAAAATATATTCCTATAACTCAATGTTTACTCATCTATTTTCCAGGGTGTGGGAGATTTCTTCATCAGAGCACCATGAAGGGCGTCCAAAATTTAACCTACTGTACCGGTCAACCGCAACCCATCAACTACACACAGAAACTGACTTCAAACCCAGACCGATTCCAGAACTAAAACCAAACCGAGTTCAAATCCAAACCCTGCGCACAAGTGACTGAGGTATAACAGAATCCATAGTATATGGTATCGCCTAACACTAGCTCGGTGGGAACACAGACAATAATTCTGCCTAACTTATCTATATATAACTGCGCGGTGGATGCTCAATGCTAGGTACAATCAATGCGATATATATATTCTCGTGTTGTCGATACAGACAGTAATCAAATGATGGTGAAATAATTATTTAATGAAGAGAGAGACAAACTAGATTACACAAATGTTTAATAATTATTCTTACGATTAGATAAAATTTAAACACAATATAATTACTTGTTATATACAACATTACTTATTTTACTTCTAGTCTTTAACGGAAATCTATACAGATGTAATCGATGGACAACGTTGCATTCAATATTTTGGGTTTGCTTTATAATCATTTTATCTATGACCGGTGTAGGCAATACCATAGATGATTTCTTTTAAATATAATATTAGCGTAACTTAAACAATTAATTTGTTTTCGTGATTATGTACGAGAGATATGAGGATCAGAGCAAACAAACTTTAACTGTTTTATCTTTATTAGACTAAATTATTTATTAAATTAAGGTTGCCTTGTTGGTTTCAAACCATCACGTACTACGGGGATGGGGAATAAGCTTATATCTTCCAATATAGGGTGATGTGACTGGCTGCTATATAAAACAAACATAATAATCAGAAGTAATAGCTTGCGGTGTATTAACGAAGACTGGGTGGCTCGCACTTTGGCAAGTATTCACACCCACTGAAGAGGCTAGGAGAATTTCTCTCTCCCTTGTTTGAAATCATGGACTAGACACCGAATCAAGCTATGGGAAGCGAAATATAGCACTAAACCAGTAACATGGTGAACGAATGCTCGAAGCAGAAATTATAAATATCTATATAAGACCTTATTTATTCCACCATACTTTTCCCACGTAACCGTCTGATAAAGTAATTTAAAACCACACGATAAGCTTAGAGAATCATATATTTAACTGTTAATTAATTACTCTCTGAATCTCATACCCCCCTGACCATTCGGAAGTAGTAAACACAACAATGGCTACCCTTGATTATTATTCCCCCGTATCAGAAAACGTGCAATTAAATAGATAAAATAGATTTTAGATATTAACTACCCGGTGGCATAGAATAAAACATCCTTCATTAAGCTATAACACATACATCAATTTAAAACCAAAATATATATATAATGATGGATAACATATCTATTTAAAATCATCGTAAAACTTAAGGCATTAGCAACTTGTTATTAAAGACTAGAGTAAAGAAATTTAACAGGTGGAAAGGGATACGTTTACTACAGGTTTACTATATATATATTTTATCATAAGAACAAAAAAAACATAATAACAAATATTTAGCATACTTAGTACAGATCTAAATCTACTTATATAAGGGACTGGCATTAAAGAAAGTAAAAGTTCATGTAAATTAGATTTACCATTCTTTCTTCGTCCGGACGCATTTCTTGCGATGATGATTACTTAGAATGTAGGCGCGCATTTGGTTTTTGATATAATGACATATTGGCTTTCAAAGTTTAGGGTTGGAAACTGGAACTATAGGCATATGAAAGTTGGACAACTGGAATCACAGCACATGATCTTTCGGCAGGCTAGGAAGGTTTCATCGGCAGGACAGGGATCAGCTTACTGGACCTAGCCCGACATTATCAAAGTTTACAGATCACTTCTTAACACTGCACTCTCCAAATTTACTCTGTTTTCCCCTCTTTCGGAGTGGTCAAGAAAAAAAAAAATGATGCAATATAGAATGATGTAATCCAGGATGACGCAATCTGCATGATGCAATTTAACATGATGCAATTTAAAATGGCCAAAGTTCCCACAATTCTCCTGGTCATCGGTCACCTCATTTTGGACTCCGCCTTCCTTGATTTTCTGGCCTTTAGCGATTTCACTTTTATTATCCAGTCGGTACATTGAAATGTTTTTTTTTTTTTTTTAAATAAATCTGTACAAGTATTAACTATTTAAAATTAAGAATTATTCACGCAATGAAACTTTCTCTTTCTCTTTAAAATAATCTTATATTAGTATCCAAACCACGCACACACACGATGTATATATTTTATTACTTACAATATTTATCTAAAGGATTTATTTAATTATCTACATAAAACATGACATGAACAATTTAAGTTTATGTAGCTTGGATGAACAAAGCCTCATTGCGCGAAATAATGGTTTATAGCAAATCTGCTATACTAAGATTTGAAAACAACCAAAACAAACAAGGAAAGACATAAGAAAAAAAAAACCATGAAACTAACATCGATCCTCGGATCGAACTGTTTCAATATATATAAAGAACTATATTACATATTGATAAAATAGTCCACTACGATTAACATTTGTAATTGATGGGCAGCAGTCAGAAAAGTATGATCAATTAAATTGTGCAGTGGGTATTTCTACAGATATAGTGCTGGTTGAATGTTTATGCTGGTTTAAACCCAGTTTGAAGACTAGGTGAAAGTACCTCGAGGCCACTCATATGCGAGATATAAAAATCAAGAATACTATGGCCTCTGCCCTATTCATCTATTTTCGAGTCTAACCACGAACCAACAACATATCCGAGGCACGCATAAATTATTTTCAAGCCCAGCCCAAGCTTAGTATCAGGGGAGAGACATTCGACTAGAACTATTTAAGTAACTAAAATTAGTGTAATGTGCCAACACATATAAAATATGAATGAAATGCTTGTGCTATGCTTGGATCATCGGACAATTAACCTAACAGATTAAGCAAATGAAAGGCTGAAAGAAAAATTATAAGACTAAAGCTTTTACTTTGAATGATATACTTTAATAAATGCATTAATAAATATTATTAAGATTTTTAATATCTCCACTATTCCCCAAGTAACACCTAATGAATAATTTTAAAAATGAGGCAGTTTAAATTACATATGACTCTGCAGCATGGATATTGCTTTTCCAATTTAATTCAGTTTAACAACTCATATCCCCTTGATAAAGCAAAGTTGAAATAAATATTTCACAAAGCATTATTATTGCTTTGTGCTATGCGAATAATTTAAAATACTTAATGATTTCTTTTAATAACTAATGTTTAACTTTAAGAATAACTAAGAACTAATATATGCGTTATCGAGGAGGTCAAATTGTTAAAACAAAAGGAAACTTAAACTAGTATTAAATTTTAAATAGTCATTTTAAATTGGAAATGTTTTCAAATAAAAAAAAAATTAATTACACTGCATAAGGAAACTAAAATATATATGTCATACTGATTTGACTTTAAAGAATGAGGAATAGCGAAGGAGGAAATTTAATTATAAAGGGATGATCAATTTAAAATAAATATAATATTAAAATTGAAAGATATACATAATGAAAGATAATAAATTAAATGAGAACATTTAAAGAAAGGTATATAGTTAAAACAAGGAAAGTAAAAGTTCGTGAGGAGATGATGAAAAGTTACCAGTCCATGTTTTTTAGTTTGTCCATTTCCCTCGACATCCTGGCTTGATTGACGTACGTGGATTTATTTGTCCGGACAAGGTTATTATGACCGGAAGCATTTTGATACGTAGGGTGCACATACAGCTCACAATTTGGTTTCACTATATACTTGACACTCTTATGGCATTTTGATGGATCAGGACCCCAACGGCAGGCAAAGCTTATGGGTTTAGCTGCCCTACATGGTCACGTCCACCAGGTTAATAAAATTTTTGAAGTGTCGCATTTTTAAATAAAAAAATTCTCCACAAGAACTAGGACACAATGGGTTTCAGCAATAATTTTCAGCAAAACTCGGAGAGTCTTAAGACATGGTCGCCATAGCAGAAGTAGTAGAACTCTATCAAATGAGCCAACGAGCCACAGCTAATAACAATCTCTGAATAACTTAAGTAACCATTTCAGAAATAATTTCAGAATCAATTCCTGAATAATAATTTCAGAATAAAGATCCAGTCCTTTGTTCTCCCCACCTTTTATACCTTTCCAGCGATACTTTTCTATTGTTTTTCGTATGATTCTAGATCTTGATAAGCCCCCACGCTTTTGTTTCAAAGTAACTTTTTGGCTAAAAATAAACAAATTTTGCTTTAATTTCGTAATTTGATTTATTAAAAAGGCCATCTTTAATTTGCCCTGAATGAAACACTAATTGATAATGCAATTACTTTATGAATGTTGGCAGGCTTATCTTAAAATAAAATCATATGACATATTTTTAAACAAATTAAAAGAAAAATATATTATTATTTCTTTTAACAAAATGGAGTTTTTAGTTTCAACAGAATTTTGCATTTAATCATATATATACGCTTGCTATACATATATATTTGTTTAATAAATTTTGAAAAACAAATTTTTATGAATGATTTAATTTTTGATCAAATTTATTTTAAATGAATATTTTAAACTAAATAGTTAATTTCATGATCGTTGAATATACAAAATGAAACACTTTAATTTTCTATTTAATGCAAAACTTTGTTGATACTTAAATATAAACTTAACCCATGTTTACAATACCAGTGAGTTTATAGCAGGCTATGAAGCATGAATCTGACTTCCGGATCCATTGCTTCAATATATAGAAATTGTGCAAAATATTATACATATCTACCATATCATTTAATTGAAGAGTGTATTTTACTTAGTTTTAGCAATAAATTAATTTTACTTTTTTGTCCTACCATTTAAAAGAAAAATAAGAGAACCTTAACAATAATTCATCTTTAAAATACAAAATAAATTTTAACTATTATGTATAAAATTGCTAAATACAGGGCATCCATTATTTTATATATATTTTTAGAAATATATTCATTAATCTAGGCTTTATAAAAATGTTTTCAGATTGATAATTGTATAAATGAATTATACAAAAAGTTACAAAATGGACAATTGCACAAATTTGGAACTATCTGTAGTGCCTTACTGTAATATTTTTATTTTAAAATTTATTATAAATTTTGTTTATAAATGTGTAATTAGTCACATTAATATAATAATTAATGAAATATTACTGTGTCATTTAAATAATATAACAATAAAATAGCTTTTGGCTCAATCTAATAGTTAATATGTCATTTGTTATTATATGCATTTGTGAATTTAAAAAGGTTTTAATTAGTTAATAGCAATGCTATAGCTCCCATTCTGTTATTATTACTGTAGCATATATTTATAGGTTGGCAACTACAACTTTATCTTGAATATTGTCCTGATTTAGGACCAGTTCCATTTAAAATAAAGCTAGTCTAACTTTACAAGCTTTTTACTTATATATTAAAATAGGAACATTAAAAGCATAAAGCTAAACCAGTCAATAAATAATCAAAATTATCCCAAATTCACAACTCAACCAGACTAGCCAAGAAAATAAATGAAAGAATAAAAGCAGGGTTACAAAGAAATATATTAGTTCTGCCTTATATATCCATGTAAAAAATACAGGCCACATTATTAATTTTGATGAAGCTAAGGTTGTCTTCTTTCAGAGAAATGAAATTAAAAGAATTAAAGAATCTTTATTGTTAAAAATTTATGATTCTGAAGCAATTAACTTATTTAAAAGTTATTTTAATATTAAGGGTGGATGGGAGGTAGGTGGAATTGTGGGTAATGTTTTAGTTTAAATATGTTGATATTTTATAGTTCTTTACACTTGAGAAGTCTGCTTGTAGTAGTGAAACCATTGGTAGTGTTTTAGAGTTTATTTTTTTGGCTAGTCTGGTTGAGTTGTGAATTTGGGGTATTTTTGAATATTAAAATAGGTATATAAAGAGAGAAAGAAATCATATCAGCAAATTAATTAATTTTTTTTTTTAAAAATTGCAAGCTATTTATTTTTTCATTCCTATTTATACCAGCAAGAGATATTTTTTTAAAAGAAAAAATAATGTAATTTTAAAAAAAAAGAATTAATTTGTAATAATTGATAAAAATAACTTGATTTATTGCATATAATTTTGAAGTGTTGGTATAAAAAAAAAGTTGTGAGAGATGCCAGTTTTTTTTACTTTTGGTATTTAAATAAAGAGAAAGCTTTTTTGTTTTAAGAAAGCTATAATAACATCATCATAATTATGAATTTTGATTGCTTCAACCAGTGAAAACTCTGCCTAACAGAACTTCAGAACATTAACCTGATTAGAACAATAAAGATAACTAGTGAAATATTCATACTGGGATGAAAAATTTTATTACTACAATAGTCAACTAAACCTGGAATTATAATTATATAGCCTCATGCAAATGTCATTCTTAAAAATGTATAGTCCTGCATGCACCTATCATTAACAAACTAGAACAAGTAGTACCTATCGTCATTCATATGATTTTTCTTAACTTATCTATGATGAATGCATGATCCAGCCATACAGTCATTCTACCTGGAGAAGACACCAAAAATACAAATGAAGCCTTGAACTTTCCTGATGGTGACTATTATGTTCTTTTTTAAAAGGGGTTCAAACCTATATTTTTAATCAATTAAAGCATAAAATTATAATTCTGATGCTGTGTTAAATTTTTATTTAAAATAAAAGAAAAAAATATTTATAATAAATATTAAAATATTCTCTGAATAATTTTAGCATTTTGTTTTCTACTTAAATATATATTTAATTTTTTATTCTAACATAATTTTTTTTCAAACACTAAATGAAGTTACCAATTGATTGATATATTTCCATCTTTATTTTTATGATTAAAGCTATAGTTGAATAATATTTATATGATCATTTTATATGGAATGTAAGCATATCAGAGCTCATAAGTGAATTCACTCTAGTTAAATGAATTTTCCTTGATATGAATAATTACTCACCTAAATATATATATATTTGTGTGGATTTATCCCTAAGTATCATATAAGGAATGTAAATGCTATAAATAAATTTTTATTAGATTCGTATTATTTTAAGTCTAGATAGATGTTCCTTTCTCTTTCATTCCAAACCTATTTAAATGTATCTATGATGCATTATCATATTTTTCTTTTGAGCTAGGGGTGGTTAATAGGTTAACATCTAAGAATCTAGGAAGGGATTTGACCTCAACCTATATATTTCTTGTTTTAGATGGGCCTAATCTGCAATATGACATGTTTTAAATAAATAAATAAATAACATCTATAATAGCAATTGTTAAACTCTCTCTATACTTAAGCATATTTTATGGAGAATGGTGATCGGGAAATGTGCAGAATATTCTGTCTGATTGTAATTAGTTAGGATATTAAATTTAAAGAAGTTTGTTATTATTCCTAATATCCATTAATCCTAGGTTTAAATTCTCATACATTCTTATATAGAATTATATATATCTAAAAAAGGGAATAAAACCCTAGGTCTGTTTCAACTTCAAAATAGCAACATCATCTCATTTCGGTCATTATTAATCTGTTAGAAAATGATGATTTGGATTTATTCAAATAGTGTTACTCCATACTCCTTCAAGGAACTTCATTATCTATTCATCTCACAAGTAACTATTTTGGTGGCATTTAGTTGAAAACTTGTTATCTCTTCTAGCAATATATTCTGCCCAGCTTCTTTTTAAACTATTAATTCATTCAATAATGTCAGTGATACTTGTTTACTAGCTCACTGATGTGCTTTGATTTTGATTGTTTATTTATCCTAACATATAATTCATTGTGTGATCTGCTTTCTTTCCATTGTGTTTCTACTATTTATTCAATTCTCAGATTAAAATATAAGCTCTGAAATTTGTATTAATAATCAAATCAAATTATTTATATTTATTTTTACATTTATACTTCTTTTTATTTCTATTTTCTTGCTTTCGTCTGATGTCTCTAATAACATTTTCTCAAACTTTGAAGCATTTTTTTTTAAAAAAAAAAAACTACATCATCGGAAGTCTGAATTATTTAAGTAGTCCCCATTCATTATTATTATTCAGCTTTCCAAATTTATTTCTCATAAAAGTAATATAAAAAGTCATATACCTTTACCAATATTAGCTTTCCCCCCCGTGTAATTTGTTGCATGAGTAGATTAGTATATTCTGAAGTTCAAAATTTATGGATTGCAGCTCAACTCTGCTATTTCCAAAGCTCAAACTTAGAAACTTTTGAGCAATAAAATATTTGATTAGTTAATGCTAATCTTCTTAGTGTTACCATATATTCTGTTTGTTGCTTTTGCATTCTGATAAATATTCTTCAGAAATTGATAATATCCTGACTCTAAACTTAGATGTTCTAAAATTTTAATCTCTGCAGAAATGCGTACACAATTAAATGCCTTTTCATAATCTCCAATGTATCTCATACACATCACATGATCGTCATTTCTTATGCTTGCTCATAACTGTTATTAAAACAGGCAAAACTCTCCAAACAGTAGTGCCATTCAGTGGAAGCTAAAGTAATTAATGGATGCCAGAAGACTTGTGCATAAAATCCTTATCTAGTGCCTACTCATCCAATAGTCTGGGAATATTGGATGAATAAGCACTAGATAGGGATTTTATGCCAAACTTTCTGGCATCCATTGATTACTCTAGCTTGCACTGAGTGGCACTCCTGTTTGGAGAGTTTTGCCTGTTTTAGTATCTCTTACACATTACACCTTTTTATAATTGCTCTTAAAGTATTGTGATCAGTGTCACAACTATTTTAAATGGTTTTAGATAGCAACATAAATCATAAGAAATACAATAAACTAAAAAATTGTTTTACATTAATTAATGATCCAATATAGAAATAATCTTTTTATTTATTTGTTTTGCTTTGCTGAAATATAAATTAGCGTACAATATACATTTACTTTACAGATACAATATTTTAAACACTCTTTGACATTGTAAATCTGAAGTGGTTTGGATCATTATTTTAATTAAGTTTGAATATAGTTATATTTAGTACAATTCACTAATATTCATATAGATACAATTTCAGAAAGTTGGCATAATGTAAACAGTTGTAGCATTACGATTTAATAAAGAAATTATTGTTGAATATTATTTTTAATACATATTTTTTGAAAGCTCATTGAAAGAGTAATCTTAACAAGAATTGCACTGATAGTTGAAAACCATTGGCCATTAAAACAAATTGAATTCAGATTAGAATCAAATGCTATTAACAAGTTCTACTTTAAACTATTCACAAAGAAGATGAATTTAAAAGTAAACTAAAGATTAGTGCTTTCTCTAGTGGTCTATCTCCTAGATTTCTCTAAAAATTTTAAATGCAAAAAATAACATTTCAAATGATTCTGTTTCGATATATCATAGCATATACAAAATTGTACAAAATGGTTTCTTGCAGGATTGAGTTCTCTCATTTTATTATATTTATTTAATGACTTTCCAGTAATAAAATGCAGAAAATTAATCAATATTGATGTCACTATAGTGATTTCATAGAAGACGTCTTTTTCAAAAAAATAATAATCTTAATATGGAAATGAAAAGCTTTTAAAATCTTTATTTCAAAGATTGAGATCTTATTCCTAATACTATAGAAACAATATGTTCCATCCTTCATTTAAATCATGAATCTATCTCCTGCTTGGAATCTCTACAGATTTCTTTGAAGTGTTTGTTAATAGTTGTCATTTAATAAGCTAAATAGATAAATAAATGTTCTTTAATCAATTTATATGAAACTTGTCTAAAAGACATCTTATAAATATATTTGAATTATAACTGATAAATTAATCTCCAAGACAAAGCTGATATAACATTCTGCTTTGAGAACTATAAGATTAATTCCATCTTTGTGAAACTTCTTCAGGCTTATGATCAACTATAGTAGATTATTACTTTTTTTCACAGAGTATTCACTCTGTTAAAAATGAAAACATTGTTTCCAGTTTGTATATTAATTTCATCATTTTAATATGTCTAACAATTAAATTCAATGTTCTTGAAATTTCTTGCATATAGAAAAGTCAAACATTATTGGAAATATTTCATTATACTGTGGGAAATTAAATACAAGTAAAGATAGTGCTTACAACTGAATTCCGTTCTGCCAGACATCACTATTTTCAGACTAAATGTGTAGAGAAAAAATTAAATAGTTCTAACTTATCTAAAATGATTTTAAAATAAACTAACGATGGGTGCTTCCTCTAAGTGATGAAATTTTTTTTAATTAAAAAAAATCTCTTAGATATCTTGACTAAAGATAGTCATTCTACAACATATTAATTCCAATACCTCTATGAAAATAGCTTTAAAAAACACGTCTGACAATTAAAAAGTCTTTCTTAAAAAGGAAACAGATAAAAGTCAAAATTCTTAAATTGTTATTGTTTAGATTACAAAGCAAACCCAAAAAAAAATAAAGTAAAAAAAGGCTTTATTAAGAAAGGAAAAAAAAAAATCAGAAAGAACTCTGTGGTAGCAAAAATATTTAAAAGACAAAATTTATTGCTGTACTATTATAAAAAAGTTTTTTTTTTAAAAAAAAAAAAAGTCAATCATTAAAAAGCAAACCAACCTCCCTCCCCAATATATAAAAAAGTGTTTCTTAAAAAGGAAGATTTTATTAAAAAACAAGTCTGCGGTAGTATAAATAAAATAAAAAAATTTTTTACTGTAGTATGTACAGAAAACATTGGCCCAAGAACTGTTATATTGATGTGCGTTCAGAGAAAAGCAATGCCATCAAGCAGTCGGGTACCACAAATGTATCAGTACCATTCTTTATAATAATATGCCAACAAAGACAAAAGAATAGTATATGAAGCTTACTGAACAAAAATATATCTGCTTTGTAATACAACTTAATTCAGTAGTAAATGATTGCCAGACTCAAGCCACATAATAGCTTGATCTGGTCAATTGAGACTTTCTGTTGATCTTATATAAAGATAAAGTGACTTAAAAGATCATTTGCTGCAATTCAGAAGCATTAAGAAAGTATTATAATACATATCTCACAAAATTAATTGTTGACTGTGATTGAAATTATCAGATGTAAGTCAAAGCTTGAAAGACTAAACTATTAAAACATTTTGATTTTATCATAAATCTCTGAAAGTTTTATAATCTAACAAAGTGTATAAATTATATTTTATAAGTTTGTTTTAAAAGTATATGTGTATATACATTGTATGAAAATGGCTTCCCATTAAACAAGTCAGAAATGTTAGAAATTCTGTTAGTCAAAAAGAATCTTCCCACTCTGAAAACTTTTTAGACTGCTATAAATCTGTTTTAATTCCATTACTTCTTTGCAATCTACTATTAACAAATCATTTCTGTCAACACAAATGTTTCTTTTCTTCAATTTTAATAAAAATTATTTCATCAATCTCAACATTCTTTAATCATATTTTTAATTTTCAATCATTAATGCCTACACAAAAAATCTTTAATTCTTTCATTTCTCTTCAATTTATACTTTTATTCTCCATACAAACAATTATTTTCCTCTTTTGACATTCCAAAAATATATTTTCTTCATTTCTTTCTTCCATGTACACATAAACCATATCTATATATAAAATGTTATCTCATTCTTACCTAATTTCTTTAGTATCCAAAATGCTTATTCTTGCTTCAAATAACAATAACCTTCACATGATCACCATTTCTATACTAGCACATAATTGTTGCACTACTGTATGGAGAGTTTTGCCTTTGTTTACGACAATAACCTTTTTCTAGTGTTGTGATATATACTTTATATATATTTCTTTCTCAGAGCTCTGAGAAAGTACTTATTGTATTGAAACATCAGCTATTACACGAAGGCTCCCAGAAATAATTCTATGAGTTCATCATTTATCTGTGAGAATATTAGTATATTTCTTTTTATCTAAATTTGAATAGATTTTTAATTCATTTCCTATAACGCTACTTTTTTCTAATCATCTTAATGCTCTTCTCACTCTTCATAGTTATAGATTTACGATATACTATTTTCTCTTCTATTTCATTTCTTATATAAATAAGTAGAAATTAATTTTGGCATATGTATGATAGTATGTTTGGCAAAGTATGTTATTTTTTTCATCAGTTTTCTATTTTGCTTAGTGCACTTTTGGTGCTGAGCACAGTAATCATAGCTGTATTATTTCATTCAAAAAGAAGAAAATAAAGGAGGTTTGGTACATACAAATAACAACGTTATAAACAAAAGAGCTAATAGGATTCAATTATCAAACTGGTAGAATATGTAAATTAGCCCATTTACATATTAAGAATAATAAACAGTCACTATAAAAGGAACAAACTGAATGCAATAATACAGCTATGATTTCATGCTTCACAAAACAGGAAATTGATGAAAGAACAACAACGCACTGCACCATGCATACTAACACATCCACAAATTTATTACAAATAAACAATAAAGTGGATTATCTATTAAGTGTATATCATTTTCTTGTTTCCTCACATAACTTAATTAAACATTTGTTTTTACTATACTTTTATTCATATATTGTAATCTTCCAAACATTTTTATTTGGATTTTAATTTTCCTGTTTAAAAATGAAATCCACCATTTCATCTTGAATAATGTTATTTGCTGTTCACAATCTTCCAGAAAGGACTGAATCCCATCTATAAATTTATAAGTTCATCATATGTATCATCACTCTTTCCAAATTATTACCTTGTTTTAATCAACTCATCAGGGATTTCTTCAAAATTCTGATTCATACAGAGGAAGGAAAAAACATAAAAAGTTAAATGCAATAAAAAAAAATATATATTAGTGTTTAATGGGGAAGGTAACTGAAGGACAGAAAATAGAAATGGAAAAGTATAGTTATCTATTTAATAGAAATAAGAATTATATAGACAATTAGAATTGAAAAGAAAAGTAAATAATAGAATGGAATTGATCAAAAAATCTAAAATACTTCTTATATAATAAGTATGAGGGATATAGAATAGCTTAAAACAAGATGATGGTATCTGCTTTAACTTTTGAAAACAATGCTTTTTGAATTGACCAGGCAACTCCGAATGGTTTAGATAGAATAAATAGGTGTAGATATGTATTAGGTAGTAAATTGTAAACAGCAAATATGGTTATTCAAGGTAAAATGGAGTAAACTTTTTAATGAGAAAAATTAAAAGCAAATTATCTTTTATCCAATATATCAATAATTTAAATGGCAAGTAAATGATTTTTTACAGATCAAAAATATATAGAAATAAATTGTAAAACCTTTCTAGCTTAATGAGTTTATATTTCAAAAGTAACCTTTATTAGTTAAAAGATTACATAAATTTTCAGGTCTACTTACCCATTGACAATTACAAAGCGTACAAAGTCATAAAGGCAAAACAATTATTAATAAGGTTTACAAAAGGGACATACCCTCAATAACAATTATGCCCATAAAAGGGTTGCTATAATTTTGTTTAATGTGTATCCATCTATGGGTCTACATGGCCCAACCGCGGAGAAGACATCCATCAGCCAACGATCCCTATCCCCAGAGCTCCGAAGCGAAGACCCAAATGCTTCAGCTGAATAGGCGGACCATCCAGCATTGCGCCAACCATGACAACAGACAATGAGGTCCAAGGCACCAAGGCCATTAAACTTTAAATCCTTGATCCGCAGCCGAGACCATTACAGGTACCTCTATCTCTCAATTCAACAGTCCAAATGGTCAGGGACCACATTTGGTCTACCTGCTCAAAATTGGAATACCAAGTAGAGAAAAGCTAACAAGTTATGAGCACAGATCTGCACTGCTCAAAACCAACCCATCAAGGGGCGCAGCAGCCCATCAGAGCAGAAACGGTTCTGAAACTTTGACCCTATCTAATTAAATATTATTTTTCTCAATCTATTTTCATACATATATTATAACCTTCAAAATATTTTTAAGTCTCACCTTAATTATGTTTAATATAGTGGATATAAATACTTCACAGAATAATCACATCCAAATATTTTACTAACAAACCATTTACTAAAGAACCATTTTAAAATAAACTTGCAAATATATTTACTCTTTTGCACAAATTGAAAATGTATTTGCAAGTTTATTTAAAAATAATTCTTTAGAATCTGTTTGCAATTTGTCCTAGTAAAGTATTCAGATGTGATTATTCTGTGAAGTATTTATAACTAGCATACTAAACATAGCTAAGGTGAGTTTCATAATTTTTGTATATGTAATCTTTACGTCCTTGAAGAACTGTTAAAAATACTTTGAAGGTTATAATATATGAATGAAAATAAATTGAGAAAAATAGCATTTAATTGGATTATATATAATAAACACATTGAACAAGAAGGGTTTTACAATATGTTAACAGATTGACAATTTATTTCTATACATTTATATAAGAAATGGAATAAATTTGTACAAAATATAATACAGATTATAAAAGTTAGAAAAAAGAATAAATAAGTTGATTAGAGAAAAAGAACAATAGTTTGGGGGACATGAATAAACAAAAAATATATTAAACTATATATAATATCATTAGAAGGAAATTATTATTTGAGGCAAAGACAACCATAGGTATTGACCATTTGTTTTTGAAGTGCATAATGTTGAAAGATTAGGCAATTTATATAAAAGATATGAAAAATTTTAAAATAAAAGAAGTAAAAATTCTATGATTTTTTTTTTTTTGTCTTGATAATAAAATAGGGACATGTGAAAATAGAATAGTTGAAATAACAAAACATCTTTTACTATAATTGATAGAAAAAGAAATCATTTAATTCTAATTTTATAATAATAAGTAAATGAGTTTATTACAGTAGATATACTGATTTCAGAGTTAACTTGAATACAGAGCTTTTGGGTATATGGCCTATGCAAAGAAACTTCTAGCTTTCTCTAAATCGAAATCATTTTGCAAAACATCTCATAGAATAAGTTTCAATTCCTTAATGTAATATATGAATTGATCAGATGAAAATGTTATATCTGATTATATATATATAACAAATATCTGAGGTGCCCAAAGATTCTATCTATAATATGAAATCAGCAAGATCTACTATTAAAAAATTAAAATGTCTGTGATATATTTAAGTCTACATATTATTTTGACTTACCTCAAGAAGAATGTTAATTCATACATAGAAGTTTAGAATTAATCATTTCAGGATCTATCTTTGAGACTGGTCTCACAACATTTTTAAAAATAGCTTTTATTAAAAATAATATTTTTGCCTTATGAACTTAATTTTATTTTCATAAACTCTAAATTCATTCATGTATTAAGATGCATTGATAACTTTGTACTATCATTGCTGAATAATGTATTTCACAAAATATTTATGAGTTTGAATATTTTTTATTTGGACAAATTTACAATTTTATAACTAATATTTACAATATAATTTTATTTTGTTTTTTGAAAGAAAATATTTTAAGAAACTGATTTTCACAGGTCATCTTCAAAGAAATGCCTTAATTATTTTCGCTACACCGTTTAAGCATATTACAAAATTTAGACCAATCATCTTCTTTTTCACAATGAAATGGCATAGCAGATGCAAGGAACAGTGGTGTGAATGATCGGTAGCTACTTACAAAATAAAGTAAACGAGCTTTAATATGCCGCAATTTATTAATATAATACTGATTCTGTAACTGTCCATTAAAATAACGAATGAGAGAATTATTATTCATACTTTCAACTTCTTCTTTGTATTTAGGTGAAATAGCAACAATAACAAGATCCACCTAAAAAAAAAAAAAAGATATACTGCATATGTGTAAATGTATTCATTAAATTAAATATATATAGTAATATGATAGTTTAAACCATAAAATATCACTTGATCTCAGATCCAAAGCTCCTCATTAATGAAAGCCACAAGTTAAAAACTAGTTTGGGAATATTGGATAAGTAGATATTAAATAGGGATTTTTGGCATAAACTTTCTTGAATCCATTGATTACTCTGGCTTGCATTGAGTGGCACTTCTGTTTTAATATGACAGTTTGTCATTCAGAAGGTTATACGATGTTCATGCATTGTGATAGAGCCGAGCTATAATCTGTGGATCTTCAGCTCTCAAGTTTGCAACTTTACCACTACAGTAAACAATGTAGAACAAAAGTAATCAAATGGTTTGTCACTCAGGAAACCAAATGGGACATATAAATTGGATCTAAGAATCTTTAATTTATTGAATTTGCCACTTAGACCAATGCACTAGATGGCTCATTAAGATGGCTTATATTATTCAGCAATCATATAAACATAAGAATGATTATATCTTTGCTCTGCATGATTTAGGGCAATAATAATATAGTATCTGACATTGGAGTGTAATGTTCTAGGATTGATTCTATTTCTGGTATTTCTAGACACAAACTTCTTATGAACACTTATCTTTTCCTTTTTTGCATTGCCTTAATTAATTAATTAATCCGTGTCTTTATAAAAAAAGTATTTTTTGTACAATACTTACATAACACCCTTCACCTCAACAGTATAACTGTAGAAGAAAAAGTTCTGAAGAAGATTGCAGGGGCAATCGAAACTGGAGGTGAATGGTGTTATGTAAGCATTGTACAAAAAATAAAATTTTATAAAAAACAGATTAATTCTTATGAACACCTGAGCAACGAAGTCATTCAATTAATTATTATTAATTATACCTCTAAGAATATGAAAAGAAATTTCTCATTAACTGGAATGAGATCTTTTGATTACTTTCTGAAATCTTGAAAAATCATCAGAGAGCAAATTTCTAATATTCATTCTATATATTATTTAAGGCACCTTTTACTACTTTGTGGTAAACAAATATAAATGGTTCTCAGCAATATACATCAGGGTGAGTTTATCACTTATCTGTGAGTTAAAAATTTTTTTAAAAAAGCATTCCTTATCATCCATGGGATGAATGAGCAAGTGTGTGTGAAAACTAATTCTCTTTTATATTTACACTATTAATAAACAATAAATTACAGCTTTTGTTTCTTGGAGGCTAAACATAGCACTTAATGACTGAATATAAAAAATGTCAAAAATCATCTGATTATAGATCTAAATTGCTATGTGATGAAGATTTTCAACTATAGAAAACTTTAAGTGAAGAAGATTGCATGAATTGGAAGAAGAAAGCATGAAGAGCCAATTAATATGGAAAGTTGACACATTTTAAATATAGGCACATATATTGGAAGCACAATAGGAATGGAATTCATTATAATAAAAGTTGAAAGAACAACATTATGGAGATTGATTGTTTATTAGATGAGAATAGCAAGTTTGATAATTCAATTTAATGAAAATATTAAATGGATACTATCTAGTTTAATGTTCTCATATTATGATGAACTAATTGATAGTTACATAGATGTACATATTACTTCTGATCAAACCAAACAACTATTTTTTTCTATTCCCAGGACTTGAGATATAAAATGTTAAACTCTGGAGAACTCCCATGATTTAGAAATATATATATAACACACAATATATCTATATAAAACCAATGAACTGTGTATATGCATGTCCTGTTTGGCTGAAAGAATGGAAATGGAGAACAGTTCTCAATTTATATAGCTAATAATTAAAAAAAAAATTAATTGAATATCGAAAATAAATTGTAATTTAAAGTGAACCTTTATATAAATGTAATTACAAAAAACAATAAATAAAAAGAAGTCCTGCTTCACTCTCTCTAAAAAGTGAACTATCTAATTCATTTGGATAAATTTACATCCTATTTATACCCATAACCCTACTTTCCATTAGTTCTTGCTATGAATATATCATAAACCAAGATACTGAAAGTGCTAAACTCAACATTTAAGATACATCTAGACTGAAGCTTTTTCTTATTTAGCGTTCCTAGTAGTTTGTTTAACCGCCGACGTTAATCAATGTTAGATTATTATTAACTAAACAATGTCCAACTGGCTCTGAACTAGACAATGTTCACTTTACTTCAACAATTAATTTATAATACTAGCCAATAGTTCTTGGCATGAGTCTTCAAGATAGTAATCCAGTATGCCTAATTCATTTACACGCAAGTACATAAGACTTATCATTACGAATCAATTTGTTAGCAACAATAAATACTCCAGTGATTATTATTGTTGTAAGTACTAAAAATATTACAACCAATCTCTAGCAAATAATTATTTTAATAGTGAATAACATTACCGAATACCTCGTCAGCCAATGTACATACTGGGAATGAATGTGTCCTATCCGATCTGCACACTTCCATTGTTCTGGGTAGTATCTCATGTCAGGTTGTAATTAGCCAATAGTCTTCTAGTATATCACATTTCTCCCCCTCCTCCAACTACACAGAACTAGGAGTAAACATGAAGATGAATACATTTTGTTTTTTCTATATATAGTCAGGTATAGAATATTCTCTTTTCTCCTTCCTCTTCTAACATAGTCCTTTTAAGAATTTGGGTGACTTTTTTTCTCTGAGGTCTTGGTGATCTTTCTTTAATGTTCTCCATGCCTGCTACTTCCATTGACATCTCTTCCCATTGTAGTGTATGATCATCTACCACTTGTTTCTCTCGAGTATCTGGTTGTCCAGTTTGTGGTTTATCTCTGATTTTGTCTCTGTCGGTTCCATGATTTTATTTCCATTGGTTTATTGTTCTCCCAGCTTGGAGAACTGCAGTGGTTTATGTGTCACTTGTATACTACATTATCATCTGTTCTCACTGTTGCTATAAATTTGGATGTTAAATTGACAATTTTTCCCTTTATCCATGTTTTGTGTAGACTATCTTTAATCACACTTCTTCTCCCACTATGAATGTTTTATGTTCTGTTTTGGCCTGCATATACATGTTTTTTGGCAGTAGCAGGGTCAGTTCTGTCCTTAACCTCCATTTCAAAAATAGTTCAGCTGGGGACTTTCTACTCACTGCTGTTGATGTGGAGTGTTGATGTAATAATATGTGGTGCAGTGTTTCCTGCATGTTTGTTGACTTTTCTTTTTTCAATGCACATTTAAGTTGGTTTACTGCATTTTTGGTCAATCCATTGCTCTCAGGATGATATGGGATGTGTTTAAGGCCTCTGGTCTCTAAGTATTCTTCAAACCTTTAAAGTAAATCCAGAACCATTATCTGTAATGAGAGTCTCTGGGTAGCCTTGTGTTGTGAAT
The DNA here is from genome assembly GCA_028023455.1 of Epiperipatus broadwayi. Lineage (NCBI taxonomy): Eukaryota > Metazoa > Onychophora > Udeonychophora > Euonychophora > Peripatidae > Epiperipatus > Epiperipatus broadwayi. The sequence goes on along the minus strand of JAQFVV010000097.1, from coordinate 2,806,281 downwards.
ATTTCATTTAGATTATGAATGTCTTCTGTCCCAGTGTTTCTTACGATTCAGTATTTACCCAGTGGGAATAAGCATCTACCAGTATCAAGAAGGTATATCTCATAAATGGACCTGCATGGTCAATGTGGACATATTTCCATGCTTTTTAGCTGGTGGCCATAACTATATTCTTTTATTGTTGATGGGGCATTTGATTCACATGCAGTGCACATTTTTGTGAAAGACTTGATATCCTCATTTATCTTAGGCCACCAGACATAGCTTCTGGCAAGTGCTTTTGCATGAACAACTCCTGGGTGTCCATTGTGCAGCATTTTGAGCACCTGGTTTCAGCCCTGCAAGGTATTATGATTATCTCCATTTAGTATGCACTTTTTGCAGACTGATAAGTCTGAACGAGCATTCCAGAAAGCCAGTGGCAAGTTCTTTAGTCATTTATTGGGCCAACCTTTACTAATCCATTTTTTAAGCAATTGATATCCTGGATCATTATCTGTCCACTCTTTTACTTTTTTACTATTTATCTGTGAATTCCAATTATCTATGCAGTTGATCTCCATATTGACTTTTTTTATTTCAGTTGTCTCTAGCATCCGTGAAAGTGCATCTGCATGTTGTATCAAACTGCCCCCTTTATAATTTAGATCATAGTCATAAACTGAAAGCAATGTTATCCAGTGCAGCATGCATGGGCTGAGATGATCTGGGATTGGTTTTACCTTTGCCAATATTCCCAATAGTAATTTGTAATCAGTTATGACTGTAAATTGTCGGCCATACACATATTGATGGAATTTTTTTAATTCCAAAAACTTTGGCCAGGGCTTCTTTGTCGAATTGACTGTAGTTTCTTTCCACGTTGATTAAAGTTCGTGATGCATATGCTGTTGGTCTCTCTCCCTCATATGTGGGATGAGACACTGGTCCGATTCCATATTCTGATGCATCTGTTGTCAGTACTATCTCCAATTTACTGTCATAATAAATCAGCAACTTTTCTGATGTTAATAGGGATTTTGTTTTCACAAATGCTTCCTCATAGTCTGTTGACCATTTCCAGTTTTGATTTTTCTTCAAGAGTTTATATAGAGGTTGAGCCCCATGTGCTTTCCTTTTAAGAAAGTGCTCGAACTACTTAATCAGTCCTAAGTTGTTTTGCATTTTTTGGTCTGGGTGCATTCTTTACTGCTCTAATTTTGTCCAGTGCAGGGGCTTTCCTATCTTGTGACACTAGGTATCCAAAAACTTGTTTTCTGGTGTTCCATATGCATTTGTCAGCATTTAGTGTCATTTCAAAATCCTCAAGCCTTCTGAACACTTGTGTAATTTTCTCTCTCTGAGTGTTTCTTCGGTGTTAGCTGTAATGAGAATATCATCAAAATATGGAATTACTCCCACTAATCCATTGAGCAACCTGTCAATTTTTGTTTGAAAAATGTTTGGTGCCATACTGATTCAAAATGAAAGACAATTATATCTAAATAATCCTGAGTTGTAATTGTTAGTATTTCCAAAGTTTCTTTACATACTGGTATCTGGTGAAAAGCTGTGTAGAGATCGAGTTTAGTGAAATGTGATGATTTTTGCAATAAATGCTAAAATTTCTCTTGCATTTAGAACAGGGTATGCACTTTTACAAAGATTTTTATTAACTGTTGTTCTATAATCTCCACAAATTCGTATTTTCCCAATCTGGTTTATTAACTATAACAATTGGAGTGACCCACTCAGAGTCTTCTGCTGAACTTATTATTCCCATTTGCATGAGTTTGTTTAATGCTTCTTCTATTTTAGTTCTTTGCGCAAACAGCATCTTCCGTGCTTTACATATGACTGGGATTGAATGGTCCTTGAGTTCTAATTGCACCGGTGTTGTTTTGAATTTAATTTTACTTGTACCCTTACCATTCCAACTATTTCCACCATATTGCCATTTACATCTTTGGTGCTTACATTGTTCTAGGTAGTATCTCATGTCAGCTTGTAATTAGCCAATAATCTTCTAGTATATCACACCTAGTGCTTAGAATTTAATTACAATTCATTTAGGAAAAGTTTATCAATTTATATCAATAATATATTATTACTTATTATTGCACTTTTCTGACATTAATTTTGTCTTATATTTGCTTAATTCGTAAAAAAAAAAAAGTGTCAGATTTCAAAAAAATGTCATCAATCCCAAAATAAGGGGGAGGGGGATAAAATTCCTAGAAATTTTTTTCCCAGGTATTTCTGAGTTAGAATCCCTAATTATTACCAACTTCGAATAGTAGGTTAAATTTAAATGTTTGTGTGATTAATATGAAGTTAGAATGTTCCTGTGAGAAAAATGTTGTAAACTTTCTAGATATTTGGTATCCTTTTTAATTGGAAATTAATTTATTGCAAAAAGATATATATAAAACAAATTTATTAAACTAAAAAAGGATGGAAATTATATATATATATATAAGAATAAAGATAGAATGTTAAAGATAAAAATGAAGAGGAAGAATACGTTAAATACTTAGGCAAGTAGTAAGATAAAAGAAAATGGGGATAAAAATAGACTAGTGAATGATATATATAATGGTGGAGAAGAATGTGTTAAAGATAATGACTGTAATAATTATAAAGAATGTTTAAAAAAGAAGTCAAATGTTAATGTAAAATTGGTTTCATAAATATTCAGGAAAGAATAAATATAAAAAAATGGAGAGAGGAATTTTTATATAACAGAAAAGTTCATTATGCTAGAAATAATAGAAAATCATAGATAATGAAAAAGTACTACATTTTTGGAAATGTGAATAGGAGGAAGTAAATAGATATGATGATAAGAAAGAAGAAGTTATAAGAATTATTATTAAGAAACATATTTTAGGGAAAAAGATGTAAAGAATGCTTGGGTAAGATGAAAGTGAATGGAAATAAATAGAAGTATGAAAGAGTGGTTACTGAAAATATGCAAGATGAATGATAATATTTGGGACTGTTTATACTGGGATATACATGAATTTAGAAAGTCTAATTGCAAATATAAAGTTAATTAATATGAATAATCATATTAATAAAATTGATGGAATGTAAGCAGATGAATTGATTATTATTGAAAAAAAATGGAACAAAAATTAGAAATCTGAGTTAAGTATATGATGATGAGATTACATGAATTAGCGAACAAAAAAAAATGAAAAATATAGAATTAAAGTTTTTGATAAAGAAGAATGTGATTTTTGTAGTTATCATAATTTTATATTGAGAGAATCAGAGATAACTGAAAGATTGAATACAAAATATATATAAATTGATAAAGATGTACAGAAGACAAGGAATGAATCTAAATTGATTAGGATGCAAATAAATGTTTAGTTAGAATATAATTAGCAAAAAAAATGAAGTAAACATATTTTAGAATTGTAGAGAATATAAAGAGACTATAAAAAAAACAAATAGGAGAAAAAAATATAAAGATTTGACAATGGAGTTTTTTAAAAAAGAAATATCTAGAATTCAATTAAGATAGGAAGGGGATAAATTTAATAAGAAGTTAACTGAGCAGCAAGAAACGATTATGAAAAGTTTTAGAGATATATTAAAAGAAAGAATAAGGGAAAAAATGCTGTTATATTGTTAAATTCAGAGGAAAGAATAAATGATAGAGTGATAGAATCTGCATCATTAAAAAGATTAATTCAAAAGTAAATAGCAGTGGCAGCTTAAAAATTGAATAAAGCAATAAATAAGTTTTAAAAATGAATATTAGATTTAGAAAAGTTGAGGGTGAGTTAAAAAAAAGTTATAGAAAAATTATAGATAATAATACTGGAACGATGTTGGGATGAAATTATATAATAAAAAGAGAAAAAATTTTACACTTAACTTCCAATAGCAATATAATGATATATATGTGTTAGGATTTGGATGCATGAACATAAAATTTTGAAAAAAGTTAAGCATGAATTTATTATAGAGGATCATTTATTCACCATTATTCTGTTCATTAAAACAAACTTATAAGGGAAATAAACAATTAATTATGGCTTATAACAGATGAATAGAAAGAGTTTGTGAAAAAATGTTGAAAATATTATAACAGATGCAAAGTTGTTAAGAATGGTTAGGACTTTACCAAGATAATTTTTATAAGCATTAATTAGAAATTATAGAATTGATGGAAATTAAATATGAAATTGTGTTAAACAGAAAAGTGTTGTTATGCTTATTATTTATTGTATTTCTAAGAAAATTGGAAACTGAGTAGAATGGTTGACATTCCCATAGTGGAAACCAAGAAAATAAGTAATATGGCACTTTGTGAAAATAAAATAAAAGATATAGCGTTGTTTTAAAAAAATATGCAGAGATAGAAAGAAATATGAAAGTTAACTTGATAGTAATTAATGAAAAAAATAAGTAAAAGATGGAGTTACGGGTATTTATTTATTTTGTTAAATGAAAAAAAAAAACTATAGTGTGTAAGTTGGGAATTAAAGTTGAGAGAGAATAGGAATGATTAAAATTTTTGCATTTTTTTTATATAACAAATATAATGCAAGAAAATACTTTGGAAAAAAATGATGGTGCTTGTTTTAATATTTGATAATCAGGCATTTTAGATTGACTGGAAGAATCAGAAATTTTAAATAGAATTTTGAAGAAAATAAGTGCATATTCATTATATAGTTAATTGTGAACAAAATTAATGATTATGCTTCTGCTCTGAAACTACAGCTTTGCTGAGGATATAATGCAGAGTGACAAAAATGGATTTGACTAATTATTAACACTTAAAAATAAATTTATTCCACAGGAAGAAGCATAAATATTAATGTTTGGTTGAAAGTTTGTGGCGATGGCATTTCACTTGTAATTATATGTTGAATTATTTCAGTCATGATTTTAGAAATATTTAAATTTTTCAAGTATATTCAGTCATTGGTAATAGCACACAGATTAGTATAGAATAAAATATTTCAAATGTTATTCTCTTTTCTTCAGTTCTTTCTGGTCTGACTTGTGGTAGTACTAGCATGGTAATCCAACTGATGGCTATTGGATTCATGAATATTGAAGTTGTAATTATAAATTTATTTAACGCACCTTGATTACACGCATTCTTCCAATGTGTAAGCTTGTGGTTAAGACATGTAGAGGTCCCTACCTTTGCATTTTCAACCGCATATGCTTTAGGTTTATTGCCTTAATAAAGAATACTGAAGTTATGGAAATTCCTCACTAAGCTGGCTTTTAAAAAAATATGAAAAAATCAATAAGTCTCTCATAGAAATATAACTTCTCCCTGACTATTGTCATTGATAGAATAGCTTTAGTTGATTACCTATTCATTTCACGCTAGTACTGACAAAAGTGAATCCTGCAACATGTGGAGAAGGGAGGAGAATAATACCACACAAAACATTTTTATATATTAAAGTGTGAGGTATTGCTAACAGTTGATTGTATTTGAAAAATTTAAATCAAAAACATTTATTAATTAATCTAAATGATTAAAATTACCATATAATTACCAACAAACATTAATGCTAAATTCAACATATTTTGTACACATAATGAAGAACTGGGTAAATTTGCTAAAACAATAAAATTCATAATCTATCAGACTATAGATAAAGGTACTACCACCTTTATTATTAAAGGAAGTTGGTTATCTTGACTACAGTTTGATAGCTTAAGGGTTGATTGTTATTATCTAATTTATTAACCTATTAAAGCCTTAAGCAATTGGCTTTATTGTTTTAGTAAATATATACTTTATATAGAATTTGGAAGTTATGAATGACTATTTATTAGTCTGCTTTTCAGAATCTGGAAGTTATACTTGACTATTTATTAGTCTCCTTTCAAAACAGGTTATATATGCATGATTAATGAAGTTTGTTTAAACTTTTTTGCATTAATAATCTCACACTTCTTGGTCAAGTTGCAATCTTCAGTGTCTATGTAAATATATCAGACCATAGATAGAGGTTGCCTTGACTACAGGTTGATATTGTTGATAGCTTGTGCTAAATTATCTGTATCACAAATTATTAGCAGAATTATTTTTAAAAGTGAATGGAAAACAATACTTACATTTTCAATAAGATTATCAACCCAGCTCATGATGTTTTCTGCACCAATTCTATTGTATTCACCTACCAATTTCACATTTAATTTGAAATGCTTTTTGATAAAATCATGCAACCATAATACTCTTTTCTCAACATCTTGGCAGTAAATTATGCAGACTGTTTGCAAAACTGAAATAAAATTAAAACAGGACTTATAATTATCATTAAATACATTGTATAATTAAGTGCAATAGTAGAGTAGCAGAATCTGGAGTTCAAGGTTCATGGACTGCACACAATTCAGAATCTGGAGTTCAAGGTTCATGGACTGCACACAATTTTATTACTTCCAGTGCTCAAGTTTCTTATGAACTTCTAAGAAATAAACCATTAGATGATGATGATGATGATAATTATTGTATCATTATCATCACTATGAGTAACTTGAGATCTGTTAGATGATGATGATGATAATTATTATTATTGTATCATTATCATTACTTAATATTATCGTTTATCAAAGTGTAAAACAAATACTATTAATATAATGTGTTTGAATACAATATAAAAGTATGTGTAAGTTGAGATCTGTTAATAAAAAATGTTGGTTCCAAGATGAATCTGAGAAAATACACTCCCATTGAGCACAAAACTCTCAATTGCTTTAAGTATTAGGTTTCCATCATTAACTTTTAATAAAAAATTTAAGTACATAATTGTTCAGCTAAGTGTTCAGGAAGTTGTGATATTTGATCACCATAGAATCAGAGTGAATTTTCATCAGTTCCCATTCAGTAGTCTGAACCAACATTGGTCCTTTAGCTCTGAGTCCACCACTCTACCAATACATGAAATCCCAAAGGATATTATGATAATATAAAGTTTTTAATATTATGAAACTGTGGTGCAACTATTTTTTTATATTACCAAATACCACCACAATGTTTTTAGCAAAAAAATATAACATCCAAAAATTTAGAAAAAGTTAAAATATTTATTTAAAAAATAAAACTTTAACAAATATAAAAACAAATCATTATTGTTGGCCATTAACAAATGAACATACAATTCTAAACCAAATAATAATAATAAAAAGACAAATAATAAATTAAAAATTATATCTATGATGATTATACAAATCAATTTGTAAATCACAAATACATCTACATATATAACATGCTGATTCGTTATTGTGTTTATATGTGATTTATATGTAAATATAAACATGGATAAATATAATTATAGGATTTATTAATGAAAGAAACATACATTTGCATATTTATACTACATATTATACCTCCATCAACTGCTGTTGGTGAGGTATATCTTGTACTTGCCATGCAACCATAAAAAGAAGGGATTTCGGATGCCATTACAAGTTGATCTACCACTTCTAACTGTACTGTGACAGCCTGCCTCATGAGTAGGACAGTGACACTTCTGGTTGTATTCTGACAGCTTGCCTCATGTCTGATTTAGGTTCTGGCAGCTTCCAGTCCTGAATGTGGACTTGCCTCACTGAATTAATTATATAGTGAAAACTAGCATATTACCATTCAACTTCAACAATTGTTGTCTGAACTTACATTCAAATGGATTGACTATTTAAGGCCAGATCACCGTTCATACTGAAAACAATCAGATTCAGCAAGCATCATCACCTATTGGCCTGTCCTTGATATTGGACATATTTTATAGTGACGAATGCTCAATCTGATCAAGATAAGATGGAATCTGGACTAGTCTATTATTTGAAAGCAAAGTGATCTAAATATATTGTTTAAAAAATCAGGTATATAATAGATTCAAACCCTAAATAATGCACAGTAAGGAAAGGTTGGTTTATATATAAATAAGTTTGAAGGAGAAGTGAATTCACTTGCTGATTAAAATCTTTGCTTACAGGTGAGTTCATGTCAATTTATATTAAAAGAGTGCATGTGTGAAGATTGATTTTGTTATGTCCACATCCAAAATTAATACAATAACTAATCAGTTGTTTACACTTAAACATTTATTTATACAATACATTTATTATAATTGATATGAGGCTGTACGTACCTTCGTTACAGCGGTTGTAAATTGTAAGTCTATCAAAAAGCGTGTTGACACCATTACAGAGTTCGTGACTGAAAATGTTCATCCCGCAGCTAATCTTTGTGACGTCTCGTAACTCAATACATAACACCCCTTCATCCTTAGAATGAGACTTTGTAGTCCTCAAAATAGGCCGGACGTCGACGTTGACGTGAAGGGTGCTCCTTGTGTGGTTTTGGAGATGGTTGGCAGAAAGGTGCTGGGTTAGTGTTGTCTGTGGTTTCTGCTGCTGCTAAAGGTAGTGTTTTTGAAGCCTCAATCAGTTCCTCTGCCGAGTTTGAGCTTGATTGGTCAGTGACAGTCACTCTTGCTCGCAATTGATCTATATGCTTGTGTTGCACATCAGAGTCCGTCCGAACTTCATATGACAAGGGGCCTGTTCGCTGTTCTACTGTGTCAGAAATCCAAGGGGAGCCCCTACCGGTGGCTTGTGCGAAAACTGCATCATCTGGTTGAAATTCACGTATTCTCTGTGTATTTGGTGTGGCTCGTGGGGCTCTATACAGATGTATGAAATCCAAGCATGTACGAAGACGTCTGTTGAAAAGCATTTCAGCTGGGCTTAATCCTGTGGCTGTAGATGGTGTGACATGTTGAGTTAATAGGTATCGAGCTAAACGCTGGTTCCAATTTCCCCGTGTGTCATGTCTCAGGCTCTCTTTTATTGACTGTACAGCCCTCTCCGCAAGACCGTTACTTGCCGGGTGGTAGGGTGCGACACGTGCATGTCGGACTCCATTACTGACGAGGAATGTTGAGAATTCTGATGATGCGAATTGTGGTCCGTTATCGGATACCACACATTCTGGTATCCCGTGGGTGGAAAATAATTCTTGCAGAAGTCGTTGTTTGCATTCTCCGCGCCTCTACCCATTTTGAGTATGCATCCACAACAATGAGGAGCATCTGTCCATCAATGGGTCCTGCAAAATCCAAGTGCAATCGAGACCATGGTGTCAATGGTGCCTCCCAGTGGTGTGTCGGAGCACGGGGACATGCATACCTTACGACTTGGCAATGCATGCATTTTCCCACAAGATGTTCTATGTCTTGGTCCATCGACGGCCACCATACATATGACCTTGCCAATGCCTTAGTTCTTACGATGCCTGAGTGACCCATGTGAAGTTCATTTAGGATGAATTTTTGTAGTGATGAAGGTATAATGACATGAGACAACCACAGCAGACAATTCTTGTGTGTAGAGAGTTCATTACTGTGACACGACAACTTTCTTTCTTCCCCTACTAACTGAATTTTAGTTATTAGAATCGTCGTCGAGGGCGCCACCAAGGATTTCTCTCTTGGAACCTGGTCACGTAACTTTACATAAACCTGGTCTTTATTTATTTTCGAACGACGATTCACTGATTATAAACTTTGATTATAATCTCACAGGGGTTTTCCTTTAAGAACACTAACTAATTATTATAAATAATTCAAGAATTCAAGAATACGTTGGACAAAAAAAACTTTTAATTTCTTTTACTACTATTTATTATTAATAACCTTATAATTCTATCCGATCCAGAAAGAACTGACTTACAATTTCTGATTTTCCCTCTGTTTACTTTCTAATTATGCTTCCCAAATATTTACCATAGATTTACTCGCGCCTACACTAATACTGCGAATTCTAGCAGACGTGTATATAAGACGACTTATAGTATTTTTAATCTTTCCTGAAGTTTATTTTTAAACTCCACTTTCTTTGGTAAATAAATAAATTGCAAAAATCTTACAATGAACGTATAAGTGTCTTTCGTTTTTTTATACTTTCAATTCTTCCCTTATTTTCTACTAACAAACGAGTAACGCCCCAAGGTTCTCTGTTACTTGGCGACGCACTTTTATACCCCCACCCTGTTGTTACTCTCTAGATCGAATAGATATTAAATAATTTAAAATACAGTTATTCCAATATTTCATAAAAAAAATATTGAACGAAAATTAACATTAATAGATTACAATATTAAACAAATTTATTTCCCCCCTCTATTGTTGAAACATTCGTAATAAACATAATAAATGAAAATTAAATTAAAGATAAAGTTCTATTATGCTTTTAACTAGAGTTCTCATTAATGGAAAAGTTTATAATTACCCTGATCGATCAGAGCGGAGTGGCCTGATTTTCATAGGTTTTACATTCCATTGGTCGTGCCTTTGTCCTTGTATATGCGAATTCCATGAGTGTTCCTTTGGTTGTCCAGCTAGCAATATCCGTTTCTTCCATTCCATAACTCTCTGGATAGCTTCATTCAGATGGAGTGGCGGTCAATTCCCCAAAGGGGAAGGTTGTGATAACTTTAGCCGCTATACATTTGACAAGAGTCCGCAAAATTAAATTTCAATAATAATAATTTTTATTGTTCGAAACACAGCTGCTTTCTTTATTGTCCTTGCTGGTCTCTAAAAGTCAAGTCAACTGATCTCTCTAAAAGCGATCTTATCTCCACTCTTTCTTATCTTTTTTTTTTTATTAGCGTAATAGCAATTACTAACCAAATATTTTTACTTTGTGAAAGTTTCAACAATAGAGTATAATTACTACCAAGAATCTAATTTTGTTTTCTTTTCCCCACCCTTTTATCTCTCGAATTTTTCTCCCTTTTAATTAAACACTTTTAACATTTTTTTTTTTTTTTAATAAATTATATTCAATTTTATTTGTTTATTTCAAAATAAAAGTTCAAAATTTTTACCCTTTCCATTAAATCAAAACCATTTGTTAATTAAATTTTACAAACTATTTAACTTCAAAAATATTTATGACAAATTATAAATATGTGAGCTTATATATATATGAGCTGACTTAAAATATCAGCTCATTGCCCCATTTGTCATAAAAAAACAATAAAAAAAAACTTTAATTGCCCCGTGGTTACTTGTCCCAACTTTTCTTGGGGTTATAGTTACTCGTACTCGCGAGTTCGTTACAGTTCTCCCATCTAACTTTACTTTCTCCACCTACCCCCTGGTCATCCCATTCTATATCTTGTAATATTTCTAATGCTTCCTCAATGGATAACCGACGGTTTTCGGCCAACTTACGTTGCACACTTGACGGAAGGTTAAATCTGATAGTTCGCACTATCTGGAATTGATCCATCGGATATGCCTCCAAGGCTCTCAATTTTGCCGCTTGACGTTGAAAAAACTGACTGTACGTACCGTCTTTGTCCGCTTTATACTTTTCTTGCGATATCTTCATGCGTATGGTTTCTTGTTTCTCAACGCTCCAAAACCCTCGCAAAATCATAGTTCGATATTCTTGGAATGTAGGGGGTTTGTAATTTACCGCCTTCCACCATTCCCTAGTGGCACCACTCAAATGGCTCATTGCTATTATGATCTTCTCTTTTTCTTTCGACCTATGGACATAGAAAAAATCATCTAGACTGTCCAGGTAGTCAAAGGGGCTTTCCTCCCTTTCCCCTTTAAATGTTTTTATGTGTATAAATTTCGCCAATGTGACCCTATCGAACTCTTCTTCTCCAGATTCGTTGAGCTTTTTTTTATTACCTCTATCTCTTGGTTTATTTGTATAGCCTTCTTGTTCGGGATTTCTTTAGTTTCCCCTGTAAACTGCTCTGTCTCTTTGTTTTCTACCTTTTCTTTCTCTTTACTGACTTTATGGTCCTCTGGGTCTATGACTTCCCTCTTGTTTTCATTGTTCCTATTCTTTTCCCTCTCTTTTAATTCATTCACATCTTTCCTCAATTCTAGTATCATGCCTTTCATTTCTTTTATTTCTTTACGGTCTTCCATTACAATTTCTTTGAGCTCAGCGATAGCTTTCAATATTTCTTGCAACTGACACCGCTCAGGGTTTTTAAATGTTACCACCGGGCTTTCCATGCTACTTTCATCCTCACTCATATTTTATTCTTTTGTTTTATTTAATTTTATAGTCAAACTCATAACCTTCCCTACGAGAATACTGAAGTACCACCACCATCTGAAATCCACCCCCTTACTAAAAAATTTGCTCTCTTTTAACTCTAATCTCTGGGCGTTTCTCTTGTTAACGAGCCCCACATTGGGCGCCATTTTCTAGCTTTCCCCCCTCACTCCTCTGTGACACGACAACTTTCTTTCTTCCCCTACTAACTGAATTTTAGTTATTAGAATCGTCATCAAGGGCGCCACCAAGGATTTCTCTCTTGGAACCTGGTCACGTAACTTTACATAAACCTGGTCTTTATTTTCGAATGACGATTCACTGATTATAAACTTTGATTATAATCTCACAGGGGTTTTCCTTTAAGAACACTAATTATTATAAATAATTCAAGAATTCAAGAATATGTTGGACAAAAAAAACTTTTAATTTCTTTTACTACTATTTATTATTAATAACCTTATAATTCTATCCGATCCAGAAAGAACTGACTTACAATTTCTGATTTTCCCTCTGTTTACTTTCTAATTATGCTTCCCAAATATTTACCATAGATTTACTCGCGCCTACACTAATACTGCGAATTCTAGCAGACGTGTATATAAGACGACTTATAGTATTTTTAATCTTTCCTGAAGTTTATTTTTAAACTCCACTTTCTTTGGTAAATAAATAAATTGCAAAAATCTTACAATGAACGTATAAGTGTCTTTCGTTTTCTTATACTTTCAATTCTTCCCTTATTTTCTACTAACAAACGAGTAACGCCCCAAGGTTCTCTGTTACTTGGCGACGCACTTTTATACCCCCACCCTGTTGTTACTCTCTAGATCGAATAGATATTAAATAATTTAAAATAGTTATTCCAATATTTCATAAAAAAAATATTGAACGAAAATTAACATTAATAGATTACAATATTAAACAAATTTATTTCCCCCCTCTATTGTTGAAACATTCGTAATAAACATAATAAATGAAAATTAAAATAAAGATAAAGTTCTATTACGCTTTTAACTAGAGTTCTCATTAATGGAAAAGTTTATAATTACCCTGATTGATCAGAGTGGAGTGGCCTGATTTTCATAGGTTTTACATTCCATTGGTCGTGCCTTTGTCCTTGTATATGTGAATTCCATGAGTGTTCCTTTGGTTGTCCGGCTAGCAATATCCGTTTCTTCCATTCCATAACTCTCTGGATAGCTTCATTCAGATGGAGTGGCGGTCAATTCCCCAAAGGGGAAGGTTGTGATAACTTTAGCCGCTATACATTTGACAAGAGTCCGCAAAATTAAATTTCAATAATAATAATTTTTATTGTTCGAAACACAGCTGCTTTCTTTATTGTCCTTGCTGGTCTCTAAAAGTCAAGTCAACTGATCTCTCTAAAAGCGATCTTATCTCCACTCTTTCTTATCTTTTTTTTTATTAGCGTAATAGCAATTACTAACCAAATATTTTTACTTTGTGAAAGTTTCAACAATAGAGTATAATTACTACCAAGAATCTAATTTTGTTTTCTTTTCCCCACCCTTTTATCTCTCGAATTTTTCTCCCTTTTAATTAAACACTTTTAACATTTTTTTTTTTTTTAATAAATTATATTCAATTTTATTTGTTTATTTCAAAATAAAAGTTCAAAATTTTTACCCTTTCCATTAAATCAAAACCATTTGTTAATTAAATTTTACAAACTATTTAACTTCAAAAATATTTATGACAAATTATAAATATGTGAGCTTATATATATATGAGCTGACTTAAAATATCAGCTCATTACGTCTATTAAAAAAAGGTTGCAGTTTCATGTCTGTGGCTTTGTTTAGCCAAGTGGTGAGAATATAGCTTTTTACAGTTGTTAACAAACAATCTCTGCATGTTGCTTGTGCTACTTGTTCTGCCGTCACAGGGGGGAAACTCCAATTCTTCCAAAAACAGGACACCACCAAATTTAGGGCCTTCATCTTCGGTTGATGGAAGTGGGCATCTGCTCAATGCATCTGCATTTGCAATCTTCCTTCCTGGTTTGTATTCCAGCTTAAAAGAATAAGCATTTAGTGTGTGTGCCCATCTTTGCATTCTGGGAGATAATATTATGGGTGTTGGCTTATCTGAAGTAAAGAAGCCTAGCAGTGGTTGATGATCTGTACTTATTTTGAATTTGATTCCAAAGAGGAAATGATGGAAACGTTTGACACTGAATATTATCGCCAAAGCTTCCCTGTCTATTTGCGCATAGTTCCTTTCAGCTTTAGATAAGGTGCGTGAGGCGAAAGCAACTGGGGCAGTTGATCCATTGGGCAATCGTGTACTTAGCACAGCCACCACTCCATATGGTGAAGCATCACACGTAAGCTGGACCTCCTGGTTAGGATCGAATGGCACCAATACACTATTAGAGGTCAATGCCTCCTTAAGTTTTTTAAATGTCTTTTCATGACTCATTGTCCAGGTCCATGTGACATTTGTTTGCAGTAAACGATGTAAGGGTTCGGCTATGATTGCTCGGCCCGGAAGAAAATTATTGTAGAAGTTTAAGAGTCCTAGAAATGCTTTTAGTTCTCTTTTGTTCCTTGGGGATTGGGTATTTCTAACTGCATCCACTTTTCTTGGTAATAGATGGAGGCCCTTATTATCAAATTTGTATCTCAGGAAATCCACAGTGTTTATTCCTAAAACACATTTTTCCTTGTTTGCCCTCAATCCACTGCATGACAGTCTTTCCAACACTGTGTGTAATTTTGCACATAAGTCACTCTTCGACGTGGCACAGATTAATATATCGTCGAAGTATGGATAAACTCCAGTGATGTCTCCCAGCAAGTTGTCTATGACACATTGAAATATCCCAGGTGCCACACAGATTCCATATTGTAAGCGTTTCACACGAAAAGCTCCTTGATGAGTGATGATGGCTTGTATATTTGCTGATGCCTCATCGACTGGGAGTTGAAGATAAGCCTTGGCCAAATCTATTTTTGCAAAAACAGAACTAGGTGGAAGAGATGCCAAAAGATGGTGGACTGCAGGTATCGGGTATGGGTGATTCTGGAGGGCCTTGTTGACAGTCACCTTGTAGTCACCACATAATCTCACTTCTGTAGGCTTGAGGATTGGTACTACCGGTGTGGTCCATATTGGGTTGTTCTCAGGCTCAATGATTCCTTCCCGGAGCAGTATCTGTAATGCAAGATCTACCTTATTTTTCATGGCAAGAGGTAATGGCCGGGCTCTCATTCTAATTGGAGGATAAGTTGGATCCACTGGCAGTGAAACAGCTGGCCCCTTATAAGTTCCTATTGATGGGTTGAACACTTGTGGATACTTGCTAATAACATCTTGGATGGATGGTTCAGTAATACTATGAACACCTGATAGTGTAATACCCAGAGGTCTGAACCATTCACGGCCCAATAGACTTGTGCATGGGCTCTCTGCTACCAACAATCGTAAGTGGCATGTGTCCTTCCCATATTGTATAGGTACTACACATTGCCCTTTAAATGCTATTGCATGATGTTGAAAGTCTCTTAGTATGATATCAACTGGTTGTAAATTAGGTATCAGTTCCTTACATACATCCGTGAATGTATCAAATGACATTATGAGTATTGTGACCCTGAGTCAACCTCCATTTTGCATTCTCTCCCGTACATGTATATATGTGCGATAGCTTTACGTGTCGAGCCATTGTGGTGCACTTCGTGGATGTGATCTACAACTTGTCTTCCAATTCAGTCACTGCCATGCACTGGTTAGGTGTCCTTGGAGTATTTCATTGCTTTGCCCGGCAAACACGCTGTAGGTGTCCCATTCTCTGACAGAAATGGCATTTGGTTCTTTTAAAAGGACATTCTGCTCGGGTATGCTGACCACCGCATCCATCGCAAGCAGTGGTTCCTGACCAAGGGGTTTCATTGTTTCTTTTGCAGGCCGGTGTTTGAGAGGGTGTTAGTGACCGCAGAGGATTATTACGGTGAACTGTTGGTCTGTTCCGTTGAATAAGGTCTACGGTTGTTGTGGATGAGCTTGTGGCACGGATTTCACGCACCTGTATTGATGCTGCCTCCGCGGCTAAGCTACGCTGAACAGCCATTTCCAAGGTTAAGTTTTCTTCTGTTAGCAGTTTGCATTGTGTTGCTTCATCGCGGAGTCCACAGACGAATTGGTCCCGAAGACGCTCTGTAAGTGAAGGTCCGAATTCACAACCCTCTGTCAGATGTCGGTCTGCCAAGAATGTGCTCACACTTTCTCCCTCTTGTTGCCAATGGCGATGAAATTAAAAGCGCTGGTATATGATGGATGGCTGTGGGTTAAAATACTGTTTTAGTATTTTAATGATGTCTTGGTATGATTTTTCCTGTGGCAATGCTGGAGATATAAGGGAGCGCAGAATGCTTAATGTTTTTAAACCACACGCAGCAAGGAGAGTTGCACGCTTCCTGTCTTCAGAATTTATATTATTCGCTTCGCAAAAAAAATCCACTTGCGACGCATATGTATCCCACAGGTGTGGTGAATTGATGTCGAATGACGCGAGAGATCCGATCGTAGCCATTACATGGTATAAGTTGACAAATCTAAATTTTATGAACGTTGTTTTTTGTTTTTTTTTTTGAGACGAATTGCACATTTACATATGCTAGTTGCCTTGTATATATTTTTTATACAGCATTGCTCTTGTTAGTTTTTGCATGTTCATTTAACAATCCCATCCTCGTCGCCAATATTTGTGTTATGTCCACATCCAAAATTAATACAATAACTAATCAGTTGTTTACACTTAAACATTTATTTATACAATACATTTATTATAATTGATATGAGGCTGTAACACCTTCGTTACAGCGGTTGTAAATTGTAAGTCTACCAAAAAGCGTGTTGACGCCATTACAGAGTTCGTGACTGAAAATGTTCATCCCGCAGCTAATCTTTGTGACGTCTCGTAACTCAATACAAAACAGATTTACTTACAAATGTATTATAATATATACTATACTGTATAAAAAATAAATATTCATCACTGTATTTAGATACCAAATTATTATGTGTTAATTGTAGGTGGTTAAAAATGAGATAAATTCTATAATAATTGAATTACGTTTGTACAATTTGAACTTTGTTTAAAAAATCATACATATAATAGACTCAAACTCTGAATAATGTAGTATGGAAAGGTTGGTTTATATATAAATCAGCTTGAAGGAGAAGTGAATTCATGTCAATTTATATTAAAACAGTGCATGTGTGAAGATTGATTTACTTCCGAATATATTAGTTACTATTATGGATTTTTTTTAAATGATCAATCAAGCTGAGAATATATCCAACACTTTTGATTGGAGGATTATGACTCAAAAGATCTTTGATGGTTGCTATAGTTACTTCTCTGTCTTTATTACTGAAATAATGATGCAAAATGGAAAGTTATAAAGAATGCATTCAATTTCTTGGACATGTCTTCTTTTCTTTCACATTTTTATCTCATCACTATATTTTATTGTGGTTAACAAATAGCCATGGAATTAGTGAAATCCAACCTTTGTCAGCTATCTAATGTCATTCTAACAGATAAAAATGTTATCTAAAGAAAATCAACAGGCTTTGGATGAATATACAACATTAATTCTTTTATTTATAAGAATTTCAGGCTTTAAATGATAAATAAACTAGTAAATCAATGGTAAAGAAATTAAAGAGAAAACTTCTTAAGTTTTAAAATATTGATGACCATTTAAAATTTTTTTTAAAAGCTCATTGAAATAAATTTAATAACTATAGTAATAAAGAACGTCTTTTTCATTAATGAATAAGATAGCATAGACTTGCTAACTGATAATAAAATTGAACAATTTTTAAAAAAAATCAATATCCCTGGAAGTCAATATGGAAAAAAAAGAACTTTGCTTAATTAGTCAATTTAATAAAATAACAGTAATACATTTGTGTTTAATACATTTTTTTTTTTTTTTAAATATATATGTGATAATAAGATTTATTTTAGCTTTCTCTGTCCCGGGTGAGTGATGAAATTAAAATTGAAATCCTCAAATTATTTTGGTTAGTATCATTATCAGCCATATTCATGTTTCTTCATAAACATATATTGATGTACATTTATTCTTATGTGTAAATGACATTTACTAAATGAGATTGTCTCAGATTTTTATATGTTTAGCTATTAATAATATTTATTAATTTAAAAGATTATAGTATGTTTGATGGTTTATGAGATTTATTATAGTTTCATAAAAGTTGTAGATATTATATGGTCTCTCATTTGTTGCATTTATTTAGAAGTACTGTTAGAGAAAGTTCAGGAGCATCACATAATTGTATATTCATACTTTAAGCCATGAATAAAAATACATAGCAAAGGATTGTTATCAGTACTTGAAGTTTATGAATTTATAGTACTGTTTACTTATATTTCTGTAGTTACACATTATGTATTTCGACTTTGAGAAATAAAGACAGGGAGACTTCTTTATAATCCTAAAAAACATACTGTATAAAATATAGTTTAATTATTAGTTTAAGCAATTATGTGCTTAGAAGTTAAAGTAAAGACAATCTTATTTGTTCGATTTATAAGATCAAATTATATTCATGTCAATACATCATGTTGTTGTATACAAACAGATGCACATATACAAGAAATATATTTTATTTATGTCAATTTATTTTTTAGGAAATACATAATTCTTTAGATATTACTTTATCTCTTTTTCTGTATTAATTGTACTAAATGTTTAAACATTTAAACAGAAAAGGCTTATGTTGGTTTAAATCTCTTTATTCTAGCTGAGTACTTTAGGTACTTCAATTATCATAATCATAGTTTTATGAATTAATTTTGCTACAATTTGAGATCTGTATTTGATTATTGTTTGTCAAATTTGCATAAAGTTAAATGGCCTCTCTAACAACATTTACATAGATTTGGATAAAAACAATAAATTTAATATTATGCAAATCCAACAAACAATACACAAATACAGATAATATCAAATTTTAACTAAATTAATTCATAAAGCTATATATAAGATACTTGAAGTATTGAAAGCACTTAGCTAAAATAAAGAGATTTCTGTTTAAATGTCTTTTAGTAATTACAATGTATATAAGTATTATAAAGGTATATTTTACACAATTCTATATGGTTTGTTTAGCTATCTTAATTATGTACATACACACAAACATATACATATAAACCTATTCCTGAAATAACTAAATATATATGTGGAAGACGTGTGGAGATAAATATTTAATTATAAATCTTTATATAATATAAACTTTGTAATCACACTGTAATAATGTTGTGTGTCAATGTAAATGCTTATAATAACAAATCACTCAATATGATAATACAGGAGCAACTTTCAACTCTCCTGTCATTTAAAACAAGCTTCAGTAATCATGATTATCAGATGCATATAAAATATCTATCTTTATTATTCAATTTTGCATCCTCAGACTAGTTTCTGGCTTTTGCCTTTAATAATAAAACCTGGGATTAAAGATGAATGGAATGCAAATGTGCATCCAGAAATTACCTTTAATTCCATTTTATCTGCCAAACAAAAAATGTAAAATTCAAATCAGTCTAAGACTTCAAACCCAAGCTTCACTGCTACAGACAAAAGCTAGAAACTGTTTTGAAATGAATATTAAAGATGAAGATTTTAAATACATATCTGGTAATCACAATTCAAGCTTATGCTAGATGATATTACATAAGGTACTGTTGTCATATGATATTGTTTAAGCTGTTTTATTATTAACATTCATAGCCAGGAGAATAACATTCCTATACTTCATGAAACACTAAAAGTACTAAAATAAATAACTATTGAGCTGGATTCATATCTATACGACTCTTCAATAGACTGACTTTGTTTTCAAAACCCTAGGCTGACCTTGAATTTCAAGTTTTTTGCTTGACAGTAAACTGGTGTTAAAGAAGTTTGCTGGAGATATATTTGCATTATTTCTAATTTTAAATCTCAGGCCTTATTGGTAAATGTAAAAGCCTGAAACTGGTATGAGGGGAATTTGAATACTAAATATAAAAATTTTTTAGGCATTACTCAATCTTACACTAGGTGACACTAGAGTGAGGAGCTGATCTTAGTATTAATATGAATATTTCTTGCATAGAGCTAAAATTTCAAAAATATTTATCAATGAAGTGCAAATAATAAAAATACATTAATTTTAACTTGCTGGTCACTTTGAATTCATTAATAAATAACAGTAAATATAGAATGAGTCTGATAGAATGTGTACAAATTGTATATGCAATTAAATGCCTAGATACAGACTTCCTACATGTTTAGAAAATCAAGTGCAACATTGATATGAAAGTAAAGTTACAAGTGTATCTATATATCAGAATTAAAAAGAATCCTATGATGTTGTCCATATTTTTGGATCATTAAAAAATGTGTAGTCATGTTTTTGACTCTGAAAATGTAAAGATAGTTTGAAGCAAACAGAATGATAGTAAACATAAAATAAAAAGGCATGATTTATTCTCAGTGATAAACCAAAAATGTAACAGTATTCTATTAAGTACAGTTTAGAGTGCAAGTAAATTAAAATTATACTATTCTTATAGTGCACTGAAAATAAATTTAAAAATTAATAAATATTTTTGAAATTTTCATTCCATGTAAGAAGCATTTATATTAAAAAACAATATTATAAACATTGATACTTTATAATATTATATAATTTAAATATATGCATCTTAAAAAAATAATATATATATATATTTAAATATCTATCTGTATGTAAATAGAAAGAAAAAAGATATAACTATTTGTACCTGGTTCTTCTTTCAACGAGCTAGCAATTTTAGACTTTTGATCTTTATCTAAAAAATTTATTTTGCTTTGATTAGTAATATTAACTTTAATTACTTTAGGAGATTTATTTTCCATATAATTATTAAATCGAGGAATATGTGGATAGCATAAATGAGGTCCTGATGTAGGAATGTAGTCAATATGTTCTAAATTTTCTTCAGATTCGAGTCCTTTTTTTGTTAATGTGGGTTCATTGAAAGAATATAAAGATAATTTCTTGTTTTGAGAAGAATATAAATCTTGAATATTCATACCATTTTCAAAAATAATTTTATCACAATTCACATACAAATGCGGATAGTGTACAGAGCTGTTGTTTGTATTTATTGAAGGATAGCAAAAACCTACATGCTGTTCTGATGAATTCTTTTCTTCGTGATTCTTCCTATAACATTCTTCCAAAAATTCTACAAAGAAAACAATATGTACAATACATTTTTTAAAAGATATTTATTAATATATAATAGAAAAATACAGGAATAAATTACAAAAGTCGCATTATATATCTGCAAAATAATTATACAGAAGAACATATGATTAGTAAACAATTTATTATGATTGTTTGTTAGATACTGCCAAAATATTAAGCTTCAAATAGTTAACTAAATATAGGTTATAAATTTAAAATAAAATGTTTAGAATTTGGATAATACTGTAGAATATTAAAGGTAAATCAGAATGAATAGTAAATATTTTGAAAAAAACATGTACAATATAATTAGCAAAAAGGTTAATTAAAAAAATAAAATTCAATATGAATTTTAATGAGTATTTTTACTTTTTTATTTTAGCATAAGTAATTACCATATGATAATACACTTAAATTGATATCCCCATAGTAGTTTCTAGTTTTTGCCTTTATCAATGGGGAATTGGAATTCAAAGCAAGACCTATGAGCACCAGAATCAATCCTAGAACTTCCCAATCCCAAGTCAGATGCTCTACCAACTGAACCAAACCATGCAGGGCTCATTTTCATTTGAAATATACTGACTACTCAACTCAAGTTTGCAATAGATCACTAAACATCACATGATTACCATTTCTTATGCTAGCACATCACTGTTATTAAACAGGCCAAACTCTTCATACAGAAATGCCACATAGTGTAAGCCATAATAATCAATGGATGCTGAAAGGTTCGTGCATCAACATTCCTATCTCATGCCTACTTATCCGATATCCCCAAACTAGCTTCTAGTTTGTGGCCGTCATCAGTGAGAAATCTTGGATCTGAGAGCACTGCACCTAGATCTTAGGATCTTTAAGATCTAGATGCAGTACTCTCACACCCAAGGCTCCTCACTGACTAAGGCCATGAGCCAGAAACTAGTCTGGGGATATTGGATGAGTAGGCACTAGATAGGGATTTTATGCATAAGCCTTCTGGCATCCATTGATTACTCTGGTTGGCACAGGATGGTATGGAGAGTTTTGCCTGATTGCAATAGGTAATGCTAGAATAAAAAAAAATGCTTTTAATTTCTATATTAACCTGAAAGAATTAAGTGATTTTTAATAATTGAATCTATATATTTAGTTACTCATAATCCCAATTTATGTATTAAATGAAACATCAAAATGGAGACTAATTGGCTAAAATGTAAAACCAAATTGTAGTTTTTTAAATTCTTTCTCTCTTTTTAAATTATCACTTCTATTAATTAATTAAAATTTGTTTTATAATGCAAGTGAAAAAACGGGGAAATCATTTTTAAATAATACAGTGTAGAAATCTTTCCAAAATCTTCTTACAGATGAATATCAATGATTAGCATTTGTGGATTATTAGATTTCTTGAGATATTGTCTAGCTAAAATTAACTAAATACCTGGTGTGTATTACTATATTTTAAACAGATTGGTAAAAAACATGTCTCTGTAAACCACAAGGTTCTATATCTCAGCAAATTTCATTACCACTTAAGCATATTTGTATTTATTTGTAATTGGCTCTTTACTGCTTATACATTTACATTCAAGTTCTTATCACATGTAGAAACCTACCATATGACAACATTATATACTGACTAATTATGTTGCAACACTATCACTACTGCAACATATGATTCTTGCAACTTGAACAGGCCAGAGTGAAGTTCTTTTGGAAAACATTCTTTTATATTTGATTATAGCATTAGTTGTTTCATTAATGTAATAAATCAGTAGCTATTTTCTTTCTTGACTGTTGAATCTGAATCTTAAAATATGTTTTAACAAACTGGTTGAACTCATTTAATCAGGGTAACTTTTTGAGATAGATTCGGAAAAATTATTAGAATATCCATTTATCAATTAATAATTGATGACTGCCTTGGATAATTTAGTACAATCATAAAGTGACAGGCTCAAAAGTTAAGGAATTGCAGTTCAACTTGTCACATATGATGCTAAACATTATGAACAACAAATCATTTGATTACACATATACTACATAGCTAGCTAAGGTGAATATGAGATAGCTATATATAAAAAAAATCCTAAACTATTTGTAAGATGAAAAAAAAAGGTTATGGCAGGAAAATGCTTAACCACTATTTCTCCACCCCAGAATATTTTTATTTATATATAACTATATTTTAGTAAAAACAAATTTGTAATGTTCAAGTTAATCTGAAAAGTAAATCAAAGTATAAGAAAGTCTTAAATGCATTGAATCAGCTTTTGGCAGATCACTGCCAGAATAATAGTGCTGAATACAAATGCACAGTTAGAAAGATACTTTTATATTAATGTGATTCAATATTTAAATTAGGCTCGGTATGTAAATGAAGAGATTAGATGTTTTATTTTTTTGATAATGGGACACAGGACTTTTTTTTATTGATGAAATGTGGATCCATCGTAATTGACCAAGCCTCTTTATATTTTCTTTTTCTATCATCCCTCTTAACACATATTGTTCTTACATTAGATGGCAAAAAGGAGTGACCCATAATATGCTCATGATCAAAAAAGATTGACTTTTATTTGCGATTTTGTATTCAGCACTATGATTCTGATAGCGATCTGCTGAAATCTGGTTCATTAAGACATTCTTATAGTTTGATTTACTTTTTCAGATTAACTTGAACATTACAAGTTTGTTAGAATTACATAATTGTATGAAAAGAGTATATACTGTTGAGAATTAAATATTAATATTAAAAAAAAGTAAGTATGGGCAAGAACTTTATCCTTAATATCAAATAAGTACATAGTTTCTCAAAATTTCTCAAACTTTATTATTTGTGGTCTACAAATTTTCAATGGCCATTAAAATTTTATCCATTCAATGATATAAAATGCCGTTATGTGCAATGGCATTTTTATGTTATAAAACCAACAAAAATGTTTAAAGTATAAATTGATTTTTGTTATTGAGTACAATAGACAGAGAGTGGAGGAAAAACGTTGTGTGGATTACAAATCAAGTAACAATTTGAAGAAAATAACGAATAATTTTTCTATCTGAGATTCTGCAGCTAGAGAACAAAAATGTAACGTTATTAAAATTATAATGACAAAAAAAAAAATGATTCAGAACTTGAAAAAAAAAAAAAATACTATTCTGATGCATTGTAAATTAGTAATATACGAATAAAGTACAAATAAAAAAGTCCAAAATAAGGTAAGAGTGATGAAAAAAAAAAGACAGACAAAAAAAGAATTATATATATACTAGGGGAAAAAAAGGATTATCCATGAAAAACATAATGAAAGCAGTTTATTCTTTGTCCTCCTCCCAACATAGTGACAATCAAGCACACATATGTGTATGATTAGATATATATAAAATAGAAAGTCAGACGTCACATGACTTATATATATAGCTTGTTATTACAAATATGTAAAATTAAGAATATGCTAATAAGCTCTAAACAAGCTTTTTTTTAAAAAAAAAAACTTTTTAATGATAAATGCTACTACAAGAGAAGGAATTCAAATCATCTTTATCTTGGATTGTCCCCATTCCCAGATCGGTTTCGAACTATGGCTCTCTTCAGTTAGGAGCTAGGACACCAGATTCAAAAAACCAACTCAAGCTAAGCATTTATCTAATAGTTAACTTTCAATAAGATCTGAAACCTTTAGACATCTACAGCTCTCCAACTGAAAAAATCATATGGGCTTGAACTTAATTCAGGTACTCCATATATTAATAGGCTTAGCCATTTAATTTAGCCAAAGTCCCCAACAGCAAAATAATAATAGTAATAATACAAAAGTCAGATATCACATGACTTATATATATATTATACCAGTCCATACTCCCTGCGGAATTCTTTTCCTAATCTTGCACTGAGCATGAAGTGACCAAGATTCAACAGGTAAAGAAATGGATATCAATCTAGACGATTGTCTGTACTCATGTATATTGGTACTTCCAGTTAAATTGATAGAAAGAGTGGATTGACAGGACTCTTCCAGTTAAAAACACCCTTTAGTTGATATCTTATTTGAATGCCCGAATATTTAGAACAATGGCAAGTACACACCTTTGAAAAATCTATTTGCAAAATAGACTTTTGCATGCCACTTCTAGAAAAGAATCAAAAAATGAATTTTTCACCCTCCTAGATGGATGTGCAATACCATATGTTTAGCGGAGCATAAAAATAAGATTTAACACCCCAGTAGAGCGATATCCCTTTGTGGCTAGCTCAGTCACTCTACAATCTAGGGTCTTC
Organism: Epiperipatus broadwayi; assembly: GCA_028023455.1. Taxonomy (NCBI): domain Eukaryota; kingdom Metazoa; phylum Onychophora; class Udeonychophora; order Euonychophora; family Peripatidae; genus Epiperipatus; species Epiperipatus broadwayi. The sequence goes on along the minus strand of JAQFVV010000097.1, from coordinate 2,780,684 downwards.
AAATGGGTAAGTTAAATGATTATTACCGGTACATGGTTGATAAGGAAAGAATACATTTTGATCAATATAAATAATAATATGAAAATGAAACAAGTTTAATATTATGATTAAATATTTATTTAATCCCAAATATCCCCCACCGTTTCATACTAATGATGATATAATAACAAAATACTAAATAATAGGCGTTGAAATAGATAAAATACAATTTTAAATAAGAAAAATAATACATCCCTAAAGCTATTTACAATGTTTATAAGTAATGGAAGTGGTCTGAGCTCTTTTTACCCAATAGAAATAAATTTTACTTTGTGTGATTTGATATACAGATATGAGATTTTCGGTCATACAGGCATACGCTTTTACTGATAACTTTAAAACCTTTTTATTGATAGCAAATAAAAAAAAAGACAACTAGGCATACGTATATATATTTGCAATATGAGATATTTCACTAATTTCATACTTTTCAACAAGTCAACAAGGTTGTATTGGCTCAGATACTATATCGTACTCACCATAAGGTACTGTACCTATTTCCCTCTCGCTATAGATAAATTCCTGTACATGTATATACGCGCAGCACAATTATACACTTACTATTACTTTAAATATAAAGTTATTAGAGTACTTGCTTACAGGGAATCTATAATAGATCAATCCCTTCTTGCACTCATCATAAAGTGCAGCAGTAACAAAAAAAATAACTTAAAAAGGATATACGGTTAAATACATTTTTAGATATTCAGCACGAGATATCGTATTTACCGAATATTATAAGCGTATGTAAGCATATACATACATGTATATCCATATATGGCGAATTCCAGGAGTAACAACAAGAGGAAAATGAATAGCAACAAAAAAAAAAAAAAGAATCTCATTGCAATCTTTGTTGAAAATACTAGAATTTGAAATAGAAAAATTGACTCAAAGGATTTAAGTAAAAGCTTTATCATTTATGCCCGTAATAACTGCAAATTCATATACATATGCGAGAGACTCTCTCTCTCTTTTTTTTAAATGATTAATAATAATAACAAAAAATAATATATCTAATTGGAAATATCAAAGTTAATTATTTCAATATTAATAAATATCTTAAAATAAACTTATATCTGCGTTTTCATTCTTCTTCTCTGGGCTCTTGAGTGGGCTTCAAGTTAACTGGCTGTGTGGTGAAGATTTCATCCATTTAGCAAGGCGACATTTGTCATCATCATGGGCGGCTGGAATTGGCATGGTCACATCTTGGCGGCTTGGGACAGAGAAAGGGCAGTGCACCGGCTAGTTGTCTACCCCATGGTCATTTTGCTGGAATCTCTAGTATATTGCTTCATATCTTCTTTTTTTATATATCTAATAATAATTAGGATTATTAATAAATTTTCATAAGCTGTCTCCAATGGTTACTCGAATCCACAAAGACAAGAGTTCTTAAAAGAACTGTATAATGGATTTTTTCTTAAGAATGTCACTAATAGTCCTATTCGTAAATGAATCTCTAACTAGCTGGTTGCTTGGAGAATTCTGAAGCCACAAAAGAGAATGACTTGCCCAGAATGGCTGCCAAAGAAAGAATGAATCTCACAGCACTGACTAAACTATATCAATCCCACTAGCCCTCTGAGAAGTATGAATCAGCCAATCCTTTCAATTTATCTGATTATAGATTATAACATTCCTTACAATTTTTCCGATTAAATTCTACATTTTAAGTTTGATATAATGGTTTCCATCTTAAATAACTCAGACCACTTGTTGATAAACAGAGCAAAACTCTCCATACAGTATTGCCACCTGTGCTAAACAGAGTAATCAATGGATGCCAGAAGGCTTGTGCATAAAATCCCTATCTAATGCCTACTCATCCAATATCCCCAGACTAGTTTCTGGCTTGTGGCCTTCGTCAGTGAGGAGCTTTGGATCTGAGAGCACTGCATCTAGATCTTAGGATCTAATGCAACCCTCTAGCAACCACCTTTTATCTCTACTTAACTACAAAACTATGAGAATGAAATTGAAAATGACAAAAAAAATTTTCAATCTAAGCTCAATAGCTTATATAGTCATATGGGTCTGAACTCAGTTCAGCACCCATACATTTTGGTGTCTTTGGCTCTTTTACAACCATAGCCACCACTATCCTATTAGGCAGGATTGGTGTTAAACCATTAAGTATCACATGATCACATTTCCTATACTAGCACATTAATTGTTGATAAACAGAGCAAAACTCTCCATACAGTATTGCCACCTGTGCTAAACAGAGTAATCAATGGATGCCAGAAGGCTTGTGCATAAAATTCCTATCTAATGCCTACTCATCCAATATCCCCAGACTAGTTTCTGGCTTGTGGCCTTCATCAGTGAGGAGCTTTGTAGTTAAGTAGAGATAAAAGGTGGTTGCTAGAGGGTTGCATTAGATCCTAAGGTCTAGATGCAGTGCTCTCAGATCCAAAGCTCCTCACTGACGAAGGCCACAAGCCAGAAACTAGTCTGGAGATATTGGATGAGTAGGCATTAGATAGGGATTTTATGCACAAGCTTTCTGGCATCCATTGATTACTCTGTTTAGCACAGGTGGCAATACTGTATAGAGAGTTTTGCTCTGTTTATCAACAATTAATGTGTTAGTATAGGAAATGTGATCATGTGATGCTTAATGGTTCAGACCACTTGCTTACAAAATCAATACAAAAGATTTTTTAACAAGATAACAGTTTAATTATAGCATTATCAAACATTTTGCTTTTGATCAGATTTTTGCAAAAGCAATTAACATTCTTAGTTTACAGAATAAAATTAGTTTTTAGAAAAGTAATTAAAAATATATATATATGTACAATTACATTGGAACAATTGCTTTTCTCTATTTGAATTTTTCAGAGAAAAGCCAAATACATAAAATAACATATCATAAAACATATACAAAAAGGAAATATAAAACAAAAAAATACATGAGTTTACTTTACAATATTTTCTATGTCAATTTCTTATTATTTAAATTGGTGTGTGTGGGTATTTTAATGCTCAGACTCAACCTCCATTATTAATCTAGCACATTTTTATATTTGTTGTGCTTAATACAGACTTTGTGCAAGGCCATTTGATAATGCCTGGCACAATATATATATATAGCTTGTTATTACAAATATGTAAAATTAAGAGCATGCTAATCAGCTCTAAACAAGCTTGAATTGTTTTTTTTTTAATCTGGTGTCCTAGCTCCCTCACTGAAGAGAGCCATAGTCGAAAGGCAGACTGGGGGTGGGAACAATCCTAGATAAAGATGATTTGAATGCCTTCTCTTGTAGTAGCATTTATTATTAAAAAAAAAAAAAAGAAAAAAAAGCTTGCTTAGAGCTTATTAGCACACTCTTAATTTTACATATTTGTAATAACAAACTATATATATAAGTCATATGACATTTTACTTTCTATTATTATTATTATTTTTCTGTTGAGGGCTTTGGATAAATTAAATGTCTAAGTCTATTATCATATGGAGTATCTGAATTAAATTCAGGCCTATATGATTTTTTTTCAGTTGGAGAATTGACTTTAAAGACATATCTAAAGGTTTCAGATCTTATTGAAAGTTAACTATTAGATAAATGCTTAGTTTGAGTTGGTTTTTTGAATATGGTGTCCTAGCTCCTCACTGAAGAGAGCCATAGTTCAAAACCTATCTGGGGATAGAGACATTCTTAGATAAAGATTATTTGAATGCCTTCTCTTGTAGTAGCATTTATCATAAAAAAAGGTTTTAAAAAAGCTTGTTTAGAGCTTATTAGCACACTCTTAATTTTATACATATATGGTGTCCATGTATTTAGTACAGACATTTTAAGTAGAGTTTAAAATATAACCAGTTTTTTTAAAAAAATTTAAATTTGTTAGTTTATAATACTTTATAGTGATTTATATATGTAGAGTAGGTTCAATCTCACTAAATAGAAGTTTGTAAAAAGATTTTTAAATATACAAGATTTTAAAATATTTTAAAGTTGTTTTAATGTAAGTTAAATAATAAAAACAATATAATATATTTCATTTAAAAGATAAAATTAATTTATGTTTACTATATTTAATTGATGTAATAATAGTAATACTATACACCTGGGTCTCGTTTTATGCGTAGATAGTTTCCTCAGAAAACACGCACAAAAGAAATCACACAAAAATAGACTTAACTTACCTTGAACCTACTGTAATTTTCGAAAATCGCATAAAAGCAAAGCAACAAAGTAAAATTACTTTAAAATCCACATAAAAAAAAAAAAGGAAATAAAATATGACTAATAAAAAATTTCGGATTTGAAAAAAATTGATACAAGACAAACTTTTTTTTATTAACTACAGTATTAAATTTTATTCAAAACAATATATTTTTTTTTATTAAGGGAAAAAAAAATGCAGGTTACTGATCACCCGCTACATGATGTAAATACATTTGTTTAAAGAAATCTTGAGATCATACCACAGTCAATAACCCTAGTCTTCTTCATTGATTCATAAGAGTCTTTGAATTGCCAAGTCCTTTAATTCACAGATCCTTCAAACTTCATTCATGTTGCCATATCTTTGTATAAACCACACCTATGGAATTCGTACTTTAAACCGTTTCTGAATTTCCATCACTTTCCTGTTCTGAGTCTTCTTCAAAAGCTTATTTCTTCATCATCTGAGATTTCTTCCATTTCATAAGTACACGTAGGGCTAGTACTAATTTGTTGCTGCATTTCCTTTGGACAGCCATCTACTTCCTCGCTTCCAGAACTGTCACTATGAGCCTCATCGCTCCATTGCTCTTCTACATTATCAAGTTCTGCTGAATTATCAGACTCTTCTGAGATAACCTACACTACTTCACTTTGCCTGCTTCCGGGCCTATCACTATGAGCCTCATCGCTCCATTGCTCTTCTATGTTATCGACTTCTTCCTCTGGATTGTCTGCCTCTTCTGAGATTACCTGCCCTACTTCACTTTTGCTACATACATGCCCTTTCCAAAAAAGACATGCCCCTTTAGATTCAATAATACATTTGAAGATCATGGGTTGAGCTAAAATATCATGTTCCATTACCTCTGGGTCATTGATTATCTGACCTTCTGATTCAATTTCCATCTCATTCCCCACTTATGTTGAGTCAGCTTCTTCTTCCATCTTCTTTTCCTTTTTCTCTTTCTCCTTGAAAGACCCTCAGTTTTCTCCTCTTGCTCACCACACAGCTCAATGTTTGATCCCACAATACTATATTCATCACTTTGTGAGCCAGAGCCATTCTGATTTCTCTTTTTGAAACTTGCACCTTGTGTCATTTTACCCATTTGAGTTGAACAATTCGCACTTAGTTCAGTATCACTGAACATGTTAGCTTCTTTTAATTGACCAATTACTTCTAATGTGCCTTCAGACTCTTCAGATTGTATTGATTCGAAGCTGGTCAGTTCTGTCTGTGCTGATTGTTCCTTTATCTCTTTGGCCATATCTCTAGCTTGACCTGCATTTGTCCCAACTTCAAATCTACTGTGCAAGGTTTCTTGATTTTCCTTATAATGTAGCTTATTTGGTTTCACATTATCTTTTAAATGAGATTCTTGTAATTCCAGTTCTAATTGTTGATTTATTAGTGAAGGATTGCTTATTAATATTATTGTACATTTGTGGAATCCACTATAGCTTTTCCCACCTTCTATGCATAATATTTTTGGACAGGCCCTAATTAAATGGCAAGTGTCTCCGCATCCATAACACTGAGGTTAAATTCCTCGAATTACTATGTATATCGGGCTTTTATTCTGCTCAAGAACAGATGGTATATCCAATGGACTGATACCTTTAGTCAACCTCATTGTAAATATTGCGTTGTTGGATGGCAGCTGAATCCCTGCTCTTCTTGCCATTAGATGTGTGATTTACAGTATTTTACATTTTTTCATACATGTACAGTATTTTAATCATTATCACTATTTGAAGATATGCAAGTTCGTTTGTGAACTAGTAAGACATCAGATTTGTCACAAGAGTAAATATAACTAATGCCAACTTCATTTTTTTTAATTGTTCTTATAGTACACTCGCTCAAATTAAAATGTTTTCCAATCACTGTTCATCCTTCACATTTCACTAAGCGATCTAAAATTGAAATTTTTGTTTCCAAAGAAATTTATTTTCTTGGGTGTTTTTTCCTTTCTATTAGGGTAAACTAAAAGTTTAAAATAAAAATAAGAACTTAGACTTATGATAATAAAAAGAAACATACTCACCACTATTGGGCAAAATTTAATTAAAACTAACAATTAAAAATTAAATTCTTATTTTTGTCTTTAATTTTTTAATTTTCAATTCCGTTTAAAAATCAATTTTCATTGTTTTGCATCACATTAATTTCAGATCACGTTACTTAATTTTTAAATTGTTAATTATAATTAAAAATCAGATTTTAATTTTTAATTGTCAAATTTAATTGTGCCCACCGGCTGTTGCTTATCTTCTAAAAATAAGTGATTAATTGATTATGTACTGCTTTTTAAAAAGAAAAAGTAGAATGTGATTTAAAATGCAAAAACAACAACATGCATAGTATAGGCATCTATAACGTTTGAACAGATTTACATTATAATTTTGTAAAATTTAATGTGTGTATATAAAATGGGGAAATCCTGATTTTAAGTGAATTATGGACTTCTTTATTGCATAAAATCTATTACAGTACTATTATAAAGCACTGAAAATATTGAAATTATTAGATGGAAGTCGAAATCCGATAATGCGCTATTACTTTAAATATGGTGTGTGAGTGCACAAAATTTATAATATTTAAAGTAATAGCACATTATTGGAGCTCGACTTCTGATCTAATAACTTTTAACATATAAAAGAAAACTGCATACAAAGATATTAAGAAGAAACGTGAATCGCATAACTTCAAAATCGCATTAAAAAATCCGCAGAAAACGAGACCGGGCTGTAGTCTAATTTTAGTATTAAATATTGTAAAAATGTATTTAATATATTTTAAATAATTTAGTTATTGCTATGAATATGAGACAACTCGCCTCAAAAGCTCTAAGCTGCTGATTATTTTAGTCTTATAATTTGTACTCTTTATAGCTTCTCTCTCCAGTACTTCACACGCTCCTAATGTTATTTTATTAAATTATTATTCTAAATAATTAGTTATTTATTGTTTTAGAATGTTCTGAAAGTGTCATGTGACTTAAAAGTATGAGCTTACATGTGTTAGGGAAAAAATATTGATGTCTAGTCTTATTAATAAAATTAGAAACATAGTGCTGCAAATTAATATTTGTGAATTTTATTTGAACATAATAATTAAAGTTATTGTATTGTTTGAAAAATAATGTTCTTGCTTTAAGATTAATATTATGAGTTAGTAAAGATATTTTAAATTGTCTAATATAGGAGTATTAAATAATTCTGATATAATATTTAATAAATGATGAGTCATAGTTTTAAAACTTTTTTTTTTTAAAATGAAATTTAATTTTTATGTAAATTAAGTATGTGTTAAGATACAGGATTGATCAATGAGATTATTAGATCAAATCAGTATAAAAAGGAATATTTGATCAATCTAAACAGTGTTAATAAATATTAATCAGTGTTAATAAGTGCAGTACAAAATTTATTATTATTTTTTGTTTGACTAATTGTTAAAAGTGATAATTTTTTATAACCATTATTATTTTCTATCTAAAAAAAATTTTAAAGTATAATCAAGTAACTATTTTAAAATAATGCCTGAATAAAAAAACCAGTTATTCCCTATCAGAAAGTTTTACTTCAAAGCTTAATTAGGAACTATGATAATTTTATGAAAACTGATAGTAATCACTTAAGCGTCAGTAAAATGTGTATCAAAAACTGTGGGATGATATAATACCGAGGATATTTGGAGATATGAAAGTATTTTGAATTTAATATGTTTAATACATTTAGGATGAATGAATATTTATTTCTAATGATTTTATTTATTTCTAATGATTTTACTTAATTCTAATAAATATAATTTTTCAAGAAAGTTCAAGCTAACAAGTATCAAAAAGATATTTGTTAATCATTATACTAATAATTTTATAAATTTCAAGAGAATGAAAAGTTAATATTTTGTACCTGAATTAAAATCTGGATGAAAGAATATTTTGGATGTGCAAGTGTAACTTATTATTATATGAATGTGATTGGAATGCCTTATTTCTAGTTTATCTTAAAAGATTAATTTAAATGAATTTTATATTGGCAAATGATACAGTGCAAAAATTGAAAGAAAATTACTTTTAAATTTATCTATTAGAAAAAGATTTATTTATTATAAAAAAATATATAAATGAACTATACATTTTAAAATGACTTTGTTTAAAATAAAGTGGACTATAATATGCTTCTTTGTGAAGATTAGCATTATATTATATTATATTATTAGTGATTGAATGGAAAGCTTTTTTTACCTAAAAATGACTGATTGAAATGTGTGCATTTAGAAGAGGAAAAAAAATCTTGAAATCTTAAAAAATACTTATTTTTAATAAATACATAAAAATAAAGATGTAAGTTGTTTACTTAAGAATTAACAAATGAACAAATCTTGTGTTATAAAATAAAATATTGTGATATATTTTGCTATAAAATATTGGAATTTATATGAAAAATATACATATGTAAAAGATATATTGCTAAATATAAAAATGGATTCAGAAATGTTTTTACATGAAAATATTGATTATCTGGATAAATATTCAGAAAATATACTGAATAATATATTTATCTAATGTAGATAAACAATATTTTGCCAAGATATTCTGGGATTTAGTTTTGCCATTTATGAGTTTGTTGAATGTCGACAGGTGAGTTTTCATTAAAAACTTTTTCTAGTATCTTAGCATTGGAGGAAAAAAAACAAGATGCTAGGAGAATGGAAGCCAATAGAGACTTTAGTAACTTTGAATTTTTTTTTATTATATTAATTTAGTGATATTTTAAATAATGTGGAATCAACATGTCTATTATTAAATATGTTTTTTGTTTAATATTAAGTTAATTTAGTTCTTTTTAATAAATAAAGAAAAATAGATTTCAGAAATTAATTTTTCTGGTAGATAATAAATGCTTATAGCTTATTTGATATTGTATGGTTGAGAAAAGAAGTGTATCACTGTTTGTCATTCTAATAAAACGATAATATATTATTTGTTTATATTGCATTTTTTTAATATTTTTTTTAAAAAAATAATTAAAAAATAACATTTTTTAATTAATGCTTTATTGTTATTCATCATATTGCTTGAATTTAAATGAATCATTTATATGATTAGTAGAGTATTACTTATTCTATAAAGAGAAGTGAGTGTAAAGAGAATGCCTTATAAAATATCTAAAGGTATTTTAAGTATTTCTCTCATAAATGCTTGAATATGCATTTATTTTACAATCTGATTGAGTTGTTAATATATTAGTTATGGATGGTATTTGCTGCGATCCAGCGATATGAAAGTATTGATCTTTAAATTATATAATGCTATAATAAATGTATAATACTAATGAATATTTTATCAAAATCATTTGTACCTGAAATACTTTGAACCATTTTGAAGTGAATATTAGATCCTTGTTGTTTTTAGAAAAGTAGTTTGGAGATTATTTTTGTAGTATGACTTGTATTTCTTTGTGATGTTGTGGAAGATATAGGAAAGTGGTCAAGAAAGTAATTATTAAATGAAATCCTAGGTGTTAGGGATTTTTTAAAAAGATGTTATATGAGTTATAATGTCAAAATTTGAGAATTTTTAAACATACAGGTAACAAATGACTGTATAGTAGTTTTTCCATGGACAGTTGCATTCTTTTACAGTCAGTAAGAACTGAGATAGAAACCATGACCAAAATTTAAGGTGCCTAATAAAATTGGACCTTAAACACAGTATCCATGATGATGCTTTTTCTTACTCATTTGAGTAATTATTATATTCATATCCCTCACTATAATCATTGTCAATCACCACTGGTATCTCATCGTAAATTTTTTTAAAATGGTTAGAATAGCTAAACTGTTGGAAGTTGGGAATTTTTGTGAAGGCAAGATGAGATAAAAAAATTCTATCATAAATGATGTTGAATTCTTTACTGTTTGTTTTAATAAAAATAGGAAAGGACTGATTTGATATTCCTGTAAATATTTTTTTAAAAAATGTTAGAGATCATTAAACTCAACTATAAATGCATATTTTGATTGGATTGTAAAAAAGAGTGAGGAAAGTGTGATATTTGAAGAGCATGATAAATGTAAAGTATGAAGATAAATAAAATATAAAATATGTCAAGCAATATAATTTATTAATATAGTTTAAAATTTTCTATAAAGAAGTATGAACCTATAAAAATAGAGAAAAGATATGAGAGTATATTTTAAATATTTTTTATAAATAATTAATTTTACAAAGGGAGGAATAACTATGTTTTTCTTTATTTTGGAAATTTCTTGCATTTTGCTGAAATGCAAAAGAAGTACTTAATAATTTTAAATATTACATTATATAGTAAGTTTAAATAAGTGTGTATTTTAATTTAAATCTATAGTAATAAGTATTGCCTAATTATAAATGTATTTTTCAAATACTATGAAACATAGTATTCAGTTTAGTAAATCATATTACTGGTCATCATTACCTTATCATCAGAGTGACAATAGAATGTTGTCCTGCTGACAAAAATAATATACTACTATTATAATAGTGTATGATTTTATTTTCCATATTAGATAGTCGGAATGAAGGCTATCTTATGCTCGTTTATTCATTATATTTTATTGTGTAAATATTTTAATTTTTAAATAATGTTTATGTTATCTTAGATTGTAAATATTTTCAAGTTCTATAAATTTATTGTGTTATAATCATAATGTTACTAAATTATAATAAAATTGTTAATGTTTTAAAATTAATATTGTCTTGAGAGTTTGATTTGTCCAAGTGTGTTTTCTTTGATTCTTCATATCCACACATATGTTCTATAAAGATTAATAGTTTTAAACATTACTTGTTTTACACATGATATGCAAAGATTATTTGGAATATTGTTATTAGTACACATGATTAATTAAGAAAAGTATATTATCAAAATCATTCTTATTATAGAAGATATAATTGTTAGTGATCATGAAAACTGTCCAATACCAATTTTAAATATTATATGTTGCAATGATATCAAAAATATAATATTTTCTATGAATGCCACATAAAAGAAATAAAAGATTATACAATGCTTTCTCAGAATCTTATGATTTTACGTGTTTTATTGAGGAGTGTTTATAATCAAATAGATATGTGATTTTAAGAGTCGTTAAAATATTTTAGTTGCTTGTTATTGTTGTTTTTGTGAGATAGTTAAATATATATAAAATCCCTCATTATATTTAACTATATGGGATTACTTTGTCTATTATTATTATTAGAAATGAACCTGAGATTTTTAAATAATTATAGTCATATACAATGATGATAAGAATTATCAGTTAATGTTGTCAAGCATTGGTGGTCAAGTGGTCAGCACAACTGGCTTGTCTTAATTGTCCCGGGTAAGCAGGTTCTCTTCCAAACCGATGCTATGACACATGGGAAAAAAAAATTATCAGTTAATGTTAGATTTTAAATATTATTTTACTAAAGGAATAGTATATCTTTTAAATAATCACAATCTTCTTACACCTTTTAAGCAAAAAATATTTATTATTTTAATTACAGTTGTCATATATAAAGAAGTAAAATTAAGGAAGAGGAAGAAGAAATAAGTGTTTATAGAATTATATAAGAATATAAAGGAATAATAATTAATTTATTGTTTTTTTCATAATAAATTTGATAAATGTCAAGTTAGGAATATTCTATGTATGTTCAAACACATGAGAGCATTACGAGGTAGTTTTAATTATATAAATTAAGTAGAGGTAATATTCTTATACCATTGGGAATATATCTTTTGGGCTATATCCTCAATGTTAAGTCATTGTACCTTACTGAACATCTCATGTGAAGAGTTTTCGTAATTGTATTAATATTTTTAATCGAACTATATTTTAATCATAATTAATGAGCTAGTAGTAGTTAAAATTATTAGTAAAATAAATGAGCTAAGTATTTAATTTGAACCCTAATTATTTGTTATTGTTATAATTATTATTCTATTTAAACTTGGTTAGTTTATTATATTTAATTATGATGAAATATTAATTTTATTAGACATTATATGTTAATAGTGTATTTTGAGCTAGTCATAATAATTATCTTTAATAATCATTGTTTACATAACTTGATTTCAGTTTATGCGAGTTATCCATAGTTAGCTGAAGTCTTTAGATTAGATTTCTTTTAGGTAAGGATACAATATATATATATATATATATACACTCTGGAAAATTTATTCTATGAAAATGAGATATTTCTCTCCATTAAAATAATATAAAAACACTATAAATTTTTATTTAAACATGTTTCACAAAGTTCTGAAAATATGACGGCAAGATCTTTACATTCTTGAGTTTTTTGGGATACGATACTATTGAATCTACAGATCCAAGAGCACATATTTGTTGGATTAAAAAATGAAATGAATGAATGATAATAGATTTGCTAAAATAGTATTTCATAGAGAACTTAGAATGAGTATTATGGGAGAAACACTGCATTTAAATTACAAAACCATTTTAATTATAATCTAAAGAAGTGTTGTATTCATTGCACTTATAGGAAGGTTATGGATATACTCTTACTCTTCTCCTTTACTTTCTTTGCATTATTTCATATATTCATATATATATATTCTTTACAATAACTCTTCTTATATACACTTTAATGCAAAAAATTTTTTTAATAAAACTTCTTTATTTTTCTGATTATTTCGACTGTCCAGCAGTCTTCATCTGAAGACTGCTGGACAGTCGAAATAATCAGAAAAATAAAGAAAGAAGTTTTATTAAAAAAAATTTTTGCATTAAAGTGTATATGAGAGGAATTATTATAAGCAATATATAAGGTTATGGATAAGGATAATATGCAATAAAAAAATTACAATTAGCAAAATGTTGAAATCTTGTAGAAAGAAAACTTCACTTCTAAAGAAGTTCAAGTCAGGAAATGTCAAATAAACAAACTAAAAATTTAATCTTTTTATGTTTAATCTCTGTATCGTCATTTTTCTTCTGGTGTTAGGCTGGCCAAATTCACTTCAGAGCGGTTGCTAATGAACAATGAACAGTCACATTTTTTATTTATCTTTTTTTTTTTTTTTTTGTATAGTTCTTTTTCTGTTTTTAGGATTAAAGCATAATTTCAAAAAAAAGTATCAAAAATAAGAAACATCTCTACTCTATAATAATTAATCTTACTTTTAAAATCCTGAATATTGTAAAATGAAAAAATACTACTAAATAAAGAACTTAATAATTGAGCTGTCTAAATGAAATCTTTTTTTTTTCTTGTGACTTTAATGTGTATGTTGGTGTAAATAATAAATTTTGGTCAAAGATTATTGGAAATAATACTAGTACTGTTTTAGATTCAAATGATTTATTAGTGAACATATGCACAACATATGGATTGACTATCACAAATACATTGTTTAGACAGAAAATTGCTACTAAGAAATATGGATGCATCCACACTCAAAACAATGACATTTAATAGATTACATTATAGTTAAAAGTCAGAATACAAAAGAAATTCACACCACATAAGAACTTACAGCACAAATTACAGATTATAAATTAGTATACTCTAAGATTAAAATGATAGTTGCCTTAAAAAATAAATAAGGTACTAAAAACTCGAGTCATAAGAAGATATTTAAATTCTTACCATAATTTTTTTTTCAATTAGAATACGCAAATATGTGTGCATTGGTTTTATGTATAATTTCAACACTGAATTAATTATGCCATGTGAGAATATAATATGGTCATATGGATTTAATAAATTTATTATTGGCAAATGAAATATTATTAGGATAGGAATGCCAGTCTGTGCACACATTTATCTGAATACCCATACATGTAAAATCAGTCATTATGTATGTCTGATTAAACTGATTTGATTTTTTTTTATAAATTTATAGACAATTAGAATATGTAAATTTTATGTTATTATATAGACATGTCTGTATGCTTATATATGTGTCATGTAAAGTTATATTGAAATATTTGTAAATTGTAATGTTATATTTTCTATTATTTTTAATCAAAATCAGAATGATGTAGTTATATTTATATCATACTTAATAGACCTTTAATTTGATTCTTTGTTATTGTTTCTAATTAATAAATTTATATATCATTGTTTTAAGTTATTCCAGTGAATTTATTTATTTACTACAAAAATAGGTTTAAAATATTATAGGTTGGTATATTCTTTTGTTTAAAACCATAGTCCCTAGGATCCCTGCTTTCCAAGTTAGCCCGATGTGTTACAAGTGTAAAATTAGAGAGCATCTAGCAAAAGTATGTAAAAAGAATGAAACTTTACAGAAATATAATGGATCTGAAAATAAAAAGCTGAAGAGACAGAAATATAGCATTTATATAATAAAATAATATGAAAGCACTAATGGAAAACAAATCCATGGCAAAATTAGAGATATGGGATACAAAAGTAAAGATGGAGATAGATAGTGGGTCAGGGATAACATTAATATTGGACTCACTAAGGAAAAAAATAAGCACAAGGAAAAATAACGTGAAAATAGAAGAATACATTTATAAAGGTACAGGATGTAATTGGAAATGAGATAGATATTAAGAGAATAGTTGAAATACCAATTAAATATAAAAATATAGAGAGATAAAACTTCCTTTGTATATAGTAAAATGGGATATTAGTCCCATTATAGAGCATGAATGGTTCAATATAGTCGGAATCAATATTACTATAATTAAAACTATTATGATTGAACAAAAAATGACACAAACTTTTCCTAAATTTAGGCTTGATGAGTACAAACCCAGTGGATGTGAAGCTAGTGGAGAATGCAACTACAATAATATGTAAAGCAAGAAAGATACCATTCATGCAATGTGCCAAAGAGAAAGAAAAACTTCAGGGTTTAATAACAAATGGAGTATTAATTTCTCTTCAAGTTTCAGAATGGGCCATGCCTACTGTAATTATAACAAAACTGAATGGACAGATCAGACTTTGTGGGGGTTACCATAAATAGGTTTTTAAATAAAAGACATACTCAGTGCCAAACATGAAAGAAGTATTGGTAGTATTAGCAGATGCAAAAGTTTTGTGAAGCTGGATTTAAATTCAGCGCATCACCAAATAGCAGTGACAGAAAGAACAGCACAAATGCTAACATTAGCAATACCTTTTGGCTTGTTTAAATGTAACAGATTACCATTTGGTGTAACTAAGCCACTAATATTTTCTAAGCAAAAATAAATAATGTTTTACAAGGTTTGGAGGGATTGGTATCGTATTATGATGATATACTGATTTCTGCAGAATCACAGGAAGTATTGCACAAAAGATTAAGAAAGGTATGCAAAAAGTTAAATAGAGCAGGGTTAGATTAACTGCCGAAAAATCACTGTGGCAAACAGATGAATTTGTTTTTCTCAGACATATCATTTAGGAAAAGGGCAAACAACCATTTCCCAAAAAAGTGAGGGCTATTAAGAATGCTGATAAGTCAACAAATGTAAAGCAATTACAGGCTTTTCTTGGATTGATTAATTTTTTTGAACCCCATTTCTTAAAAATAAAGCAATGGTCACACAGTTGTTATACAAGTTGTTAAAAAAGAACCAAAAATGGGAATGGACCAATAAACAAAATGTAGCTTTTGAAAAGACTAAGGAATTGTTGGTGTCTGATAAATTGTTAGTGCATTTTAACAATAATCAACCAGATCAAATTACAACTGATATGTCAGATTGGAATGTAGGTGCAGTTTTATCACATATGACTGATAATGAGAAGCGTCCAATAGCGTACATCTCATGCTTGCTATCGAAGGTTGAAAAAAACTAGTCAAACTAACAAAGAGGTGTTGGCTATAGTATTTTTGTTTAAAAAGTTCCACCCATAACTATTTGGAAGACTGCTTAAAATAGTGACAGATAATAAGCCATTGGTAGATATTTTTGCCCACAATTGAATAGCTCCTGAAAATTTAAGTCCGAGAATATTGCGATGGCGAAATATTCTTGCTGAGTATGATTATGAATTAAATTTTAAAAAAGGAAAAGAGATAGCCCATGCAGACATGTTATTCAAATTGCCAGACAGACATAAAACTGTATCAAATAAAATAGGTCACATAGTTTAATGAAATCAAAAACATTAAACAATTGGATAATAGATTGTTAGACTAAAGAGGGTAAGGGATATCAAATTTTGGCAAAGTGGATTAGGTCAAGTTGGCCAAACAAAAAACCTACATATCTTACGCAGGAGTTTTGGACTAACAAAGATAAACTATCAATGTGCAATGATTGCATGGTTTTGGGAGATAGAGTAGTGATACCTACCTGCTGGTAGCCAAATACTTTTAAACTTATTGCATGAAGATCATCTAGGTATGATATGAGCTAAAGCTCTGGCACACAATTATGTTTGATGACCTGGAATTAATGATGACATTGAGAAGTTCATAAAGAAATGTTTGTCATGTCAGGAGGAAATGCATCTCCCAATGAAGAATTTGACAGTGTGGCCTTTATCAACCAGATTGTTAGAAAGGGTTCACATCGATCATGCAGGACCAATTAAGAAAAAAATATTGATGATAATGATCGACTCACTTTCAAAATGGATTTAATAACATATAGTAAATAATTTTAGGGACAGATGAAATTATGAAATGTTGTAATAAGATTTATGCAGTACATGGTTTTCCTGAAGTCATTGTGTTCGACAATAAAGCAGTTTCAGGCGACACAGAATGCAACAGTATTGTGAAAGTAAGGGCATTAGAAATATTTGGACACCACTGTACAAACCTGAGTCAAACAGATAGGCAGAAAAAGCAGTTCAACAAGTGAAGAAAAGTCTATAGAAGATGAAGACATCAGATATTCAAGAAGCCTTACAAGAGATAATATTATGTCAATATTCGACATCATCCACAGCAACAGGAAAATCACTGGCAGAATTGTTTTTATTGAAGAAAGCTAAGGGTTAGTTAACTTGTCATTACTTCAACCAACAAAAAAGAATTCGTTAGTCAATAGCAAACCAAAAACAAATTTTAGTGTTGAAGAGAGAGCATGGATATGTCATATTTTGGGCAAGAAATAGATGAAAGGAGTTATTGATAAAATAACGGCGAATTAAATTTGCTTAATTCAGAGGCACATAAATCATGTGAGAAGGCATGAAGATGATGACACACAATTTCTATGGCCATTGGACACAAAATTTAAAGATGAAAGTCAAACCAAATGTGAAGGAAAGTATAGAAATCGAAAATGAAGAAGAAAGCCACAAAGTATAACAAAATTACACATGGAGAACAAAATGGTGGCAAAGGCAGACGGTAAAAGCATAACACCGAAAAAATTTGAATATTATGTATAAAATGCATAGAGAGCATTCTTCTGAAGTGGGAGGGGGGGGTATGTTATATTTATATAAAAGCATGATTAAAAAAGAAATGTGCAATATAATTTGAAGTACCAGAAATAAGAAAGTTGGAATTTTAAAAGGCACATTGAGTTTTAAAAAAAAAAGAAAAGCACTCCAGCAGAAAAGAAATAAGAATTTGAGAGAAAAGAATGACTTAAGGAAATGAGAATAAATGTATGGTGGAGTTGGTATAAGTAGAAATAAATTATGAGGTTTTTTTCATTTCGAAATGATAAAGAGAAAATATGTAAGATATATATTTTTTTAATTAACGAAAAGAAAATGAGCTGATTAAATCTATAATTAACAAAATAAGAAGTTGAGGAAAAATAACTTTAATTAATAAGACAGTAAATGATTATGCTATAAAATTAAAATACACTAATTGAATCTGTATATGCAGAATTTAATTAGTGAAAAAAAGAAATTCAGAAATATATAAAGAGAGGGAAAAAAGAAACAACAGATGTTCTCTGTTTTACAATTGTGCATGACAACTTGTGTTTTCTTTGTCATTGACCAGTTAGCAGAAAAGATATATAGTGGAGAGTCAGCTTTGCAAGACATTGTAGAGATACCAGTCCAAAGCACCAGTTACCTGAAGGTATTTGAGCTGGTTAGAACTTTATACAGATTGTCCTGATATTATTATTTTATATATGTCTGACAAGGCTATCCAAGGATTATCTATCAAGCATATTGTTTGATTGTTATAAATTTATGAGATGCAGCAAACAATCTTTAGTTAAGAATCGCTACATTTCATAACAAAGACATTGGCAATTTCATTTTTAAACTTGCGCAGTTTAGAGTTGTGTATCATTGGAGAACACTGTTTCCTTATCATATCAATAAAGACTCAATTTTAACATATTGAGTTGGTAAATTTATTAAATATTATTTTAATCTATTTTGCTGTGATATTTTAATATAGTTTAATTTGCAAATACATAGTAGTTAAAACCTAAAAATATCTTATTTTTCTGCTTGTCCACTTCCACCTCAGGCAGTTATCAGTCTAGGGTTTGGGCTGTTTGTTATTCTTATTTTACTCTCTAAATCAAGAAAAGCTAAATGCTATTTATCAAGACTTTATTGCCAGCCAGGTTGATAATGGATTACCTAACTGAAAAACAAATTCTAAGCCTGGCTGGAACTTAAACAAAATTTGTAAACTATTTTTTGATAGGAACCAAATCCAGATCATGGGTGTGGCAAGAATTCATACTATCCCAATATTAAAACAGACAAAACTCACTATACATATTGCCACACATAGCAAGTTAGAGTAATCAATGGATGCCAGAAGGCTAGTGCATAAAATCCCCAATATTACCCAGTCCTTGCATGTGTATTCATGTATAATCACAGTTTCACAAATGCATAAATTTCCAAATCATAGAATATTCATTCTAATATCAATTGGGCATTATTAGTAACTGAATTTTTCTTTATACCTTTCTTGATCTTTCACTCTTCCATCATTTTGAAAATATACATCTCTAATATACAAAATAGATAAGCACAGATATTTCTACTCACCTTCAATTTTCTGGATAATTTCTTGCATATCTGGTCTTTCTAATTTCTTCAAAGCAGCCAAAAAATGTTCAATTGTGCTGCCTGGTTTGCATTTGTAGCAATCTATTACCAAATCGACTGGATGACAATGGAGAACTTCATGCCTATTTTTTATGATCTAAAGAAGATATTCATGTTAAAATTTAAAAAAGTTGCATGACTAGGAAAATTATGCTAAAAAGCATACTCAAATTAAGACATGATAAATAAATACTACTAATGCAGAATAAATATTAGGTACAAAATAGAATTGGATACAAGTAATGACTTGAAATTTAAACAAAAATGAAAATGAACAAACAAATATATAAAAAATCAATTTGAAGTCAGACACAATATACAACTAAATTATATATTACAAACATATAAAATAGTAAGACTATTAATTAACTTAAAAAAAAGAATATAAGTTAAATAAAACAATGTCAGCTAAATCAAGATTTTTTAAAAAAAGCAATTTGCTTTATTCTTCTTCAGAATTATTTATTAAAAGGTTGAAAAATAAATCCATATAATTAAACAAGTTTTTAGCTTAAGACTTTTCTGTGTGAGGAAATTTAGATCCATGGAATTCTTTCTCTTGGGATAAAATAATAAAAAGCATTATTCCTAATAGTAGTTGCAGTATGTAAGCAAAGAGAATCGTGATGTTTGGTTGATTTATAGAAGAAAAAGCTAAACTATGTATAAATATGGCAACAGAGAAAACAATATGTACTAAAAATAAAAGACAATAGATCAAAATAATAAAGATAAGAAAAATGATGATTTGAAGTGGATAGTAGAAGACATACTAAACATAATATAATATAGGGGAATAGACTCAATGTATATAAAATATACTTGTGTTTAAAATATGGTATATTAAAAAAGCATTATTGGCTGTAAATAAAAAGAGGCAGCAAAAAAGAATAAGAGCATTCAAACCTAACATATCTAATTTTTAAAAAAATTATTAAATAACAATGCATAAAATAACTAAGGTTAGTACCATAGCTGAAACTGTAATCAAAGTAAAGATATAAGCAAAAAATAACATGATGAAAGGAATTGAGACTTATAATGTATTTTGCTGTATTATAATTTTGTATGAAATAGTATAAAAATATGATAACAATTGTAAGTTTTGATATCAGGAAGAAAAGTTAGGAATAGTGATAAATATTGTAATCAAATAAAACTAAGAATATTTTTAACTGATTTATTTATTTACACAATTATGAAAAATTAAGACTAGTGCAATAAATAAAGCAAAGATGACTGCCTCAGTCATTGAATTATAATAGGTGCTAAAATAAAACAAATATTCCAAAACATATATTTTTTCTTGAATTAGCCCAAAATATTTATATAAAATTTAAAGCAGGAGATGATGGTTTTAACAGAAAAAATTAATCTCTCTTGTGTTTAATCAAAAAGTCTTCAATTCTCTAATAAAATTTTCATTCTCTTAAATTTTTCTCAGTAATCTTTTAAAGAATGTAAAATGTCATAAGGCTTTTATTTTGATTGTTATTCTAAGTAAAATGGATTTTAAAAATCACATTGTATGTGTATTTTTATATAAAGAGTTCGCAAATAAGCTTTTAACAAGCTTTGCAGAATATCCCCAACTCCAGACCATTTTCTGCTACTGGCTTCCTCAGTGAGGTGCTAGGATATTCAAGCATTAGATTAAAAATATCAGGACAAATCCACCACTGTATCTAATGGATAACTATTAAATACAAAATCTGAAATTTTCAGACATCTATATGTCTTCCAATCCAGTTATCTAACTTAAATGGCCATATGGGATTGAACTAAGTTCAGATATACCATATATTAATAGCTTTAGCAATATAAAATCGCAAAAGCCTTAATAGCAAAAAATAAAATTACAGAAAAATCAAGTTAGATGTCACATGACCTAATTTACCAAGCTTGTATTACAAATATTATATATAGAGCTCACAAATAAGTTCTTAACAAGCTTTGCAGAATATCCTCAACCCCATACCAGTTTTTGCTACGGATTTACTCAGTAATTTTTAAGTATTTTTACTTTAATAAATAATTTGAGAAAAAAGTATGTAGATTTTGGATGATTGACTTATTTCCTTTAAGCTGAATCAGACATTCCTCTCATCGTGAATAATATTTCTGTTGTGTAATTCTCACTACACCATTCATACGCAAGGGAAAGATTTATTTCTATCCAATTTTAACATCATGTGGAGGGATGTAATCATGATCAAAGACATGTGAAAAAGATGTATGATCCACAAGATAGACATTATTTTATGCTGAACCAGCATTCAACAGTTGGATCAGATGACAATCTCTCACACATATCTTTATCATTGTTCAGTATTGTACTGTTGGGTACAGTGTCCAACTACGGCCATGCCATTAATATTACAAGCTTCTTAAATTTAGAATTATTTAATTAATGAGAAAATAATATTTAATTTTTCCACATGTTTTTTTTTATTTATTTAAATATTTTCTTTATCACATGATTTTTCAAATATTACTTTAAACATAATGTGAATATTTGAAATGTATTATAATTTGTAAATGTTTGTAAAAAAAAAAAGAGAGAGAGAAAAATATATAAAATCAGATAAATAATTTCTTTTGTTCTATCTTTTCAATAATTTTATTTATTTACTAGTTGTAATTTTACTTTTTGAAAAAGTACTGAGAGAAAAAAATTATCTTCAGTAAATTAATTAACAATTTTTGATTTTAACGTTTAAAAGAGATAATAAAATAGGTAGTTTTTTTATGCTTGCAAAGTTTCTTTTTAAAAAACAAGAAGGAAAAAGTTTTAACACTTTTTGGTAAATTATATTTTAATTAGGAAAAGTTTTTTTTTCTTTTTTCTTTATTTCTCTCCAAAAAAAATAGGCAGTGTTTTCAAAATCAGTGTAATTAATCTGATTTGTTTTTCTTTTAGCAGAAAAAAAAAACTAATTAACAAAAAAATTAAAAAGTATGACTGAAATTTTTTTTAATTACTAAAAAAAGGAATGAAATATCTAAATAATGTTTTTGTAAAAATAGACCTAATTGGTTAGTAGCAAATTTTGTCATATAGAAGGCAGGATTGTGATTGGTGGGACAGTGGTTTGTTCCAAAAATAGGAGTGTGAGTAAATTAAATCTCAATATTTTTAAGCAGAAATCAATCATAAGCAAGCTGTTGAAAAGAATAACAGAATTCTTAATCAAGTTAATGAGGAAAACAGTCATTCCTGACTTAGCTACTGAAGAAGAAAGATGTAAACGCTCAGCTGTGATTAGCATACCATTAGTTTAGAAAAATGTTTTCTAAAATGGATTAAAAGAACAATATGTACTAAGTCTTAGCAAGGAGTTAAGCATCATCTACCTCCATATAACCTGTTTCATTGGGGAAAATGTGAAAGAGACAACACCTTGAAGTAATCTGTGACAAATCTTGTCTCCACTCAAAAACATGAGTGTTTCAATCTTTATTTATACAAAAGTTCTGACAAATTATGAAATCACAAAATAGATAAATTTAGTTTGTGAAACCTGAAAATATTCTCATTAACTGTGTACCTTAGCCTGGAAAACTGTCACAAAAAAACTAAAAAAAATAAAATCATGATTAAAGGTATTTCTTTAAAGTGCACAAATTTATAAAGGAGTTTATAAATTCAGTAACAATTGATATTAATTAATAGTATTTTTTTTATTTCAAACTTACAGCAGAAATATTTAGTGATATATATCAACTATAAGTATGCAATCAATTTTTATTTACTGTGCCAATACTAAAAATTTGAAAACAATTTTTTTTTATTAAATACTTTTATTGACTGTGCACTATTTTTTATAATAAAAGTTTGACTTAATATATTTTATTTCAAGTTAAATCTAAAAACTTCAACTGTGGTTGAACAATTATTTTTTAATGCACAGTCAATAAAAGCTTTAATATTAAAAACGTTTTATCTCTATTATTAGATATATCTTTATTCTTTTTTTTTCACTTGGAATTTTAAAATATTTTATAAGTGGGCATATTTCTTTTAAATTGAATATTACACTTTTGATTATTTATCTGACAATTTCACACTACAGAAATTTTTTTAAAAAAGATATTAACAAATCATAACATATATACAAGATCAAAAGAATTTTTTTTGTTGTACAAATCTTTTTTTTAACTTCTTTGCTTTAAAACTCAACTAACCTTTTTTAAAACAATTTTTCCTTTCTGCTTCAATTAATCAATAATATAATAACAGATTGTTCAAAGTAGATATAAAGTAAAATAAAATGTAAAATGGTTAATGCATTAGGATAATACTCTAGAGTATTTTTTTACTTACAAAGCAAAAGTTCTTCAGCCAGAGTTTGATTTGTTCTGCGAAGACAATTAATTGATTTCCTATTTGTAAGTTGCCATAATGCTCTTGAACAATCTCCTGTCTTTGAAATTTAAGCATTAATTCTTTATTCTTTTAAAAAAAATAGTATGATCAGAATCCAGAGATCCAGAGTAGATTTCACTAGTTGGCAATTTTCCTTTCCTACTCAATCCGCATAATGAAGGTTCAATGCAGCTTGAATAAAATATGAATCTAGATTGACTTCATTCAAGAAAACTGACTTTATATAAGTTTTAATGACTTGTTTTTAACACTTTTGGATCTTGTTTTTAACACCTTTAATAATATCTTTTTTGACATCTTTATTGACCTCATTTTATTTTAATTACAAGAATTTCAAAAACACTTTCATTATTTAAAATAAGAGTCATAAATCACATGACCCAATTCTCTTAAGCTTGTAAGATATAAACAATGAGTATTGCCAGTTGCTCAACAAGCTTTGTGATAAATGCTTAGCCAGAGAAAGCATTTAAAATATGTCAGAAACCCCCCCCCCAATCTCTGACCATGTTTTCGTGTTTGGCACTCCTCAGAGAGGTGCTAGGATCTGATTGAGTAGAAAAAGAAAATTGCCAACTGGTGAGATCTAGTGTCTGAACCTACCCTAGCGCCTCTCTGAGGAGTGCAAAACATGAAACCATGGTCAGAGGTTGGGGGGGGTTCTGACATATTTTAAATGCTTTCTCTGGCTAAGCATTTATCACAATGCTTGTTGAGCAATTGGAAATGCTCATTGTTTACTTTCATTATTTAATTGATTAAACTTGCAGAACATTGTAATTATCAAATTGCCTGAATTTTTTTGTTTTCAAATCTCATATATAAACAGACTTTTTTTTAAATTTAACTATTTAAAAATCTATTTCTTACATGAGTTGTTTTGCAATACATTCTTTCATAAGAAAAATTGTTAACATAGTTTATATAATTTACCAGTTTCTTTTAAATTTAAAATATTTTTAACAAAAACCTATTACATTATTTAATATTATTTTATAACTGGAAAGGTAGCTGGGCTATGAAAAGGCTGTTGTTTTTGTAAGTCTTTTTAATTGGTTGCTTTAACAAGTTTAAATCATGCGTGGTATTATTATGGAGTTGTTTTTGTAATACTTTTTTTTTTAATTGGTTGCTTTAACAAATTTTTTTTTTTTTTTTAAGATTTTATGTAAATTAAACAATTTTTTTTGTTGTTGTTGCTTTGTGGAATTACTTGCTGGCAAATGTGCCCAGCCTATGGAAAGCTATCATTTTCCATTAACAATTTTTTCTCTTTGCCAAATTACTTGCTGGCAAATGTACTTGGCCTATGGAAAAGCCGTCACTTTTGTAATAGTTTTTTTTAACTGGTTGCTTTATCAATATTTTTTTGTTTTGTGGAATTACTTGCTTTGAATAAAATGCAGCCAATATTTATCAATTTACTAATTGCCATAATGTTCTTGAACAATCTCCTGTACTTAAAAATAAAATTTAAGCAATGATACTTCATTTTGATTAAATACTGATTCTAAAAATAGCATAATTAGATTCCCAAAGATACAAAATAGATTTCAGCAGTTGGAAGTTTTCTTCTTCTCATCAGCTTAAATAAAGTGAGAATCCTAATCAATGTAGCTTGATTAAAATATGAATTCAGATTGATTGCTTTCAAGAAACCTTATATAATTATTTATGACTTGTTTTTAACATCTTTAAGAATATCTTATTTTTGACACTTTTATTGACTTCACTTTATTTTAATTACAAGAATTTCAAAAACAATTTGATTATTTAATTAATTGACTTGCAAAATATTATAATTATTAAACTGCCTGAATTTATTTCTTGTTTTCCAATCTCATATCTAAACTGGCTTAATCTTTTTTTAAATTTAATTATTTAAAATTATTTTTTAACTGAGTTGTTTTGCAGGACATTATTTGATAAGAGAAAGTTTTAACATAATTTATATAATTTACCATTTCTCTTAATTTTAAAATATTTTTAATAAAAACCTATTAGATTATTTAAGATTATTTTAAAATATGACATTTAATAATTTTAAAATTTGAATATACATATTATTATTATATTTAAATAAAATACTTGTCTTTTTTTATCTTTGAACTGCTATATTTAACAATCCTTGCAACTCTGAAACAACTCACAATTATGTGGAAAACCCCATAGCTGACAGTGATATGAATAAGACATTAATCTTTTTAATATGTTTTTTTTTTTAATATTCTGTAAGTTTTTTATTATATTTTAATTTATATTGTTTAATTATCAGCATTTTTTAATTTTTATAATTTTTGTGTGTTTTTTATTTCATAAATATGTACCTATTACACTTATTGCTTTGTTCAGTAGACCATTTTAAATAAATAAGTAATGTAGCCTTTCAAAATAAATGTCTCACTGCAGGGCAAAGGTCTGTCCAACAACTCTCATAGAGAGACAGTGGTAAAGAAGACAGGACTCCTCAAGTTTTCTGAGGGATAATAACGAGTTAAGTGGTTTTCCATTCTTATTTAAGAACTATCTCATTAGATAAATACCTAATTATGGATTAATGTAAATAGTAAGCTGGGTTGGCTAAGAAGCAGCTAATTGAGGATATAACTTAAATCTTTTTTAAAAATAGTCTCATTTGACCTGGATTTCAACCTTATGTTGTAGGTATGGCACGTAAAAGCACTACTTCTACTGCACAAGATCTTTCTAAATAAGTAATTTTTTCAATCATTTTAAAAGATGTCATTTTTTTTAGGTTTATCTCAGGCACCAAAATTGAACAGTCTGATCTTGTGAAATATTATAACACAGAAGAAAAAAACAAGTGAAAAAATACTTTAAAAAAACTTTTTCTTCTCTATTATTTAACTAACATATCTCTGTTTCAAACATTTATAACTCCAAAAAAGTCTTCACAGCCTCTTTCTCAAGTCTACTCTCATTGTTTCATAAACTAAATTTCTTTCATTTAAAAGCACTTGTAGCCAATGCAATTCTATATTTAATTTCTGTCTCAGTATTTTAACCTTCACATATCTAAATAGTCTAAATGTTTAGTATTTTTAACTCGATAGTGTAAAGGTCAGAATGAGTGATGAAAAGTGAAACCACTACAAGTATATTTCTCTTAAAATGAATTAAACAATCAATAAGTAACTATACAACATATGTTTACTAATTAACACATAAATAAAATAAATTAAATAGTAAAAACAAAACCTAATATAGAGGATATTGATAATATTATGAACACTTGCTCAAGCACATCATATAAAAATGAAGAAGTAAATGAAAAAGAATTGAATAAAACATTTCAGTGATTCAAATTTTGATATAAAGGTTATAAGTATTTAGGCAGACAATATTACAAGTTAAGTAAATGAATATAGAAAGTGAATTAAGTTGCCAAATTTCTGAAGAGATGAATGATAAAGAACAGTCAAAAAAAAACTAAAAATAGAAGGGCCATTAATCGTAAAGCATACAGAATGAAAATAAAAAGCTTGTACACTGAAAGAAAATCAAAAATAATACAATTTAAAATTAACTTAAGCTTAACGCAAATGAATATACCTGGTAGATTTCTTAAGGAAATATTATTTTCAGATATCAGTATTGGGATAGTGAAAGAAAGTTATGGAGCTGGAAAACAGAAAGCAAAAGTTTGAAATGCTTAAGACTGATCAAAAGATATGTAGAAATTTTTTTAGATTATCCCAAATAATGATACCTGTACCATTAAAAAAATACATGGAAAGAAAAAAGTTGTGATTAAGGAAATAATAAAAAAATCCACTCTTTGATGTTGCCTCTATGAAAAATTATAAATTGTTTTTGAAAATAATATGGATTACTTTCTAAAATTTATAAAAGATGATTTGGAAAAAAATATTAAGAGTGTAAATTTTAAATCACTCAAAGAATTAGACTGACATTGAATCCTTATTCTTGAAATACATTATATTTGAGTATTAAATGTTATAAAGAGAATAAATTTTTATAAGTATAATTTATTTAAGAATAAGGTTTTGGAGAATGGAGGAAACTCTTGATTGTTTAAGTTTATTTTACTTTCATTGATGGTGATGGATGGAGGATTTTATCATTGGCATGAAGAATGCAATGTGTTCATTTAATTTCCTGGAATATTCCTATCTTATCTACTGTACTAACCTTCCGTTGAAGTCATATATCTGCCTCTAAGCCTCAAGAAGAGCAAGGAATAACTTGTGAATTAATTTTGTAGATGTATTTATAGTTGCTTTTCATGGTCAGTTAACATAGCTCTGTACCATAATCATTTAGCTGAAAAAGTTTATATGTCCTAAGGAGCAAGGCTTTGTATTGAAAAGATTCTCCTGATATTCATGATACATTGTATACTTACTGTCCTGTGATGGGATTCTTTATTGATCTTAGTGCTCCAAGTTGATATTCATTCTCTTAATAGTTGAATAGATAGAAATGCAATACTTCACAAAAACTTTATATCACATGATCACCATCTCTTATACTAGCACATAATTATGGAGAGTTTTGCCTTGTTTAAAAACTTTATACAGAAGAATAAAAGACTAGTGCTCAACATAATTATTTGAAATATTAAAGTGAGAAATGGAAACAAATGTAATTCCATTATCTTATCCTTTAGAGGGTATTGTAATGTTATCAAACTAGGGGCAATATGATGTCATTCAATATTACAACAGCATAAATTTTAAAGAATTAATTAAAAATGAAGAAAATTTAAACTATAAGTTGACATAGCTACAATAATTGATTTTTGTAAATTATTTTCATACATTTTGTCATTACAAAAATTTTAATTGAAAAAAAGGTTAGATTAATATTTCTAATCTGAAATATGATAATTGTAAAGCAATGTACTTTCATAATATATCATGAAAATATATAGTCTTTTATAATTTAGTAAAAAAAATACAAAATTTTATTTTTATTGCAACTAAAAAGTAATTATTTAATTAATATGGATTGTTTGAAGATAATAAAGAATGTACTTTACCTTACTTTCTTTCATTTATATATATATAAAAAAATAGATAAAAAAAAATGGATCTAGTTTTTTTTAGAAAAAAATATATTTATGTTTCTTTTTTGATTTAATTTTTAGAGGTCTTGTAATTTGCTGATGTTATAATAGAATAAATTTATTAATGAATTGAAGGAAAAAAAGAATATTTTTTATGGTTTAAAACAAAAGAGAAAATAAGATTAAACTAATTGTGATTGGACAGGGCAATATTCTATTGTTATGGGAGTATATAGGTAGGCATTGTACAAGCCATTCTTTGTTCCTGCTCAAATCACTTTCTGGAGTCCTGTTATTATTCCTACTCTTTGCAGAAGTCAACCTGAGATCAACTATAGCCAAAGAACTATTCTCAGCAGTATGATTGAAGGCTATTGGGTTTTGGAATCAATATTAATAATCAACTGTTAATTGCCAGGATTTTATTATGACAAAATCCATTAAGAAAATGTAAACAAGAACAATGAAGTATTAAAACCTTGGTGTGTATCAGGATCATGTATCCCCTTGTAAAAAAAATCACATATTGCTGCCTGGAATGAGAAGATGGTAGCCCTCCTGT
The DNA here is from genome assembly GCA_028023455.1 of Epiperipatus broadwayi. Taxonomy (NCBI): domain Eukaryota; kingdom Metazoa; phylum Onychophora; class Udeonychophora; order Euonychophora; family Peripatidae; genus Epiperipatus; species Epiperipatus broadwayi. The sequence continues at coordinate 2,751,439 of JAQFVV010000097.1, read as the reverse complement.
GGAAGATCAGCTGTTGCCTGATTGGAAAATATATAGTAATTTACTTTTAAAATATATTTTGTTATACCTGTCATAACAATTATCTCCACCTGCCATAAAGATTTAAGAACTTATTATTTTTTAATAATTACATATATGTAATTTATAATGGTCAAACTCTCCTAAACATGGTACCATGCTTAAAGACCAGTCCAATTAACTAATGATTTTTGGGTAAGATGTAATTTTATTTAATATTTTATTAACTAAATAAGTTATCATCATCATTATTGTTATTATTAATTAAATCTAAATGTAATTTTATTTGCATTTACTTTCTAATACTTATTTACATTTGATATTTGCCATGTGTGTTTTAAATGTAAATGCCATAAGGTGTTTAATTAAATTTGTTTTGTTTGTCTTTGGGTAATGTCATCTTTCCATGCAAATAAGTTTAAACTTTATAATTATATTTTTTAGTTCAGGCTTGCCAATGGGAAAGTATTAAGGAGTACGGAAGCACCAACAGGGAGGGGGTGTATATTTAAAATTGCTGTTTAGTCAGATATCATTTCTTAATTAGAAATGATTCTTAGATGATGGCCACTCCTTTTAATTTAATCTATAACTAGTATATTTCTTCAAACAATATCTTTATATGGATTATTGAAAATTTTAGTAGAATTCTTTTATATATTGAGATTTGAGAAGTTTTGAAAGATAGAGTGCTATAGTGGTGTCATTGGTCAGATTATGATGATGGTAGTGTTAGGTTGTTACATTAAATGTAGTCAATAAAATAGTTGTGATTAAATAAAATATAAACAGTTAAATAAGCGATCAACGCATAGTTAATTTAAGTGTACATGAATCCCTTCCTATATCTTTTAATACATTGTTTTTCATTACCTGAATGAGTGTAAAATGACCCTTAAACATCCTGTGTGGGGTTGTGTTCCATTATAGTATATTAATAATTTTTAGTAATTATTTATTAGAATAGAGATTATCCATTTAACAAATAATATACTTTTTCATGTTTGGTCATATATTTATGAGTACACCCCTCAGGTGTTAAAAGGGAATAGAAACCAGTTCCTACAATATTTTAGAGTGGTGTAATGAAAATTACACTACAGAAATATTCATTAAATGGATAATTTCTAGACTAATAAATGACGAATACAATTATTAAAATACATTCATCAAGTGGTTTATGTCAAAGTTGTAAGGGTAGTAAGTTTGACACATCAATTAAGCTGTAATAACTCCCTGTCTATATATATGAACAATGATAAAGATATATGTAAGAAAATGTGATCTGAGCCAACTGATGAGTGATATGCATCTTGAGGATCACAACTTTTTCACGTCATTGATTATATGTTTATGATTATACCTTTCCACAAGGTGTTATAAAAACAGATAGAAACCAGTCCATACTTTGCATGATAAGTGTAATGAAAATTATACTACAGAAATATTACTCATTAAATGAATAATCTCTAGTCTAATGAATGACTAATAAAAATTTATTAATATCTTGACTAAATGAGAATGAAACATACAAAAGTTTGGATCTGAAGTTCTTAGGCTAATAAAATAATGAGTTAAATGTGTCACACAGTCATAGAACCACTTGCAGATCTCACAGGAGTCAGGCTGTTCATAACTTCATCTAAACAAAAAATATTTGCAGGTTAGAAAAATGAAAAAGCAAAAAATTATTCTCAGATGTATTATAGTTGCTAATAATGATTGAAGGCTTAGAATTCAATTTTTTGATAATAAGAGAGATTGATAAGTCATTTTGAGATTATACTTCAGAGGAAAATTTTCTGGCTGATTATAATGAATAGATTATATTAAGTGATATAATTTTATGATTTCTTATATTCAGTATATTATAGGTGTTGAAAAATAATGTTTTCCAGCTAATAAATAGTCGATATATAACTAAAGTAATATCAAATGTATACAATATAGCATCTATTCATAGTATTAGATAATTACAACAGTTAAAAGAGATCATTATCCATTATACTTGGGGATATTACAAATGTTTAGTTGTTGCCAGTAATAAGCAGTGTGTTGGGAAAATGCTGTGATTCCTTTTAATAACCCTAACAATTTCAGCAACTGACTTAACTCTTGAAAGATCTGATTCTATTTGCCACAAAAAGCTTCCCACTCAAAATCTTGAGTAGCTTAACTCTCCAGACTAATGAACTATTCATCTAAATATGGGGCTTTAATAACACTTGCACTAACATTAGTCTCTCTCTTAAATATATTTTAATATTATAATTAGCTCCTCATTTCCTATCACCAACAATCAGATTCACTGAACTAGTTCTTTGATCGATCCATTTGCCATTGGGTATTTATTTACATTATTATTTTATTGCTCAGCCACATTCTTTCTGAAAATGATTAAGAGAACTTTATAGTTTAAACAAGTCTATTATTAAGAACAGATTTATTGAAATAAAGATAAGATAAATGACAATAAATGGGTTAAACTTGTGCAGCCTTAACTTTGCACAGATGAGCTGAAATGAAAATTCTATTTGTTAAGTAGTTGGAGATTCCACATTAGAAGAAAATCATGACATACTGAATCAAACCCTGATTGCATTGAATTAAAAATTATATCTTTTAATATGTCGATTTCTCAGCAAGATTTAAGTGTTAAACTCATCATAAATACTTTTATCATTCATAAATTATTTTAGGGCAAGATTTTTGAGTGGATATTTTTTGTACCTTATATTTTGTAAGTTATATATTGAAGAGCTTTATGGTGCTGCTACTTTTTTATGTCTAAGAGTAGAATTTAAATCAACATTTGTCTAAGATCAGTGGAAGAAATGCAAGATAAAAGAAAATCTAAGCAATGCTTACATCAAGATTTTTGCTAATATGAATCATTTATTTCCAAAAGTAATTCTCTCCACCCTATTCCAGAACCATCTACTATAAACTTGAATAATTCATGAGCAAAATAGTTAGATTCAAAATATTAGATTTTTTTTAATTTCAGGTTATTCATATTTAAATAATATAAAGAGGTTAATTAACGGAGATTTCCAGATATATAAATGCATTTTCTAGCTTAAACTCTATGTCCCCATTGATGAAGGCAAGAGTCACGAAATGGTAAAAAATGAGTAAAGAGAATTAATTATTCTTGAAAACATCGTTTATCCCAAATTTTTGGTTGAATAATTTTTTTCAGATTTATTAATTTATGGAATTTTGAGAATAAGTTTTTTTAATTCTTTCATCATAAGCCCAAATTCAGCTAAGATATGCCTTGCTTTGCTATACAATGCAGTTTTTTTCCTTTGATCAATTCTATTTTGCTGATAAATTATTTGCAGAAACAGTTTTGTACTAAAATGCAGAATAAAATACTTCAAACAATTGCTTAACCTAATACAGTAATCAGCAAAGCAAGTCATATACAACGTAACATTGCTTTTCTCAAATGATTGCATCATTGACAATATTACCTGCCATTTGCTTTTGATTAATCCACATTAGCAAGAAATGTTCTCATTAGGTTCTGTAATGTTACAATGCAAATTGCTCAAGCTGAAATATTTTTCACTATTTACTTTTTAATTTATCTACTTTTTTAAAATGATGTGAATTATTGATTTAATCTTATTAGATCATAAATTAATATAATTTTCTTCTTCTTCTTCCTTTTCCTATATATAAGAAAGTTGTAAATAGTATGATAAATCATGAATTGAAATAACTGACTTTTTACCATTTTTTCTTTTAAATGATTTTTTTTTTCTCGCTTCAATAGGGATCAAATTTTGTGACATTATTTTTCCGTTTCATAATTAAAAGTTGGATAAATTGTAGGTGAAATACTGAACAGTTATTATTTAAGTTTTGCAAATGTAATAATGATTTTTTCTCAAAAATGAAACTCTGTAAAAAGTCTTGTGCATGTGGTTGCTATTTTAATCAATAGCACTTATTGTAGCATTATTTATTTACAGGCAATGGCATTTGTCAATTTAGTGAATTTATATTTAGTACTTAGTTTTCTACATTTTAGTGGGCTTTCATTAATTTTTTTTTTTTGATTTAGCATCAATATTAATCAGCATTCATATTCCAGTTTTATGACTTACATAAAATTATTACAGAATATGCACTTAGGAGCATATATATATATATATATGATATGTTTACTGTTAAAGACAAAAAAAGATAAGTGAATTAAATTGTCAATTAAGTTTTAGATATCCACCATTTCTATCAAAATTTTTGATTTCTTTTTACCAGAACTTCATTTTGATTTTTTTAAACTTCAAATATTAATCAATTTTCAAATTCTATTTTTATAGCCCATAGCCAAAATTATTATAGTATATACAACTAGGAAAATACTTTTAAACAAAAAGATGTTCAATATTTTTACAGCTAGATTTTTTATTTTTTTAAACATCAAAATGGCAGAAATTATTATAGTATACGCATCTAGAAAAATACTTTTAACAATAATATATATAGTACAAGATATTTTTACTACCAAAGACATAAAAGTCGTAACCTAAATTGATAATTGTGTTTTACATGACATAGATGTCTGCAATTCTAGTGCTGATTGTAATTTTTTGCGTTTATAGTATAAATCACAATTTAATAAGAATAAGTGTTTACTCTACTAGTTATTTGTTCTAAAAGCCAGCATTGTAGCAATTTCACTATATTTTAAAAATTAAATTAATATAAAAAAAAAACATTTATAAGATAAAAGCAAATATCAAGATCACAATACAAAATAAAAATTATAAACCTACCAGATATTCTTCTGAAGTAAAATCTAAGTTTGCTAATAAAGTTTTCCAATCATCAAGCAATGGGTTGTTTTTAATTAAAAAGTCTTGTAATTTAATAACAAAATGATATGGAAACAATTTAAAATCTGTTTCTTTTCCATTTAATTCCATTGTGGTACATTAGTAGTATACCATCGTGAATCTATAATAATAATAATAAATTAATTTTCTACTTAAAAAAAAAAAAGATATAAAATAGTCAACAATGTATGTTCTCTTTTTCAAAAATATATTTACAGCTATTTCTTTGACAACAAACAGATGTGAATATTTTCTCCACATTGCTTTGTACTGAAATAAAATCAGAGTTTGTTAACCTATTGATATTTAATGAAATGAAAATATATATATATCAACTTAATATCACTTGATTCTTTAAATTATGCAATATTATATAAACAAGAGCATCTGTCTATTGCAAATGAATAATCAATGCCTACCACATGGTAGGTTGGTTAAATTCCTATCCCCACATTGTTTTTTATTGTTTTTATCTTTATCAATAAGGACGTGGGATTCAAATCAATGTAATTAAGCATCTAGAAACCAGTTTTAACTCTTTGTTTACTGTCAAGTTAAAAGCCTAAAATTAAAAAAAAAACAACTAAGAATTTAAACCCAATTTAGTTTACTTGTGCAGTTATAGGGATTTGAATCCTAATCATTAGCTATGAATCATTATAACATCAGTTCACTTTTAACTGTAAATACTTTATTCCCCACAGCAAGAAGTGCGTATACAACATAATATCATGTGATTCTTTTGCTTGCACAATGAGCAGCTCTCTGCTCTATTGCCATATTTAGTGAGCATGAATAATCAGTGATTAGCAGAAAGTACTGCATTTAAATTCCCATTTCCAGATCAGTACTTTTGCCTTTACCAACAAGGACTTATGGATTAAAATCTGGAATTAATACCCAAAGTCCCCATTGATAAAAAAAAAAAAAAAGACAGAGTTCAGTCTTGAATATAAATTTAAATGCACTACCATCTAGTAAGCACTGATTACTCAAGCTAATATTATAGATGGCACTAGAGTAGAGAGCAGTTCATTTAGAAGCAAAAAATATTATTACATGTTTCTACAAATAATTGTTGAAATAAAGAGAAAAAATGGTTATTATATGTCTCTTTACAGTTTGAATTTTATTTACTCTATTAATTTGAATCTTATTGTACAGAATAGTGCGTTTTATCCTATAGATCCTTGGGACTTCATGATGTCTTCATAGAACTCCCTCTACAAATGATAATGGGTTTTTACACCTAAAATAAAGATATTAAATAATTAAAAGAAAGAAAAGCAAATTAAGAATAAAATCTTTAATTTTTCTTGGTTGTCCCTCTTTCATTTAAATGCCACTGGACTACAGTTTTGGTAGCCCATAAGATTAAGATAATCCTGAATATATCTTTATTTTCAAAGAAATTTAATTTTACATTACTAAACACTTAAATGAGACTGCATGAAAATAATATGAAAAAAGAGCCATATTGAAAAAAAAAAAGAGAAATACTTGAAAATATAGTGAAACTTATCCATCAAAGAACTAGAGAACATAACTAACATACATATAAGAAATTAGTAAAAATAGGAATCTTTTTGTTGTTTTCCCAGTTTAGGAACCAAAGAAATCAAATAATATAGGGAAAACAAAAATAGTCATTTGACTGTAAATTATAAAATTAAAAAAAAAATTAGAATATGTAAATACAAATTAAAAGACAAATGTATCCTGGGAATTGTTTTTTTTTTTTAAACATCTTAATAGATATTGCCAGAGATGTTGCCTATTATACTGTCTTTGTTTTTTTTATCTATCTGATTATTTGTGTGTGTGTGTGTGTGTGTTTGTGAAACTTTTAAGTGTCGGAATATCATGTTGCCATAGCATCTTAGAATATTCTCAGTTTTTTTTCAATTATTTTTTTTAAAAAATTAAAATAACCAATAATTTGTTGTTCAGAAGTTCATACAGAAGATTTATATACCAGAAGTGACATAGTTGAGATGTAATCACCTTGAGTTCCAGTGTCTGCCACTCTATCAGTTCATTGTTGTTGATTAAAAAGAAAATGCTGATATGAAAAATTCTTGACAGTTAATTTTCATTGAAATTGTTTTGCTTAAGAAATGTTGCTATCTCAATTGCTTAGGTAGAATAATATTTGAATATTATTCTAAGGGTGAGATTAATGTTTACAAAACATCCCATAACCTCTAACTATGCATTATTTTTAAATACAAAATCTACTCCTATTCCAGTTGTTATGTAAGCTTGAGTAATCAATAGATGCTAATGATATTGCTTAATAAATCTTTATCCATTGCTGTCCTATGATGAAAATCCTTAGCTAAAAATTCATCTAGAGATATGGATAGAACACTACATACTAGGGAATTATTGAATACCACCATATGACATCATTACTTAAGCTAATATAAGTTGGCAGAACTGGAAAGAAGTAATGGATTTTCTACTAATTAATTGCTAATTAGATTTCTAAAATTCTTTACATATATAAAATAAGAACCTTTATTTGATAACTAGAAGTTTTAATCTGAGAACATATCGATTTTCAATTTCAATAATAAGAGGCAGGTTATTAAATTAATCCCAAACTTGGGCAACATTACCCCCCCCCCCTTTATTTTGAAAGAAAAAATGAGGCAAAATTTTTCTACAAATTTGGAAAAGATTATTTGAAATTCAATTAGACATTATAAAATATATCAAAAAGGAACAGCCAAATAAAATTATATATAAATCCCTAAAGGTACATTCTGTAAATAAGTAGCAAGGGCATACAAAAGTAAAAAAAATTAAAGAACTATCTATTTATAATGAGTCAGATGATAGACCATGATCTATGTAACATCAACAATGTCTAGAGGGGAAAGCATCTTGTCTTGTTTTTAATTTTAAAGATTTTATTATAAAACAGTGATTGTAATGGCATCTTAGGAACAAAGGATAAACATACTGAAAGTATCTTAAATATAATAACAACAATAAAAAAGATAATTATAACAATGATATTTGAATACTTTAATATAAATTATAAAACTAAAGATTAAAATGTGTAGCATGTTTTCATTAACTACTTTTATTTTATATTAGTCATATGTATATGTGTGAAGTTGGAAATATTTTTCTCTTCACATGGATGTGTACATTTAAATGTTACATTGTGTTTAAAAACATCAGACAATATTTATGGTTATGATAATGCACATTATTAAATAATTAACAGATTTATTATATAATTTTGATTCTTTTATTTGATTATATAAAAATTAAGGAAATGTAAGAATGATAGTTTAGTAGATATATATATAAAAAAAGAGAGATTTAGCATAAATTAAAATATACACTTGTAATAAATGACAGTATTATTGACCTTTTATTTTTCTTTACACTCTCTGTCATTATCATTCTTTCTTTTAAGCATCACCTTTTTATCAGTTAATTAGTTCTATACAGTTGTAAAAATGATATATGAAAGGAAAAAAAAGATTTGTTAAAGTTTTAAAAAACGTTTTAATTAATTAATTAATTGGGAGCAAAAGACAGTTTGGATCTGGATGTCAAACTGATAAATTCTCTGTTTAAAATGTAAAAGCAGATTAACACAAAAATTAACTCTAAATTGTAATGTAAATATCTGAAAACCAGGCACTCTTCACAAACCTGGGAGCTTAATTGTAAGTATAGGGGATTTGAACTCAGATTTTCAAGCACCCTTCAACTATCCACACCATCTCATACAACTGATACACATGACCACACATGTGCAGAAAAGATAAACAATCACCAATATACATATTTCGTGCTAAACCAGCACTCATCAGTTGGTCCAGATTATCAGCTCCCACACATATATATAATCAGTCTCAGTTATATCAAGATAGCAAATATTCATACCCCAATGGACAGGCCCCAACCCACTCCAATCTCCAACTTTTCAGCCATCCATATCATTGAAAATCTGATGATGAAAACTCAAATCCCATGCTATCTTGATATAAACTGAGCACTGATTATATATGTGTGTGGGAGATGATAATCTGGACCAACTGATGAGTGCTGGTTTAGCATGAAATACGTATATTGGTGATTGTTTATATTTTCTGCATGTGTGGTCATGTGTATCAGTTGTATGAGATGGTGTGGATAGTTGAAGGGTGCTTGAAAATCTGAGTTCAAATCCCCTATACTCTAAATTGTAATCCATATTTTATTTTTAAACTCTCCAAAAACAAAAGCTAAAATGCAAACCAAAAAAAAAAAATACATTGTATATTTAATAAAATTAATTTAAAAAAGTGTGTGAAATTAATTTGTTGTACAATATAAACCATGGAATAAAAAAACTTTTCCTGGTAATCTATCTATCTTAAGTTCAACTTCTCATAAAAGATTCGAATACATTCCTTTTAATGATAATGTCAATTATCAGCAAAATTCACCTGTATATATTATGTAAGGTATTCTCTCAGCAATTGCATTCCTAACAGAGATTAACAAACGCTATTACAAAGGGACAGTTTAGCTCACTTTTGTCAGTGTGATTATATATATAAGCACTGAAAATTGGTCATCATATTTGCCTCTTGACAGATAATTTTATAATGCATGGGTTGGGTCCTGGATCTTAAAGCTCTGTTATATATGTGTGATAATATGTTGGACTATTTCCACCATTGATTAGTAGATGTTGAATATACAGAAAATTTTAAACTTTATTTAAACTTTTCAAATACAAACAACTTGTTAATAATAACACACAAATAGATAATACAGGTTAGCAATGACACAATGTTTCGAGTAATATTACTTCAGATATTGCTAATAGTGATAGTCAAACTCAAACCTTTAGAATATCGAATTTAAGGCAAACGCTCAACTGAGGTATTGTCAAAGGCAACAGATAGTAGAAATTTCATACATTTATATATGAGTGTTAGTTCAAATCCTCCCGAGTCTTTCAATTTTTTTTTTTTTTTTTATTCAAATCTTCCAGAATCCTTCAATTTTTTATTATTAATTTTTTCTAAGAGCAATGTTAATTAAAGTCTTCCATACAATGTGTATTTCCACATTGGTTTGACTTACAGAATTATTTCCCATTATCATGTGAGCAGCTTCCTTGAATTTTCTTCTTTACACCTTTTCCTCTCTAATTTTTTTTTGTATTTTCTCAATTAACAAGAAGAAAATTCAAGGAAGCTGTTCATATGACAATGGGAAATAATTCTGTAAGTCAAACCAATGTGGAAATACACATTGTATGGAAGCCTCTAATTAACCTTGCTCTTAAAAAAAAAATTAATTTAAAAAAAAGCCTCTAATTAACCTTGCTCTTGGAAAAAAAAAAAATGAAGGACTCTGGAGAATTTGAATCAACACTCATATATAAATATGTGAAATTTCTACTATCTGTTGCCTTTAACCGATTAGCTCAGTTGGTTAGAGTATTTGCCTTAAATTTGATGTTCGAAAATTTAAAGGTGCAAGTTCAACTCCTATGCTAATATAGTCACTGATCAGACTAGCAACATCTGAAGAAGAGTGGAGAATACTACTATTTGAAATGTTGTGTCATTACTAACCTGTTCTGCCTATTTATGTGTTCTTACTAACAAGTTGTTTGTATTTGAAAAGTTTAAATAAAGTTTAAAATTTTCTACACATCCAACATTTATTGATAGATGATGAAAATAGTTCAACATATTATCACATCTAATATACTATCATCCCAAAATTGCAGCTAAACACCCTGTTATTTCCTTAAAAAATTTTGATATTGTACAAAAAACACAGAATCAGAACAAAGTAAATATAACTTTTTAGAATGATTTATTAAAATGTTTAAAGCATAATAATATCTCATTATCATAATAATATTTTAGCATAATATATTAAAACATTGATTAAGAGGAAAAAAAATTATAAAGTTAAAACTTTGTAGGTTTTTTAATTTATTTCTATTAATGTTAAAATTAAGTTAAAATATGTAAAAAAAAAAAAAAATTTTATTTAGTGGTTCAAATAAAATTACAGTCTATGTCAAAATTTTAAGATTTTAAATGTTATAAATAGAAATTGTAAGCTTAAATTTTAGTCAAGCGTTGTTAGACGAGAGGTCACCGCACCTGCCTTGCAAGCAAGTAGTTGGTTGCAGACGGGTGTGGGTTCGCGTCCCGGCCGATGCTATGACATATGGGGGGAAAAAAAATTGAAATTTTAAATACTATAGAAAAATTATATATATTATTTGTTAAAATAACTCTTTTTTGTTTAAATAATTTTCTTTAAAATATGTACTTGAAATAAAATAAATCTTACACGAGTTGCTAAAATAATTGCCCAAGCGTAATTTTTTACTATTTGAGATGTGAATAGATTTTTAAAAATCTGATACATATACTGTATGTTTGTGGCTCTCACTAATATCTAAGCTTAGTTATTTATTCCAACTGTGTTAATTTTATGAAATAAAGAAATGTAAATGTATTATTATTAAGCACTGAAATAATTGTAATCCTAAAGAAGGAAATAAACCTCCAGTATTGCATTGTTTATAAGTTACATTAAAATCTCTATGTACTCACCTGCCAGTAATAGTTTAAAAGCATAAGTGAATTCACTTATGTTTAAAGTGTATTCTTATATACTGACCATCTTTCTCCTGTGATAGAATATCTAAATTCACACAGTATAATTGTGAATGTGAACATCAGGGATGTAGCAGATTCAAGCCCTGAGATAAGCACGATCAGTAATGGTTGGGATATATAAAACTATGTTTTAAACTATTACTGGCAGGTGAGTGCACAGATAATTTAATATAATTATAAACCGCACAAGACTGGAGGTTTATTTCTTCTTTATGATTAAAAAAAATGTATAAAGTAGTATATATTTATGTAGCTGTTCCATGATTTGAGAGAGAATTCTTTCAGTGATCAATAAACTTTCTGTGGGTATTGAGTTATTATTTATATATTAAAAATGAAAAATTCCTTCATTTTGTTGATAAAGATGACTCCAGAATTTTATATGTATAACAAATTTTTTTTAAAAAAATCTCTATTATTTTTAGAGGAATTTTTATATAGAGATGTGAGATCTCATTTTTGTTTTTAGCATCTAATGGATATGGATTCCCAGATCTTAAGTTTACAATGGAGTAGAGCAATTTCTCTGCTTATAGTCATACCACCATGAATAGTATTCTTTCCTAGATAAGATCTTAATATGAATTTGCTCACAAACAAATAATTACATTCATGCTATGAAGCAAGATAAATAAGCATATTAGATAAATAATTACAAAATGTGTTAGTGACCAAGATATATTGTCCTTGTGAGTTATTTACACAACAGACTGGGGAAATTATCGGAAAATCATATGCTTCAAAAGACAATATTAATCTGTTATTTTAAAATAATAATTCCCCTATTTCTGAATGTGTATAATGAACATAACTAAACTAATGTTAATTAGTTATATTTCCCAACTGTCTTATGTGTATCTGTAATTATATGGAAACTAATTTATATTTTGTTTTGACTTTCTCAAGGCATATTTATAAGCACTGATTTTCTTATCAACCTTAAATGTCAATTCTTAACTAAATAAAGAATTACTAAATGAGGGAGAACATAAAGAAAGCATGCATCAACTCCCAGTATGGCAATGCCCTATACTAGCTTCACAGAGTAAGTGCTACTTTTTAATAAACTATTGGAAACAGAGACCCAGGATAATATCACTTTTGACAATATTTACTTATAATATTTAATAAGTTATGGAAAGGATTGACTGCCAAACTATATATTTTATTAATTTTATCAATTTATTTTAAAACATTTTTTCTTTTTAAAATATCATTTCAGTAAACAAATAACTAATAATAAATCTGACAAATTTATAATTTTTCCCAAATACATATTTTATTTTTCTCCCTTCACCCAAACCTGAATAAAATATATATATATACAATCTACATAATAAATTTCTTTCTTTATCCGGCTCTACATTAAATATAGCTTTTATATATACAGTTAATTCAACACCCCTTCTCTTTCTTCATTTACCCTTTATACATATATATCTGTGTTTGTAGAATGGTGTGCATTCACATGTATACATATGGGCTTTATACATTCTTTTATTCATACAAAAAAAAATATTCATAATCAGTTATGAAATTAGTAATACAAAAGAAAACACAAATTAAAATAAAATAAAAGATCAATTTTCTCCTTATTTCCCAGGATTATAATAACACACATCGGTAAGCTTAACTATATACATAAATTTTATGTAACTTTGTGGTTTCCGTAGAGTTCATATCTTTTGGAATCAAAGTCAATCTTGTTCTTTGAAGGATTCTAGGTGAAGCTTCAGCAACAAGTAATCCATGCACTTAAAATTCACATGAACATTTAATGTTGTATTTTGTTAGATGTTTGCATTGGACTCTGTTTTGGCAAATCGATTATCAGGCAGCAGACAGACAGCAACAGAAATGACACAATCACATGGTTAATATGAATGATGAATCTGGGTGTACTTCTGTTTTCTCTACTCCATTATATTTATTACTGGATAATTAATAATATATATCTCACACAAGATATATATATTTTACCAAGTATAAAACACTTATTTCCAATAATTACTTTTTTTCTTTTGTTCTCTTCTATTAACAAGCCCTGGTTAATTCTTTCCAACTCTACAGTAATTTCAGATTTCACTTTAGTGTTCATTTAAAATCTCAATTTAGCTTTCTTTTTTACGTCATAACTAACACAAGTTCGCCAAAGGTTATATTGACACAATTATAAACTAGTGAAAATAACATTTTGGAGTCCATCTCAGCAGAAGTTCTTTTCTTCTCCCCTGTGGGGAACACAAATATAATAAAAAAGTATCAACCGAAGAAACACCAGCACGCTTAGAGAAGATAAATTAAAAAACTTCCCTTACATAAAAGAAAAATGCTGACTCATCATTCAGGTGGTCAGTATTATGATTTTATCTTCCTTATCTTTTACAAAAATACACAAAAAAAAAATTTCTATTTTATTCCTACTACAATCTTTAAATAGTATATAATTACTAAATTTTCAATAAAGTTTGATCACCTGATTCAACAATTTAAAAAAAAAAAATCTTTTACATTGAATTATTATAAGACTCATTTAAAATTGATATAAATAAAAAAAAAACCTTATTAATTAATTCATTATAGAATCTATACATATCTTTCCCCTTTCTTTTGTTAAGAAAATAAAAAAAAATTATCATTAGTCAATACTACAAAAAAAAAATGTTTAACAAAATTTTTATGTAATCACCTGAAACTAATTAACTGAAATAATGAGGTAATTACTTGTAATATATGAACTAATGACATTCTTCTTTTTATATTTTATAAGATTTAAATAAAATAAAAAATTACATCTTTAAAAGAAATTCTTAATTTTAAAAAGAATATTTTGTGTCACAATAAAACAAAATGCCAATTTAAAATATAATTTATATTGTGTGTGTATATAACTTTCAATTCATAAAAAACAAGTCCTTTTTATCTTTTTCTGATTAAAGTTTGTTGTGCTTGATTTGAATTGCAGGCTTCAGACTCAAACCAACAGTTATATCAAAAAAAAAAAAAAAAAAATGAATACTAACAAAATACAATTGTATGTAGATAAACATAGTTAATACTGAGCTGGTCATACCCGAATTGCTTTTCTGGCTGTATTGGACAACTTGCCTTGAGTCGGCCATAGTCTTAACAGCTTCCAGTCCTATCACAGACTTATCTCACTGTGTAAATGTATCAATAATGACTATAGCAGAAACACCTTTGCTGTTGAAGTGGTTTTAATTGAAAGCACATTCATTCATTGAGGTTAGACAGATGTTCTTTCCCTCTCTTGCTTTCCTCCAAAAAAGCTGACTACTATTGCCAGATTCCCGACCTTACTGGCAGCAATCGGATTCAGAGAGCATCATTGCCTATTGGTCCATACTAACCAATGGTAGGATTTTATACACGTTTACATAAGGCCATACTGAAGTTTTACCCTTTGGCTATGTTTATATATTGGTTATCCAAATGTTTACACATTGGTTAGCAGCAATTAATTGACTTGGTGTAATTAGATTTTTTGCAGCCTCTGCAGGCAATTGGCTTAATGCATCTGCATAGGAATATATTTTTCCATCAATGTACTGTAGTGCAAAGTTATAGCTTGACAAAAAATTGAGCCATCACAGCATTCTGGTAAGGCATACTGAGGGATTCCTTGGTCAGATGCAAATATTTCCAAAAGGGGTCTATGATCTGTTTGTAGGATGAATGGTCTATCATACAGGTAGTCGTGAAATTTTTTGATGCCATTGATCAAAACCAGGACCTCTCTATCAATTTGAGCATAGTTTCTCTCAGCCCTTGAATGGCAATTTGATGCAAAGGCAATAGGACTGTGCATCCCATCATTATTTCTATGGAACAACACCGCCCCTGTTTCAATTGGTGATGCATCACATTAATACTAGCACTTTTCTGGGTTGAAATATGTCAATACTGATGTTTCTGATATTAAATTTTTTATCTTATTGAAGGCTTTATCATGCTTACTGTCCCACTTCCAGGCTGCCTTTTTGTCCAATAGCCTATATAGTGGTTCAGTAGCCTCGGTTTTATGATATAAGAACTGTTTATAATAATTTATGAGCACTAAGAAGGACTGAAGTTCTTTCTTATTTTTTGGGGGGAGTGTTTTGACTTTTTTTGTCAATACTTTCTTTTGAATTTGATGAATGCCACTTGCATTTATCCTGTATTCCAGAAATTCAAGCTCATTGGCTTGAAATATGTACTAATTCGAGTTTATTTTAATGCCAGAGACTTTGAATTTGTCTAGGAGTTTCTTGATGGCACTCCAGAATTGTTCTGGTGTTTGTGCCACTAATAAGACATCGTCAAAATATGGCAGTGTGCCCAGTATTGCAGAAGCCATTTGATCCATGACTCTGGAATATTATTGGGGTGACCAATTTACTAAAAGGCAACCAGTTCATTCTGAATAATGCTTTGAGTTGTTGTTATTGATAACACTCTTGCAGCCTGCTCTGCCACAGGTAGTTGCAAGTATGCATGTTTTAGATCAATTTTAGTAAAAACACTACCATCTGATAATGGAAGTGGATAATTATCAGGATAAAAAGCTTTGTTGATTGTGCATCAATAATCTCCACATACATGCACATCATTTTGTTTGATGACTGGTACTATTAGGGTGGCCCATTCTGAGTATGATATGGGTTCTATATCCACTGCTGCCTCCCAGTTTTCGAGTTCTCCTATTTTAGTTCATAGAGGTAATGGAAGTGATCTGCACCAACAACTAATGGGTTTTACCTCTCTATTTAGTGGCAAATGGATTGGTTGTCCTAAGTACAGACCCATATCTAGGTTGAAGACTTCTGAGTAATCATATTTTAATTTAGTTAATGCTGTGATCTGGTTCACCTTTATCACTGCAAAGCCTAAATGACTGAACCAATCAGCTTAATAAGTTACTATGATTATCTGATGCCACCACCGATGGTAGGTGTAGGCATAGTAATTTTAACTAATGTTTGGCCCATCAATTTTATTTTATTGCACAAATAATCTGAGATTGAATTGCTACTAGAATGCAGCTTATATTCATTATTATTAATGATAGCCCAGGTCTTTTTTGAAACAAAAGAGACTGCAGACATTGTGTCCAGTTACAATGAAACTAGCGTATCATGAATTATAATGCTGTGTATAAATCCAGACTGTTTGTCTTTAATATGATTTATACAGGCAACTTGTTTATTTTTCTTATAATTGCCTTTTTTGGAATAGATTTTTCCATTCACATATCGGCTGTCTGTCTTTCAAATTTCGAACACGCAGACTTTATATGTCTCATCTGCTTGCAAAACATACGTCATATAACAGTGCGGGCATTCTCTATGTATATGCCTTTGTTCCTTAGGATCTATAGCAATGCATTAGACTATTTGATGCTGAATTATGTGAGCTGACCGAGTGTCTGACCAACCCAGTGTTATGCTTGATTTTTTGAACATCATACTTAGTAATTTTTTTAATGGATTTGCCTGACTAGCTATTGATTCTGCTAATATTGCTTGGTCCAAAGCTGAATCAATATCTAAATTGCCATCATTAGCAATTTAAGTCTTAAGTTGTGATTGTTTATGCCACAAATAAAATGACCATGAAGTGTTTCATTCAGGAAATCTTTGGATTTGCACTTTAATGCCATTGTTCAGATTCTTGTTGCAAACTCTGTCTTTTTATCACTCTTCTTGAATGCAGAGATTAACATAATATATCTGCATTACTGTCAATGGTTTTGGGGAAAAACGTTTTATCAAAATTTAGGTCAGTGTTTCTGCTGTAGATCAGGACTTCAGTATCTCATAAGTTTGAGGACCTGTTATGGTCATTAATGTGGCCAATTTTACCTCAGGCTTCTTTATTTGGTTATCCTGTAGGTAAAATATTAATCGCTCTTTATAGCTGTGGGCTAGATCAAAAGCTTCCATGGAGCCAATAGAATTAGCCCATGGAACCAACAGAATTAGCCATTTAAATTTTGATAGCTACCATTTATAACTATCCCAAACAAGCTAACAATCCACTAGGCAGAGCTTCTGTTGCTTTATTACAAGTTAGGCATTCATGATTGGTTTATGATTTTAATTGACACACCTATTATGTTTGCGGTCAATTTTTCTTATGAATCTTCCAAATCTGTTTTTTATTTGGGCAGATATAACTGATAGAATTTTATCACTGTTTTGTAAATATAATGAATCTATTTTTCTTTGCACTCACGTATTTTTCCAATCTGATTTTTATTCAGGCAGAATAGTGATTTTAATATGACGAATATCTAACAGCATACTCTTGTATTTACTGTATTTTTCTTTCCAGTTGTGGGGGGAAATAATTCTTTTGTCTAACTGCGAAAAATCTGTTGTGTTTGGCTGAATAAAAATCAGATTCAGCTTATGAAGGAGTTCAAATCTTAATCTCTGTCACACTATATACTATTATTTATACTATATTTTAAACTAATTTTGAATTACTTTAGCATATGAGTTAATGTAAATAATAATTATTTGAACCATTTCCTTTTTAAATACTTAAGCTACTATTTATTATGAAAGTATTTTTATAGAGATTAGATACAGAAATAATTTTAGTTGTTAATGAAAAAAAAAGCTTCTGGTTGTTTTGAATCATAATAAATATGACAATAACTATTGTTTCCAATCACTTAGTTCATTTTTTGCTATTGTTGTTGAATAAATTTTGTTGCTTAAAATTTAAAGAATAAGTATCTTCTATAATTATAACAGTAGTTAATAATTTAGCTCTTAAATTTTATGATTGATGGAAACTTAGCATAGCAGGTGTATGATTCTTTGGAGAGTTAGAAAAAGAAGGCAGAGGTGATTAAAAGCTTAATGATTTAAAGGATAAGGAAGTTCATAAAAATTGCTTATAGGTAATATAATGGTTTGAATATATATCTAATTTATTTATGATGTGTTGCGAATTTAGTAAATTTATTAATTAATGCTGTGAGGAATCTGAAGAAGGCAGAGATTATTAAAAGCTTAATGATTTAAAGGATAAGGAAGTTCATAAAAATTGTTTATGGGTAATATAATGGTTTGAATATATATCTAATTTATTTATGATGTGTTGTGAATTTAGTAAATTTATTAATTAATGCTGTGAGGAATCTGAAGTTTCCTTTTTGGGGACTGCTAGTATTTAAGATGGTGCTTCAATGGGTATTTCCTTATATCTCCTATAAAGTTTTCTATTACTTTATACTTAATTAATATTATTATTATTGAATTGAGATGATACTACTATCTGGTTGCTATTTATGGAAACAGCTACTCTCAATTATATTTGCATATTAGATAAGTTTACTCTAAGAAAATAATCTCAAAAGTACAGATTACATTATCTGAGATCACTAAGAAACATTCTATAGAATATATAAATCATTAAGAGAGATGCCATAAAATGAATCACATTCCCATAAATTATTTGTTTGTTTATATGATATAGTTCTATTTTTTATTTAATATTCAGTATTTCATGATTGAATTATGATTCTTGGATTATTTTTCAATTGACTTGAAGAATCAATTGATGTACCACCACATTCTCACATGTTAGTGTCCAAATATGCATACTTGAGTTTGTCTAAAGGCCAGTTTTCTCTTTTATTTTCAAAATAATTATCAAGATTTCAGGTGTTTTGTAAAAGAGTTCATATTTATTTGAAGCAGAAAATCTTTTGTTTGAGACTTCAAAATAAAAATCATTTAATGAATCTCTATTATAAGATAATAGCTCTAAAAACACTTCTAGAACCACTAGGAAAGGTTTTGGAATAAACAATTCAAATTGTTGTATCTTTGTAAAGAAGCAATTTTCAATTCATGACTTTTCAAGCTATTATATAATATGAAAATAGATCCCTCACTACTTGTTTCCACACAAATGTTACTTATTTTCAAGAGATCATAAAACTGATCAAGAATTTGAACTCGGAAGTGAATTCAATTTATTTTTTAATGTTCAGATGAAAAGAAAGTTTTATATGATTGGACAATAAAAATGAATTACGTGTCTTTATCTATTTGATTGATGTTCTAAAGCCACTGAATGACTGAATTTTCAGATAAGAAGAAGGTAATACAACCATTATAAAATTCTTTCAGTGTGCAAGCTGGATATTTAAAAAAGAAAGGGTAGTTGTTTTGTTGATGGCATGTATCTCAACAAAATAATTACCAAAGAAAGGTCATATTTAAAAATGTTGCAATGGTTAAGAAGCCATCACAGTTCTAGATGTTGGAGATGATAACTAGTCATTCTGGATTTTATAAAAAATGAAATTTTGCAACACTTGACAATATTCAAAAATACATTCAGCCAATATTTTTTTCTGATTTCACTGTAAAATGTTAGATTTAATGTGAAATTCATTCAAAGAATTGGTTGAAAAAGTTCCTGATAATTATCAAAATAAATTTCTGAAGCTGAAAACTAATTCACTAGCAGGAAATATCTTTGATGAAACAATCAATCACAGAATTTGGACTCTTGATATGCAATTCTTACCCAAAGTGGCAGACTCCTGATACAAATAAAAACAAAACAATGTAACAAATTGCATGTTGAAAATGAATTGTATTATTTTGATATTTTCAAATCTATATCTAAAATTCCAGAATTGAAGGATTTAATACAGCTACTAATAAATCTATCCCCTGGTTGGAATCTCTATTGGTTGCCATGTCATATTTTGTCAATAGCTGGCTAAAAACTAAACTCAATCAAAAAAATCATAAAGTCACTGCATACCATCTACATACCACAATTCATTCTAAACTACTATACATATGTACATTTTTATATTTTTTTTTTAAACACCCCATAGCTATATTAGTTTCAACCACACTCCCTCTTTCAATAAGGATAACCTTGAATTTTGCAGCCCATTTAAAAAGGGAGTGATGCTGAAAATAATACAGCTATAAAATGTTATAGATTTCAGATAGTGTTATGCATTGTTCCTCTCTATATATGTTAAATGAATACAAACCAATGCTAAATAGTTTCAACAGCACTACCTGTAATTTAGAAATACAAAGTCGGAATCAATACATTCATTGATTTATATATTTAGTATCTAAACGATAAATACTTGTGACAAGTCTCATTGCATAAGCAGATGACATTTCCTCAAATGTTCTGGTTTATATAAGGATATATAGTTTCTTAACAGCAGTTAATGATTGGTGATTTATTTTATCTATTTTCTACCATTAAATTTCCAAGACCTATTCTTTCCCAATTAACTGAATGTATGCATTTAATATGCCTCAAATTCGTAGCAAAATCTCTAAATTTGTGTGCTCCATTAATATTATTTGATTAAAACAAAGTTGCCCTCAATCTGATGGGAACATCACGCATTGACTGCAAAACCACTTAGAAATTCGAGATAGTTAAATTTTTAGACTGTGCTGTTTAATAATATGTAAATATATAATCTATCCCAGGGGTCCCCAACCCTATGCCCGCAGGCACCATGGTGCCCGCAGACCATATTACATGTGCCCGCCGCTATCCGAACACGATAAAAAATTATTTATCTGATACAAATAAATTTAATTTTTAAAATTTCTTATAAATTATTGTATTATATTGTAATCAAATTGTAGGTCCTGCAATTTTTGAAATAAATATTTTTTTTGTACATTATGTGTATTATTAACAATATCCAACTATAAATTTACATTGAAAAAATAAATGGTGCCCGCCACCTGGCCGGTATTATAGAAAGTGCTCTTAAATGCAAAAAGGTTGGGGACCCCTGATCTATCTATTGATAAAGATGTTTAAATCACATTTAGTGAAATTAGTGATAGTAGAGATATATTTTCAGATGCAAGAGCTAGTGATTCTGTCCAATTGTTTGATTTTCTACACAATGAACATTCTATACTGTTTTATGAACACCATCATCAATTAGTGAGTGTTGTGTGAAACACGTAAGATTTTAATAGTTAACAACAATGAGCATAAATACTGTAAAGATATTTTACATGGTCAGGTCTTTTTATAATTCAGTAAAAATTTAACAATATCACATTAGTGGATAGTGATAAAATGCTGTATTGAAATATTTAGTAGATGTCCTAGCTGTAGATAATCCCATTCATACCTAAATTGCTGAAGGTAAAGCCAACCATATTCAGTTGACGTGAATCAAATCAAACTGAAATGTTACTTATTACTATACAATGTATATTATTTAGAGATTATAATGGCATGACAATTATGTTCTGATGTTCAACTATGACAGTTCAATACTCTCTACTCTGTTATAAAGTTGAATGAAATATTAAATTATTTCAATAAAAGACTAGACAATTAAAAGCAAAAAAAAAAAGAAATGGTCAACAAAAATCAGGAATACAATAGTAAATCCATCAAACAGAATGTCAGACTTTGTTGTTAACTTTAATGATTTTTTTTTTTGCCTGTACATTGAAAAGTCAGCTAAATTCATAGTATATATATTTAAAATAAAATTTAGAATTGGCTGTTTCAATAATAGAGGCTTAAATTCAAAATCAAATATTTTTCAATTGTCAAGATAGATAAATCTTCAAGTGCTAGAATGTTTAGAAACCAAAACATGTAATGCTTTACAAGTTGACATCGGCATACCTATATAGACATGGAAACTCAATTTTTTCCAAAATATTCATAATAACTCTCTGGAGGTACTGGAATAGTAATTGCAAAAAATTGTCCATTCACAGCATTTATTTCATTATAGCATACAGCAATTATAATAAACATAATTTACGAATATATTCTAACAGGTCCAACTGTAATAAACAGGTTAATATTAATATTAAATTCAACAATTGCTTCATCTCCATATTCTACAATTCTTCTAAAACATTTTATTATGTCATATCAAATATTTGTTTAAATGCATATACTGACTTTCCTTCTCATTGATGTGCAAAGAAGATTATCTGCCATCAAATACAATATTCTTCAATCATCCTTAATCAATCTAGTGTTTAACTCATCTGTCCATTAACATGCACACATCTCATTCCACCCGACACTCTTATCTGATCACTCTGCAGTTGTACTTATTTTAGACTTAGATATAAATAGAATTTCTAATAAGGCAATGGCCAGAATAACATGTCTTCCATCAAAAATGCCAGAATTTAAATTTTCAGAAACAATATCCAGAAGAATCAAACTGCAACAACAGTGCAAGCATGGTCTGCATTTGTAAATATTTTACCTCACATGTATTATTCTCGGATGAACTCCATAAAAAGATTACTCTACATACCCACCAAAAGATAATAATATACACATAAAATCATTATGCAAAATAATAACTGATAAGTATGCTTATACACAACTATAAAGAAGCTTGTTATTTCTATAAATTAATTATAACTTAGCACTTTCAAGAACTTATGGCATTCTCATAGTCATAGCAAGATGAACTATAATCATAATGGAGAGATGAGTATAATTGTTTGTGTGTATTTGAAGAGATTTAAATTCATTTAAATTCAAGCTTAATATTTAAATTAGTGTCCATTTTTTGGAGAGAGGGAAGGATGAGTCTCTCCAATTGATAGCATACATATTATTAGTTATATAGCATGCATCCCTTGTCTTTCTCTTTGAATCATTCCATTTTATGTATTGAATGCTTATACAGAAGGGGTCAAATTGGTGTCCCATTACCTTTTGGTGCTCAAGAAACACAGAGCCATGTTCTGGCCTGTCTGAGGTTCCCCTACACAAGCATTGGTGCAGGGAAAGGCGTGTAGATCATCTTTTCTATTCCGGAACCATGCACTGTGTAAGTATTAAACATCCACCAAAAAAAAATTCTTACACATTAAAAATTTAATATCAGTTGGATTTAAACATAGTTTTTTAAGAATGAAAATAACTTTACAGAAACTTCATAGTTCACATTGAACATGCTAAACTCCGTCCAACATATAAAACAGCCTCACTCGATATAACTGAATTATATGGGTCAGTCAATAGAAAAGTATGCAAATGTATTAAGGCATCATTGGAAACAAAGAATATATATCAATAAAAAAGAGGAAGTATATTTAGCTGAACCTCACACTTTATGAAAACAATACGTAAGCTGGGAATTAGACTGCCCACTGAGAAACACAAGTCACCTGAGCTATAATAATTGAAGTGTTAACCATAACAGGAGATAATATGCTGCAAACAATAATTAATCATCATAACAAAAATTACAAGAGACAAGAGTTATATCAGTCTTCTCCCCTCTTTTTAGAAGATCTTAGACCAAATAGTGTCACTCTAAAAATCGCTACAATGCAAAAGATTTGTGATATCCAGGAATAGCTGGAATCCCAAAGTTTGTTTTTACACGATCTCAGCCAATTAACATCAACTCTGCTAGCAGAAATGGCAAATTTTCTTTCAAGCAGAAACTACATAATGCAAGGATTATATCCTATATCAAATATTCTTTTTTTTTAAAAACACAAATAATACCAATTTAAGACCAATATCTGTATGCCTATTAGAAATAAAAATTTTAGAATCTGCATTAAAAAATAAGAGTCCTACTTCTCACTTCATCTCTCACATACCAAAGTTAATAGAAGGTGAAGATCAGCGACATAAGTTGCACTTCTGTCCCAAGCAGCACTTTTAACAATGCAAAACATAAAAAAAAATAATCTTATAGTGGTACAACTAGATATCTCTGCAGTATTTAATACAATACCAATAAATATTACAAATGTTGGTGGACACTGAAACATCAAAATCTATCATCTATCTATTGCAAATCTTATGAGAAATAAAAATCACAATAAATGGCAAAACATCAACAACATTCATTCCACATAAATCAATCCTACAAGACTTAACATTCAATTCATTTTTATTTACAACATACACAAATCTTTTACTGTTAATAATAGAAAGTGACATTTAAGGAATATTCTTGGCAATAAATACAAAAATATCCAATATTGCTTATATGGATGTCATCACAGTTTTCCTCACATCAAAAAAATAAATCCCATTTCTGTTAAACTCCATTTCAATATGGAAAAATCTTGTGCATGGTTAGCACAAGCCATGAAAGTTTTCAAGGTAAACCCTCCAAATTCTTAGTTTTCCATTCTAGTTGAGTCTTTCAGCAATGAAAAAAAGCTTACACAAAAACTTAAAGCAGAAAGCAGACTAACTGGTTTCATCTTTGAAAAAAATATATCTGTCAATATACTTAAACACATCTCTTTCAATCAATTAAACATCATAAGAATAACATACTACCAACTCACAGTTAAATTCATAGCAGTTTATTTCCATTATATATACAAATTGCAGAAAACTATTATGGGCAAGAAAAACAGTAACCATCTCAATACAATAATGAATAAAAATGATCCAGGATTACATTTACTACAAGTATTTCATTTGCAAAAAAACTTTAAATCTATTATCATCTCTATCATCTATATATTCATCACTCCAAAACACATTAAAAGTATACCCAACTGATACACCACCTCTATTAATTCATATGCAGCTTAATTTATTAGTCTCATTCAAAGACAATGATAATATAAAAATAATTATGCTACAATCAAAGATCAACTACTGTGAGTATACAGACAAACAAACTAAAACCTTTATGCGACAGCCAACAATCTTTCCTTCATGTAAATAATAAACTGTTGATTAAGAAATTCTTGGTAATTGGAACCCAATTTTTTATTTATTTCTTACTTGTACTCAACTTTAATACATTAAACCACAACACACTTCTTGAAATAACAAAAGCGATATAACTTTGATGATAAATATTCTTTATGCCAAAAAAAAAAAAAGAAACCCAATACCATTTTCTCCCAGAAAGTCTTGGGCTCACAAATTCATGATTGAAATTGATATCATTAAAAAAAATTGACATATCTATCCCTAACCTTCTCAAAAACTTCTTCACAAAAGAGTTTTTCCCCAGCCTAAGAGCCTCCATTTTAACACTTTGTACACTATAGTGTACAAGGTGCATTTTTGTCAGCATTACAACCCTAAGCGACATTCAAACACAGTAATAAAACAAATTGGAGCAAAAGAGAATCAGAGACAAGATGATTGCAACCAGAAATTTTTGCTGTCACCAGGGGCATACATGAAACAATTAAATCAATCATTAACTTAATACTTGGTTAAAAATATATTGATAAACAAGTAAATTTATCTACAAGAAATATGGTCTATAAACAAAATATCCAGATAAAAATACAATACATGTTAAGGAATCTTCACAATGTGAACATCTACAACAACATAATCAACATGTTAAACCTGTAATTTTATTTTTTTCTCACACTATCTTACATGTATGAAATTGAGACAAATATAACATAAATTTTTAATAAAGCCTTTGAAACTAAAAAGAAAATATGATTGCATTATTAATAAATGAGGGAAAGCTCATTCATTTATATGACTTATTATTTCAGAATAGATATTAAAAGACATTTTATCAAATAATGTGTATGTTATAATGTACTTTTTAAAGTTGTTTTTTTTTTAATATTTCTAGATAAATATTTTATTTATACAAAATGTTGTAGTATAAATAATTATCATAAAATTACCTATTATTAACAAGTTCAAACAGTTTACATTCCGCCTAGTAATAAAAATGTAGAATGAAAAATTAAATCTACTTACTAATCCTATTGATAGTTGAGAGAAAAAAACAATCACTATTGTTAAGTTCCAATTAATAAGAAGAAAATAATCTAAATACCATTTTACACTGAGCTTCATGATTACGTTTCATTTTAGAAAATTGCTTATCATACCAATATGGGTAATTCGACATACATTTAGTTATGTAGACCATAGTAACTGCAATACAATTGTGATAGTGATAGCCTGATGCATTAAAAATCTGATTGTGAATAATAGCTAATTATCGAAATAAAACAATTTATTTTCAATGTGGACTCAATTAATGAATATTGTGCTTTCCTCCAAATAGTTTATCCAGGATTGTAATTTTGGAAAATAAGATTTTAAAGTTTACTAAAGAACTGTATTTTTAATGTAAATAAAAACTGTTAAATGAATCTTTACAGTATCCGAATTATTTTGTCAAAAACAACGGTATCAAACCTGCTTATTTCGTTATTGGATATTATAAAGCTCTAATTTTTTTACAAAATAATAAACAAACCGTAATATTTTCTTCTAAAGTAAGCAACTTTTACAACCTTTCCAAAGCCTGCATAAGTTTGTATATAATATATGTGAGCAATTTTTCCACTTAATATAATAACAAAAATGTTGTATAAGAACGCCTTTTTCAAGAACGTTTTAGTTGAGGGACAATTTCAGATACTATACTTTATAAATCTTTTAGGATAATGTGGCTAACCATAACGTTTTTTGCAGACGAAAAAATAAACTTAATGTAAAATTTTATTAAGGAACATAAGTTGTTGTTTTTTACATGAACAAGTCATTAAAATCAACAACAAAAAATTAGATCTATAAATAAATATATTTTTAAAAAAACTTTCCATTATGATTGTTAATAAAATTGTAAAACAATAAATATATTTGTTATTCATTAAAACGGAAAATTCTTACCATATAAATAAATTTAAAAGTGACAAAAAACAAATTCCTAACATGTCCAAAAATAATAATATAACCACGCTTTTGCAACTTTTTTTTAATTCTCACTTCTAATAAAAGATGGCCATTTCCTGGAAACTTTATCACACTTCCTTTAACGTCAAGATAACAAAATAAATATAAATGTTCATAGATTAGCAAACAATGTAAAATTGGCCAATAAAGACTAATTTGAAAGTAATCTTTTGTATCAGTGAACAATTTATTTTGAATGCGCGTAGATGATTTTTATTTATATACATAGTATCCTAATAGTGATCGACCAATTAAAAACAATTATTTCTTTTTAGGGATTTCAATGATAAAAAAAAAAGTTAATTAGAAATCAGCATTAACAGCCTCAAGTATTTCGTTTTAGGGATTTTTATTTAAAAAAAGAATAAAGTTAAATTGGAAATCATTATAAACAGTCTCGAGTATGGTTAATCTAACTTTAAAAAAACAACATAAAATGAATAAAAACGTTAGAGATTAGTGTTGTACTATTTTTCATTTATTACATAGCACATATTTTGAAAATTTTCAACATTTTGCCTAATTGTATTTATCCATGATATTCTGTCTTCAGCCATATTTCTCCAACTAATACCATCAGTATTGCGCTTTTTTAATAATGTTTTTGAGATCATCTTCTCCAAAAAAAAAATGTTGTTCACCATTAAATTATTTAGAAAGTTTGTTACTATTCATCTACTTCATATATCCAATCTATCAAGGATGTGACTTTAAAATAATAGACTCTATATAACAATCACATCTAAGAAACTTTATAATATATTGACTGGTCATATGATGTCATTATCTTGTATCTAGAATCATATAAGGTATATTTAAATAAAAAATTTCTACTACGTTTTGCTATGTTGTTAAAAAACCCATATCAGTATTTATACATTTAATGTATACAATAGATATTTACATATGTATATATATATATGATTTGATCATATGTATAATAGATTGTTATGTAACTTAATGCATCTTATATATATATCTTAAAATTATATAAATACATTGATGAAGTGTGTACATTGATATAAATATATACAATAGTTATTATATATATATGATTTGATCATATGTATAATAGATTGTTATGTAACTTAATGCATCTTATATATATCTTAAAATTATATAAATACATTGATGAAGTGTGTACATTGATATAAATATATACAATAGTTATTATATATATATATGATTCTGCAAATTTTATGGAGACATCCATAAAGTGTTTTTGTAAAAATATGTATGTATCATAAAAATTATTTAAATAATATAAAATTGCAAATCTGCTGAAATGTTAATTGCAGCCAAGCAAATAGATCAAATCATATAGGATAAAAAAGAAATATGTAAATTTCTTGGAAATGAATTACATGTTCCTGGCAACAAATCCATAACACACATATTTCAGTTTTGCAAAAACAATAGGTGCCAAGGAGACAAAATTCCAACTAGTATCTCATTTTTGCTAGAGCAATAGCCTTGATAGTCCTAGAGATTCCTGCATTTTAAGATAAAATCAGCAGAACTAGATAACTAATAAAGGTCACTTCAACTTTATGGATTTAGAACTCTTTAATTATAATTAGACATAATCTTTAATCTGTATAAATAAATAGATATTGAATAATCGATACAGAGTTTAGAATATGCTTTCTGCCATTTTGCTTTTTAAGGAAGCCCTAAAACCACCATTGGCATAACCAAACACTAAATGTTGTCAGATAATACCTAACGTCATTGATACAGAGTTCCAGTTATTTTGTCAAATACATTTGAAAAATTGCAATTTTCATAAAAATAAAAAAAACAACTTCACAACTGTCATAGAAATAAACATAATCACTTGTCTAAAAAATTCAAATAACTGTGGATATTAAATATCAAAAATATTAATAATTAAAAGATGACAAAAAAAAATAATTAGGGAATCATATGCCCAAAAAAACAAAACAATACTAATGTATTTTACTTGTAAAATGAAGATATTAAAAGCCAATATTTTGCAAATTTTAATAATTAAAATGACCAAAAATTTGGATAATCATATGGCCAAAACAAAAAATCAAATAACTCTCAAAATCAAACATCAAAAATATTAGCAATTAAGAAATACCCCCCAAAATTAGCATAATAAAATATTTAAAACAATACTACAGTATTCTACTTTTAAAATAGCATACTAAATGTAATTCAGCAAAATAAATTACTAAACCAATATTTTAAAAAAAAAACCAAGGAAACACAAATTAGCAAATATTAATATTTGACAAAATAAATAACTGTTTAGGTGGGAAAACATATTTAAATTACTTCTACAATAAAATGAACATTGTTAAAAAATTACTAAACTAAGCTATGAAAGAATAAAACACATGCTTACAGTGGTAGAGTAGAATTTGATATTTCAGCCAAGCTATTTTGCTAAATGCTATGTAAATAGATATGTCACTTGTAATTATTAAATATAAATATCAAAGCATTATGGATATTTTCTTAAGCCAAAAAAAAAAAAAAAGAATTTTTGCAAGAACACAAAAAAAAAATACAGGGGGTAGAACAATTCAAAAACAATAGTTTAGCAAATAATACTTAATCAAAAAAATAAACTAATTAGGGTCATGTAAACCATGCACAATGAATAGTTTTAACTTAATCTTTATTGGTGAAATATGTGGTCACATGTGTTTTCCTGAAGGTTTGTGATGATATTTTGCTTGTATTTTTATATTATACTATTTCCAACATCTAATGTGAGTATTGAATGTCTTTAGAAAAATTTAACTTTATTTAAATATTCCAAATAGATTCAATTGTTAGTAATAGCACATCAAACATGTTAGTATATGCACAACGCTTCGAGGGATATTATTCTCCCCTCTTCTTCAGGTGTTGCTGGTCTGACCAGTGACAGTACTAGCATGGGATTTGACCCTGGACATTTAGATTTTTGAGTATTGAATATTAAGGTAATGCTCTAACCAACTGAGCCATCCTACCAAACATTGTCTCTCTTGATTAGCAATATTTACATGGAAGAACTTGAAACATTAGCTATAAAAACTACTCCATATTCACCTAAAGTTTAGCTTCATTATGTAGATGATACATTTGTTGTATGGCCATATGTTGAAGCACTGCTACAAACTTTCTGGAAACACATCAATAACATATCCCCTTCAATTAAATTCACAATAGAATCAGAACAAGAACAAAAATTGGCATTCTTAGATGTTCTTGTGACAAGACTTCCTCGTGGCAAAATCAAAACTGCAGTTTACCGAAAATTTACACATACAGGAAAATACCTAGCCTATTCATCCAATCACACCAGAAACACAAAACATGGAGTTATATTATCACAATGGAACAGAGCAAAAGAAGTTTGTTCAGAAACCAGCAATTTGGAAAAAGAAAAGATCTATATAGAATAGGGATCAGCAATCTTTTAGTAGTGTGGTGCCGAACCTATGTTACGATGTTATTTCGTGTGCTGACATGATTTTACCAATCTTATTATATTATATACTATCAAAATTGGTTCAGTTATAATGGCCTTCAAAGTTATATATAATATTATAGTATATAATATATACTACTATATAATATATACTTTTGGAGTCCATTATAACTAGATCTTATATGATTGGTCATTCAATATTTTAAAATACTTAGAATCATGTGAAAAGTACCTTTTTTAAAAATTTGTAATTTTTAACATGCTTATTAAAAATTATATTTCAAATTATAAATTACAACTTTTTACCTATACAAAGTATATAATTTAAATAAAAAAATATCACAAATTCTAATATGATCAGCCATTTTTTATTATTGAAATAAATTAATGTGAACCTTGCCCTTGTACCTCTATGCTCAATGTCAGATATGTAATTGGTCACTTTTAGCTTCACACATGCTTCTGAATGTTCAGGTGTTTGGCAACTTCTTTGTGAACTCAAAATATTTTTCATATGTGAGAAAATTTGTTCACATAAGTAAGTTGAACCAAATGCTGAAAGCAGAGCACAAACAGGTTTTTTTAAAGAATTAAACCTTTCAGGTAATGATATCCAACAATTGAAAATGAGAGCTGACTTTTCTAGACAGTTCCCTTCAAAAGTTTTATGCAATTCTACAAATTTAGTTCTCCACAATTCTGATGACATTAATTCGATTAATTCCATTTCAAAACTATTAATATCCATTCACTCAAAAGAAGATAAATCAAATGAAGTCATCTTTAAATCAATTAAGTCAGGTTTGATGAGGAAAGAAAATATGGGTGTGTGTATTTGGAAGTCTTCACATCATTTGGAAAATTCTTCTCTGAGAGCTTCAATGTATTTTTGAAATTCATCTTTGTTAATGTTAAATTTATTTGCATGGGTTTTTATATTTGGGACGTACTTGTAGGTGTTAGTGGTAATATCATACCAAAATATATTGAATTTTGATGCAAATCCTTTCCAATATTCAAAAAGGTCTAGTACTGTTTAATCCTCTCCTTGCAAATGCAAGTTTAACTCATTCAGGTGTTGAGTTATATCAGTTAGAAACATCAATTTGCATAACCAGTCTTAATCATTTATTTCCAGATAATGCTGTTCTTTTTCATCAAAAAAATATTGATTTTTTTCAAACATTATACAAACCTGTTCAAGACATTACCTCAACTAATCCAATAAACATTGCTGTATAGAGGGAGATCTATATATGAACTATTCATTTCTTGCAAAAGGGATTTAAATTGCCTATGTGTTAATGAAGAACGAAAAACTATGAAATTAATTATTTTAATGACAGTGTCCTTTACAGAATTCAAGCATCGTGATGAGATTTTTGCAACTAAATTTTCCTGGTATGTAATGCAGTGGAAACTCAATATTTAATGTGATTTTCAAGAAGTTTAACAAATCCCTTTTCCTTTCCGACCATTGCATGGCTGGCATCAGTAGTAACATTAAATATCTTATTTATGTTAATTTTTTGATTTTCAAAATAACTGAAAAATGCAGTGAAAATATCATGTCCCTTTGTTGTACCAATAAGAGGAATCAAGCAACACAATTCTTCATAAATATGATTGTTATCACAATATCATGCAACTATTGCTAGGCATGCCACATCATTTACATCAGTACTTCCATCAACACTAATTGCAACAGCTTTTTGTAAACTGGTTTTGTTTTGTTACATCTTCAGCCATGTCTGTTATTATTCTTTGGACTGATCTTGCAGAAGCTAGTATTTCTTGAATTCGAGATAGTCATCATCATCACAAACCATTATCAATCCACTGCAGGATGAAGATCTTTCCAATTTCAATCTGTCTTCTCCAATCTTAAGCTTCTCTTCTCCACATCACCCCTGCACACTTTCTTATCTCATCTATCCATCTCACATGTGGTTTCTTTCTGGGTCTTTTACAATCACTTGGAATCCAGTTTAAGATTTTAATTGTCCATCTATTATCATCTCTTCTAGAAATATGTCCATCCCAACTCCACTTCAGTTTTTTAATTTTTTCAAAGAAGTCAGTAACACCTGTTTGTTCTCTTACCCATATATTGCACTTTCAGTCTCTTCTTGTTACTCCCAACATTCATCTCTCCACACTTCTTTGAATGGTATGAAGTCTCTGTATTGCTCTTCTATTAAGTGTCCAAGTCTCAGATCCATAAGTAAGAACTGGTAAAAGACATTCATTAAAAAATCTTCCTTTTCAGACACATAGGCATATTTTCTTTTAGTATCAAGTTATTTCTACCAAAAGCACTCCATTTTGTATGATTAATTTTATCCATTATGTTTCCATCTGTATTAATACTCTGACCAATGTATTTGTAACTGTTAACTTCTTCTAACTCATCATAATCAATCTTTATTTTCATATTTTGAGAAAATCCATTAAACATTACTTTAGTCTTTTTAACTACTTTCCTACTTTCATCTGATAACTACTGCAACATTTCCTGCAGCTCTAAAGCATTATTTGCAAAAACAACTACATCATCTGCAAAATCTAAATGACTTAAATAATCTCCATTTATTTTCACTCCTTTAGCTTCCCATTTTAATCCACAAAATACTTCTACCCTGTCTTACACCCTTCTCAATGTTGACTTTCCCAGTATCATTATGTAATCTAATTGTTGCTGTTACATTTTTATATTTTCTTTAAAATATGACAATATTCTGGATCTATACCTTGATGATCCAATGATTTTATCACTGAAGAAATGTTATAGAATCAAAAACCTTTTCATAATCTACAAATCCAAAGCATAATGGTAACTTGTATTCATTTGTCCTTTCTATAACTTCTCTCAATACTTGGATATGATCTACTGTACTAAAACCACTTTTAAATCCAGCTTTTTCTCTTGGTTGGTGGAATCCAATATTCTAATCTTGGTAAAAAATGTGTATAGAAGTGATAAAAGGCTGATAGGTCTGTAATTTTTAATATCTTCTTTATCACCTTTTTAAAATATTAATACTGCATTCCTCCAATCATCTGGTACATCTTTATCATTTAGACATTTGGTATATAACTTTGCTAAAATTGTATCTATTTCTTCACCTGCTTTTTTTAATATATCAATTATAACTCCATCATTTCCTGGAGCCTTCCCTTTCTTCATACACTTAAATGCATTTCTCACTTCTTCATTAAAAATTCTGGACAATTTGGAAGATGTAATAGATATAAGAGGTACTTGTTCTTTATTACTATATAATTCTTGATAAAAGCCTTCTACCTATTTCATGATGTCACCTCTCTTTTTAGTAATAATTCCATTTTTTTTTCTTATTGCAGATATAAATTTCCTAACAATACCAAAATGTTGTTATACACTCTTGAGACTTTTATTCTCTTCTACAGCTTTCCCTGTTATACTTTCTTATATCATTTTCAACTCTTTTCCACACCATTTTACAAAATTCTAGATATTCAATCCTTTTTAATGCATCATTTTTGTATAGCTTCATGTTCCTTCTTTTCTTTTCGAGACAGTATCATTTATTTGATAGATCACTAAATAAGATTTCAGCACTTTTCAAAAACATTTCTTTGATGAATTGACCATCTGTGAAAGATTTGCCTTTTGAAGGTACACAATGAGCAGTTGTAACTACATTCATGGCTTTATTTTGGATTCCAATTATTTGATTAAAATAAGTAGTTTGTTTCTTAAAGGCAGAAACAGCTCTTTTTATAGCTTCACTTTTCTCATCTGAGTTTTTAAACATAAACATGTGTTTAGTTTGATAATGTCTTTGTACACTTGAGATACCACACACAGTACTTTCACAGCATGATCTTTTTGCTGTACAAATCCATATTCATTTGTCCAAGAGTCTTGAGAAGAGCGAATATCATGTTTTTGTCTTTTGTGGGACATTTTGGGAATCTCTCAGTCAGTATGCCATAAGAATTTTTTTGAAAGAAGCTCCACCAATGAGCATCGATCATTTATCATTCAACTGCCGAAAATAGCTTTCTAGAATTGATAATGTAATAAGTTTTTTATTTGGATTACAATCTCATTTTTTAATATTTTCAGAGGTAAAATGTGAATATGTAGAATTTATTTCACTTGCAAACAAAAATATCTTTTAAATGAAGAGTGTATTATTTTCTGATAAATAATGATTTAATCATAAATTCAATGTTGAATGTAAAAACAACAACGAAAAAAGACATTGTAATTAAAATATATATTTTTACTATTTCAATTTATTTCAAGTGCCATTGATAATCATTGATGTTGCCAATTCCTGATATAGAATAAACTCTTATGAAAAATTGTTATCCATCAGCTGTTATTAAGAAAACATTAAATAGACAACAAAAAGAACCATCAAAAGAAAAAAAAACAATTATTGGTACTGTAGTGTACCTATACATTTCAAAAATAACAGACAAATTAAGGAAACTCTGCAATCAGTACAACATCAGAACAGCTTTTCAGACCCATGCCACACTATGAGAAGTTCTAACATGTACAAAGCTTAAACTTGAAATGCTGAAAAGAAAAAAACTGTATCTGTTAAATACCATGTGAATGTGGAAGAACTGGTGAGACCAGTTGTCCCATTGAAAAGCACTTGCAAGAACACAAACTGATGATTAGAAAAGAGAAAACAGATATGTCTAAGATAGCAGACCATGTATGTGTCAATGAACATATGTTCAATTGGGAAAACACAAAAATATTGGATAGAGAAGAAAAGGTGCAAGGAAGACAATTTTAAAAAGCTGCTCACATGACTGGAAAAAAGTCCCATAAGCCAACCTAATGTGACTATACATAATATATGGGAACCACTAATCAACTTTGATCTTAGGAAAAAGTG
Source organism: Epiperipatus broadwayi (assembly GCA_028023455.1). Taxonomy (NCBI): domain Eukaryota; kingdom Metazoa; phylum Onychophora; class Udeonychophora; order Euonychophora; family Peripatidae; genus Epiperipatus; species Epiperipatus broadwayi. The sequence goes on along the minus strand of JAQFVV010000097.1, from coordinate 2,715,828 downwards.
GAGAAATCGTGAGGAACTTCATAGATAAATATATGAAATTTCTACTGACTGTTGCCTTTGGCAGGATGGCTCAGTTGGTTAGAGTGTTACCTTAAAATTTAATACTCAAGAATCTGAGGGTCCAGGTTTGAATCCCATGCTAGTACTGTCACTGGTCAGGCCAGCAACAGTTGAAGAAGGGAAATTAATAAATCTCAAATGTTGTGCATATACTAACTTGTTTGATGTGCTATTACTAATAGTTGAATGTATTTGGAATATTTAAACAAAGTTAAATTTGTCTAAAGACATTCAATACTCATATTAGATGTGGTTATATATTTTATATTAGTGTACGTATATAGTGCCTATTATATATTTACCTTGTAACGATGTGCATATATACACATAACATAAGTGTGTGTACATATACTAGTTACATGGGGTTTTTTTTTTAATAAAATAGAAAAATTACAATTATATGTCAATATATAATAATTTGAAGAAAAAAAAAGTTAAATAAAAAAAATAAAAAGTACTAATATTGGGGAATAAGTTAAAATTATTAATTATAACATCTTTTTTTTCTTTTATGTATTTTTATTTTAACATGTAACTCTTTCAAAAGTACTTTTGATTAAAATCACTTTTTAATTAAAAGTTTATAATTAATTGAAACAATTTGTACAAGATTAATCAGGTTCTGAAGATTAAGATTCCAACCTGATTAAATAAACAATAAGGAACTAATGTTGATGTAATTATAAGGGAATAAAAAAATGTTCTAATTCAGTGGTCCCCAACCTTTTTGCACTTAAGAGCACATTCTGTAATACCGGCCAGGTGGCGGGAATCATTTATTTTTTTAATGTAAATTTATAGTTGGATATTGTTAATGATAGACTCTTTTACGCTCTAAAAGTATAGTATGATCTACAATTTGATTACAATATAATACAATAATTTATAAGAAATCTTAAAAATTAAATTTATTTGTATCAGATAATTTTTTATAATGTTTGAATAGCAGCGGGCACAAGTAAAACGGTCTGCGGGTGCCATGGTGCCTGCAGGTATAGGGTTGGGAACCCCTGTTCTAATTAAAAAATAAAGATCAAATGAATTGATAACATGGGTGAAAACTTGAGCAGGGTTTGGGTCAGATTGTATAAAAAGCTGAAATCCCCCACTGTTATTATTCAGATTCTTCAGACTACTCAAAGGATTCATATTGTTCAAATTTTTCAAGGAGATTATCCAGAAAATCTTATAGAAGATAGTAGTTGGCCAGAGAGTTAACTAAGGTCAAACAGCAGCACCGAAAAAAATCTACAAGCAACTAAAACAATGAAGTCCAGCATGATGAAACCATCTTTTTACAGTCATGTTAAGAGAGAAATGCATGGCTAGAGCCAAAAGCTGGGTGTTCGTTCAGTTTTCCTCTGCTCATCTCCTGTGTGATATATTACTCTGATTTGCCTTTTTGCTGATGTTTAAACCTGCCATGCCAAATCGTTGGAAACATCTCATGCTATAGGATGTAGAGCAAAGAAGAAACTTCATTTGTACTAAAATATATGCTTACCATAAATCTGACCAGATCAGATGACAAGGGTGATCACCCTTATAAAAAAAACCAGAGATGTAGAGCAAAGAAGAAACTTCATTTGTACTATATACGCTTACCATAAATCTGACCAGATCAGATGACAAGGGTGATCACCCTTATAAAAAAACCAGAGATGTAGAGCAAAGAAGAAACTTCATCTGTACTAAAATATACGCTTACCATAAATCTGACCAGATCAGACAACAAGGGTGATCACCCATATAAAAAAACCAGAGACTGTGTTTAGACCTAGGTAAATATATTCATTGAGATCATTAATAAAACTTTTGAATTCTTAATACCAGTGTTCAACGTTTAAATTTTATCTTAAATAGAACTTTAGATATCATTCACAAGTTTTCCTATTTTGTTTTATATTTTGAATGTCCCTTATTATTTACGTTATATTATTTAATAAATGTGTTATAAATTATTAGTGTCATTTTACATTTCTCTCTATTTAATTATGTGTAAATAGACAATTTTATTTAAATATTCTGTGATGTCGATCTCATGTTTTTTTTATAGCTACTAATGATTCAAGCACTTGAGACATGCTATCATTGTCTCTTGGGGTTCTAGTCTAGTTGACTAGATGGTGCCCTAGGGTTTAAACACATAAATTTTTATATAATTATGAAGCATCACATTTTGGATGTTATCAAATGTTTAATTATAACAGAAATATCAAGCCATGTATAATAAATATTAAAATTAATAAATAAAATTAAAAACATATTGCATGTGATTAAAAAATAAACTAGTCTGGGGATATTGGATGAGTAGGCACTAGATGGGGATTTTATGCACAAGCCTTCTGGCATCCATTGATTACTCTAGCTTGCAGTGTGTGGCAATAAGTGTAGTGAGTTTTGCCTATTTTATCACAAACTCCTGATTGTTTTTTTTTTTTTTGCTAAATTTTTAATAGCAAGATTTGTTTATTATTATTAATTGAATATACTCACAGAAAAGGTAGTCTTTTTAATATTTAGCGTTATTACTGTCTAGAATGTGGTCAATATATTTATATGAATTTAAAAAGAATGGGGAAGTATGGAGGTGTTTATTATGTCAATATATTTACTATATCATATTCATTGAACGTTATTTGATGTTTGGTTCTTGTTGGCACTGCATCATTACTGGCAATGTAGGTGTAGTTTGATTAGAATTGAACCCAAAATAAAACATTGTTTTAGATGAATTTAAACTTATTTTTGTTAGTAGTGATAGTACATTTTATTTTGAGGATGTAAGTAATTCTATCTGAGCTACTTTATTTTTGTAAAATAGATTTTTTTTAATTTTCAAAAACATTCGTTTTTAGTTTCTAAAAAAAAAATCATAAGCTTAAGATTGCTTCAATAGTTTTTTGTTTTTTTTTAACTGAGGTTCAGATTTAATCTGTTTTATCTTTTAGTTGAAATAACATAAATGTTTATACCACATAAACACACATACATATATATATATGAACAGTTTTGGGATTCATCTGTGAGTCGTTGTTTGCTATAAGTAATGTGGTATGAACATTTCTGCTGGATTTCATCTGCAGATTATCCGAGTTGTAAAAGTTCAACATAATTAGCAATAGTTAAAGACTTTTTTATGTACTCAATGCAATTATCATCAGAATCAGCAGCAATCACTCCCAAACAAGTATGGTTATTCTAAAAAAAGATTAATACTTTTCAGATGAATTTGACAGCAACTATACAAACCAATCTGTGAACTATAAATGCATCCACATGTAGAATGTGCTGATCCATTTTTCTGTTTATTTGATATTTTGCTTTGATTTTTAATTTCTTCTGCAAAAAATTTTCTTTCTGAAATATTTCAAATACAGTATATTCTATTCTATGCCATATCTTTCTAATCGAAGCAATCAAGGATTGTACTTTTTCAGAATATCTTTTTTGAGATAATCATTAAAATATGGATACGATCTACAATACCTTTACTAATTTTTACAATCCAACTGACAGTTTTGACTATAGAATAATCTTCGTCAAAGCTTTCTGTTACACCACTTATAAATGCTAAGGGTTGTTTAATGGCTAATGGTAGCAAAATACTGATGCTTTATTTTTTATTACCAGCTCTTCTATCTAGATAACACCTACTAAACCATTTTTATTATTTAAAAAATAGCAAGTGCACATAAAAGCACATGAGTGGAGGTTTACCTTCTTAATTACACATATAGTCAGCACTATATAAATAGACTATTTATCACAATACTAATAGCAATCTACAACCCTCAAGGATTAATCAGAAAACTGTAATCATATCTTTCATTCACGAAATCACTCAAACAGATATATATATATTGTAACGGTATATGCCGTTACATTAATTTAAAATTAGAATAAAAAAAATTTTCAAGTTCATAAATAAAAAACTAAAAGCTAAAATTAAAGAGTTGTTCAATGTATGTATATATATATTCGCACAGATGCAAAACTTTAAAAGTATTTCTTTTTTAAATAATAAAAAAAAAGTATTTGAACGTACTTTTTTATAAAAAAGTACAAGATCTAAAGATAAAATATTTTTGTAAATGGAAATGATTGTTTTATAAATTAAATGAAAAGCAAACTAGCCCTTGGGGCTCTTATATAAAAAAAGTCAGATGAAATATAGATAAGAGAACAAAAATAAATTAGATGCCCAATAGAAGCAGCAATGAAGGCCCGGACCGTAATGAAAAATTGGAACAGGAAACATTGTTCAGTGAATCCGGATGATCGATATAAAAGGAAAAACAGTTCCAGCTTGATTTTTTTTGAGGGACGTGATAGGATGCACTTGTCACTCTCTTATTTCAAATGAAATGACTGATGAATGGTACTATTGCAGACCCCAAATCAAATGGGTTCTGCAATCAAATAGTACCAGGATTGAACCAGCTAAAGCCACCCCCAGAACAACAGACCGGTCTTCAAATAGACATCGCAGGAATTGGCACCAGGAACCAGGATTCTTCTACTGTAAGACATGAACTGTAAAATTTAAAAGTAATTAAGAACTTTCGTTAAGATTTGACAAGCTTTTAATATTCAGCTAACCTAAATTTTAAAATGAACTTTTATCTGACTTTTAAGTTTTCAAATTAATTATTAATGTTTAATTTTTATACATTTGAGTTTGCTAAAAATCATTTCCATTTTTTTTTATTAATATTTATTGTATAAATTATTTAAATGCATTAAATTTAAGTTGGGTATAGTTGCTTGCATAGATTCGTTAATGTTTAATTATGTTTTTTATTTTCATATTTGATTAAAATATATAGACATTCGGTAAATAATGATACCTTACGTTGAGTATCTAAAATGTATTTATTCGAATGTCTTTCAAGTTATTGGTGTCAATGCGGCATCTTATGATGAATGCTGTTGGGTTTCTTGTAAATTTCCCTCTGCAATTCCATCAATGACTTTATATTTTGAGCGTTTGTTTATTTTGAAATGTTTTTAACCGTGTAATCTATGTAGCCGATCTATACTCAACATTAAAAAACAAACTTTTATAAAATTCATCTGTGTGAAATTATATAAATGTTAAATTTAAGTCGGCCATGAATGGCTATATAGATTTGTAAAGTTATATTAATTAATTAAGGGAGGGTTAATCTTGGGTTATTTGTTTCATAGTTAGATTGGGTCAATGGATTGGATATATCGGTGTAATTAGTAAATGTAATATGAGGTTCGCTATGTGCAGGAACACATTATATGCCGCACACCCCTTTTTGCCCATGGAAGGGGATAGTAAGATGAAAAATTCAGTCCCTTCCTATGTAGTTTTTTTTTATTGCTCTTCTCATCAGACAGATGTAGTATTCCTGTCTGGACGAGAGTCAATGTCTTCTTTAACTATGCTGTTCAGATGTACATTCCTGACAGTATGGTATTTGGACTGTCGTATTTCATGCTACATTGAATACCTCAATGTATCAGATGGATTGACATCAGTTTGACTGCGAACTTTTGGCCTAAGATTAAATAGGATAGAATACTTTTCTTTTCAAATGCAATCTATGTAGTTTATTCATACTCGACACTCTTAAAAAAAATATTATTAAATTCATCTGTGCAGATGGTTTAAAATAATAATTTAAATTAAAAGTTAATATTAAAATATAAAATAATGTTATTCCTCAAATTTTAAATGATTATATATGTGCGTTAATAAATGTTTGTGTGTTAATTACTGGCAGTGGCTTTTATTTTTTTATATTTGAGATATAAATTAAAGTTATATATTATTATTTCTGCATCTCCATGAGCTAGTGGCATTGGGCTGATGGTCTTAACAAATAAAAGTTGGATCATTAACAGCGTATTTGCCTACTCTATAAATTTTCTAGGTTCAAGTAGCCCAGTGGCGCTCTGTAGTGCAGATACGGTAAGACTGCAACTTCCACTAACATATCCAACCATTATAATATATATATATAAGTTGAATGTTTACAATCAATAAAGAAATAATATATATATATTGTAATCCAAAGATCAGGTTGCAGTTGGGCAGGAGCAAAAGAGAAGGGTTGAGATGAATGCTTTTATGTTGAAATGCATTTGAGATTGGGTGCGCCTTTATGAAAAGTAAGCTAAAATGAACATATTTATTTTATCCCTCTAACAATAATAATAAAGTTATTGTGTAAAATAGTGATATATATAATTAATTCAATGGTTAAATACCTTTGAGTACTTTTATAAATTTATCAAAATGCACTAACTATGTTGCAATGTACAATGGATAAATACTTTTTCTAAGATAATGAATATGTTTATTCAGATGTTGCTAGCAGTTAACTATGTCACTCCCAGATTAAAAGATTAAATCAATTAATTAACTCAGTGTTCTTAACTAAATCTAATTAAATTATTTATTTAATGACATATAAAATTAAAATTTAATATTAACTTATCCAATGATTAAGGTATCAAAGGGATTTTGTTTACCTGCCCAATTTTATTGAAATCTGTATTTCAACTTGAGACGAAAATAATAAATGATGCAAATGGATTCAATAAAGAAAATTAATTTAACATGGAAGAATGACCTCTTTTATTTTGATAATGTGTAAAAGATGATGATTTCAATAATGACAGACAATGGTATTATAAATTTAACAATTACTTTATTGTTAATAATTATATAACAACAAAATATTAGCGATCAACAGTTCTCTCAGAGAAAATAATTACAAAAATATTATTTGTTCTCTTTAAATAATATACTGGGTTATTAGTGTATGATCAACAAAGTAATGCAAATGCAAAACAATATATTGGAGAAGGTTGTACACTATTCATTCAATGCCTATCATTAATTACAGGTGGATAGAAACCTTAATTTTTTTCACTGATAATTAGTCCATTAGCAACCTCATTTCTAAGATGTGTCTAATTCCTTAATCCTTTTAGAAACATGCAAATTGTTGACCTAGTAATTATATTAATGCTATACAAATACATAACTTCATAAAATCTGACCATTTTATTTCTTAGTGGCATGTCTTGCTATGTTCTCTAGCTTATATGTTAAAGTTTTGATCTTTAATTATGAGCAAACCTCAACTAACAAATAAAGTTTAGAATTATTAATACCACCAGAGTGCTTTGCTTCATGGTATATCAATTATCAAATTACGTAATAATTTTTATTAGGCACAAAGAAGGTAAATATTCTCTGGTGATTTAATTATCTACTTAGAATGTTTATGACCGAATAACATGAGGCTGAGGATAAGAACAAGTAAACCATAAAGTAAGTTAAACATAATGAGTTTATAAATTAATTTAACTTGACTATCTCCAATACAAAATATAACAATTGACATTCCATTTATATTCATGTCTCACTAATAATATAAGATAATTATCAGTACCTTCTTATATACCAACATTTTCTTGAGAACATTATTAATATTATAATTACAACAATAATAACTGCAAAAAAAATAATCCTCGAATTTCAAAATAAAATTAAGAGGACAATCACTTTTAACAAATAATTTCCAAATTCCATGCATAGTTCAAAAGTTTATATTTGGATATATACTTTTGAAGCAGCATCCAAAGATTATTGATGTTTTTATTAGCAATAATTTTAGTAATATGCTCCTAACATTAAATCCACATGATGAAATAATCCATTCAGAAATTAAAATTTGAAGCAGTGATTAACAGAATGATTTTTCCAAACATTTGCAATAAATTACAATTATTATTTCTATTCCAGATTGCATGGTTGTAACAATCCATTTTAAAAAAAATTATTTAATATTTCATAATGTCTTTGTCATACTTATGACTATAGCATCCATAATCATTAATCCATTATCCTTGGGCTGACATTAGAACTGTAGTTTTGGATAAAATGGACAAGTTAATCCTTTAGGGAGCAATAAAAAAATAATATCCTGATGGGTGTTTATCCTATACATTAAATGCAATGGTTTGATAATACATTAATTTAAGCAGGTGGTCCTCCAGCTATAGTTCAGGTTATCTTATTAATTTACAAGACTTAGCAAAGAATAAATAATCCCTAGAGTCCAGTGACTTTTACCAATCTTCATTAAGATTTTAAACAGCTTTCGTATAAATACAATTTTAAACAGCTTTCGTATAAATACAATTGTACGTTAATTCATAATTGTACAAAATTTCTAACATTTCAATAAATCCATAGAGAGAAGCAGTCAATATTATTTCAAGCAAATTATTCCAATTTCAGAGAAGAGATGAATGATTTCTTAAATATTTATATGTAGTAGCATCCCATAAGCAATTTTATAAATTTCTTTGGTGACTTAAAACATTTAAGTTTGATTTCCTTTTTAATAATATTTGGTGATAATCCTTATTGTTGTTTATCCATTTAGACTAATGAGAAAATGCTTAGAAGATATTCCAAGAGGGTCAACAAAATGGTTAAGTTTAAAATTAAATTAGATATAGTGCTTGATATACTGTAATTTATTAAACACGGACTTAAATTTTGAAAATAAGTAGCTATATTTATTTATTACCATGTGGTATGCGATATCTAATATTACCCAGAATTCTGTGCTTTTCAAGGTTTTATAGGTAACATTTAAAATAAACTTAAATATTAAAAATTTAATGTTATGTCTGTTTTAAATTAGATTATTACTGTACAGGTAAAATATATAATTGTTTATCCCTTAACGCTAGAATATTATACAATAATAATTAATTTGATTATATTTTAAAGTTCTCAAAATTTTATTAATAAATTTATCTAATAAATCACCTATTAGCTGAATTTTAATAATCAATAAAACAACTTCCATTTAATCATTTTACACTGATAACTTTTTAAAACTGAATACTGTATATATTTTATCACAGAAAAGTTCATGCATTCACACATATGTTTAAAAGGAATGTTAAACTTTATTGTGCTAGTTAAGTAATGCTTCAAATATTATTTTATTGTAGCTGGTCTAGTGCAGCCATCCTATTTTGTTTATTTTCTATACTATTTTATGTGTTTTCTGTTTGCACATAAATAAAAAAAATCAGTTATGCTTTTTGAAATGGGGAAAAGAAAAAAAAGAGATACATATATTTTTACTGGTATGTCTACATCCATTTAATTACAAATACTACTCAGTTGTTTTACACTATAACATTTTATTTGTACAATACTTAATTATAATTTAATATGTGGCTGTATGTACCTTCATTACAGCAGGTTAAATAACTAAGTCCAACAAACATGTTGATGCCATTACTGAAAAATGTTCATCCCGCAGCTAACCTTTGTGATGTCTCATAACCCAATACATAACACCCCTTCCCCCTTAGAATGAGACTTCGTAGTCCTCTAAATATGCCAGATGTCTACATTGATGCGAAAGGTGCTCCTTGTATGTTTTTGGAGATAGTTGGCAGAGAGGTGTTGGGTTGGCGTTGTCTGTGGTTTCCGTTGCCACTAAAGGTGGTGTTTTTGGAGCATCAGTCAATTCCTCCACCGGAGTTGAGCTGGATTGGTCAGTAACAGTCACTCTTGCTTGCAATTGATCTATGTGCTTGTGCTGTACCCCCCGAGTCTGTCCGAACTTCACATGACAAGGGGCCTGTTTGCTGTTCTACTGTGGCAGAAATCCAAGAGGAGCCCCTCCCAGTGGCTCATGCAAAAACTGAATCATCTGGTTAAAATTCATGTATTCTCTGCTGTGTATTTGCTGTTGCTCTTGGGGCTCTATCTGGATGTATGAAATCCAAGCATGTATGAAGATGTCTGTTGAAAAGCATCTCATCTGGGCTTAATCCTGTGGCTGCAGATGGTGTGATGTGTTGGGTTAACAGGTATTGAGCTAGACGGTGGCTCCAATTTTCATGTGTGTCATATCTCAGGCTCTCTTTTACTGACTGTAGGGTCCTCTCTGCAAGACCATTACTTGCTGGGTGGTAGGATGCGACCTGTGCATGTCGGACTCCATTATTGTCAAAAATTCTGATGTGAATTGTGGTCCATTATCGGATACCACACATTCTGGTATTGCATGGGTGGAAAATAGTTCTCACAGGGCCACAACTCATTTGAATTCTCCACACCTCTACCCACTTTCAGTATGCATTCACAACAATGAGGAGCATCTGTTCATTGAAGGGGCCTGCAAAATCCAAGTGGAATCAAGACCATGGTGTTGATGGTGCCTCCCAGGGGTATGTCAGAGCATGGGTAGATACATGCCTTATGACTTGGCAATGCATGCAATTTCCTGCAAGGTGTTCTATGTCTCGGTCCATCGATGGCCATCATACATATGACCTTGCTAATGCCTTAGTTCTTATGATGCCCAAGTGACCCATGTGAAGCTCATTTAGGATGAATTTCTGTAGTGATGAAGGTATGATGACAAGGGAACCCACAACAGACAGTTCTTGTGTGTGGAGAGTTCATTTTGTCTATTAAAAAAGGTTGCAGTTTCATCACTGTGGCTTTGTTTGGCCAGGTGGTGAGAATATAATTTTTTACTGTTGCTAACAAAAAGTTCCTATGTGTCGCTTGTGCCACCTGATCTGCTGTCACAGGGGAAAAACTCCAATTCTTCCAAAAACAGGACATCACCAAATTTAGGACTTTCATCTTCGGTTGATGGAAGTGGGCATCTGCTCAATGCATCTGCATTTGCAATCTTCCTTCCTGGTCTGTACTCCAGTTTAAAAGAATAGGCATTGTGTGCCCATCTTTGCATTCTGGATGATAATATTATGGGTGTTGGTTTATCTGAGGTAAATATGCCTAGCAGTGGCTGATGGTCTGTATTTATTTTGAATTTGATTCCAAATAGGAAGTGATGGAAACATTTAACTCCGAATATTATCGCTAAAGATTCCCTGTCAATTTGTGCATAGTTCCTTTCAGCTGTAGATAAGATGCATGAAGCAAAAGCAACTGGGGCAGTTGTGTACTTAGAATTTCCCCCACCCCATATGGTAAAGCATCACATGTAAGCTGGACTTCTTGGTTAGGATCAAATGACACCAAAGCACTATAAGAGGTCAAAATTTTTAAATGTCTTTTCATATCTTATTATCCTGGTCCATGTGACATTTTTGTAGTAAGCGATGTAGGGGTTTGGCTATGGTTGCGCGGCCCGAAAGAAAATTATTATAGAAGTTTAACAGTCCTAGAAATGCTTTTAGTTTTCTTTTGTTCCTTGGGGATTGGGCATTTCTAATTGCATCCACTTTTCTTGGTAACGGGTGGAGGCCCTTATTATCAATTTTATATCCCAGGAAATCCAGTGTTTACTCCAAACACACATTTTTCCTTGTTTACACCATGTGTAATTTTGCACATAAGTCACTCTTTGACATGGCACAGATTAAGATATCATCAAAGTATGGATAAACTCCAGGGATGTCTCCCAGCAAGTTGTCTATGACACATTGAAATATCCAAGTACTACACAGCTTCCATATTGTAAGCATTTCACACAAAAAGCTCCTCAATTAGTGATGATGGCTTGTATGTTGGCTGATGCCTCGTCGACTGGGAGTTGAAGGTAAGCCTTGGCCAAATTTATTTTTGTGAAAATAGAGCTAGGTGGAAGAGATGCCAAAAGGTGATGGACTGCAGGTATCAGGTATGGGTGTATTGGAGGGCCTTGTTGATGATCACCTTCTAATAACTGCATAATCTCACTTCTCCTGTAGGTTTGACAATTGGTACCACCGGTGTTGTCCATATTGGTTTGTTCTCTGGCTTGATTATTCCTTCCCAGAGCAGTATCTCTAATGTGAGATCCACCTTATTTTTCATGGTAAGCGGTAATAGCCAGGCTCTGTCTAATTGGAAGATGTTGGATCCACTGGCAGTGAAATGGCCAGCCCCTTATAAGTTCCTATTGATGAGTCAAATACTTGCGGATATTTGCTAATGACATCTTGTTCAGTGATACTATGAACTCCTGATAGTGTAATACCCAGAGGTCTGAACCATTCATGTCCCAATAGACTTGTGCATGGGCTCTCTGCTACCAGCAATGATAAGTGGCATGTGTATTTCCCATATTATATAGGTACTACACATTGTCCTTTAAATGCTATTGCATGATGTTGAAAGTCTCTTAGTGTGATACAGACTGGTTGTAATTTAGGTATCAGTTTCTTACATATGTTCGTGAATGTATCATATGACATTATAGAATATTGTGACCCTGAGTCGACCTCCATGTTGCATTCTTTGCCGTATATGTATATATGTGCGATAGCTTTACAAGTCGAGCCATTCTGGTGCACTTCATGGATGTGATGTACGACTTCATCTTCCAATTCAGTCACTGTCATGGACTGGTTAGGCGTCCTCAGAGTATTTCATTGCTTTGCTTGGCAAACACACTGTAGGTGTCCCATTCTATGACAGAAATGGCATTTGGTTCTTTTAAAAAGATATTCCGCTCAGTTGTGCTGGCCACCACATCCATCACAAAAAGTGGTTCCTGCCCAAGGGGTTTCATTGTTTCTTTTGTACACTGGTGATTGAGGGGGTGGTAGTGAACCCAGAGGGTTATTATGGTGAACTAGTGGTCTCTTCCATTGAATAAGGTCTACAGTTGGCATGGATGAGATCGTGACATAAATTTCACACACCTGTATTGATGCTGCCTCTGCGACCAAGCTACACTGAACAGCCATTTCCAAAGTTTAGCTTTCTTCCATTAGTAGTTTGCATTGTGTTGCCTCATCGTGAAGTCTACAGACGAATTGGTCCCGAAGATGCTCTGTAAGTGAAGGTCCAAATTCACAACCCTTTGTCAGATGTCAGAGGTCTGCCAAAAGGGTGCTTACACTTTCTCCCTCTCGTTGCAAACAGCGATGAAATTGAAAATACTGGTATATGACGGATGGCTGTGGGCTAAAATACTGTTTTAGAATATTAATGATGTCTTGGTATGACTTTTCCTGAGGCAATGCTGGAGATATAAGGGAGCACAGAATACTTAATGTTTTTGACCACACATAGCAAGGAGAGTTGCACATCTCCTGTCATCAGAATTTGTTATTAGCTTCACAAAAAAAATCCACTTGCGATGCATATGTATTCCACAGGTGTGGTGAGTCGATGTCGAATGATGCTAGAGAGCCGATAGTAGCCATTACATGGTATAAGTTGAGAATTCCAAAATTTATCTGAGTGTTTGCATGTTTTCTGACCTTTTTTTAAGTGAGAAAGAAATGCAAGGGAAAGACCTTTTGCATGACAGTTTATGTAATAACAATAATAATTGCACCTTTATATATGCTAGTTGCCTTATGTCTTATATATATTTTTTATACAGCATTGATCTTGCTTGCACATTCATTTAAAAATCCCATCTTCGTCACCAACTTTGTGTTATGTCTGCATCCATTTAATTACAAATACTACTCAGTTGTTTTACACTATAACCTTTTCTTTGTACAATACTTAATTATATTTTAATGTGGCTGTATGTACCTTCATTACAGCGGGTTAAATAACTAAGTCCAACAAACATGTTGACGCCATTACTGAAAAATGTTCATCCCGCAGCCAGCCTTTGTGATCTCTTGTAATCTAATACATAACATTTACTATGCACTGGTTAATAAAATGTGTTTGAAAGACCTTTTGAGTAACTTTATACCATTCTATTATAATAGGTAGTACTATAAGAGAGTTTTTAAATTCACTTTTAACCCTATCACATGCAATCTTTCCAATAATAGTGATTGATTTAATTTAACATGAAAAAAAAGCCAATAATTTTTTTTTTATAGATTATGGCTATGTTTATTAATTCTCTATTACAATAGATATAAGTGGTTAGAAGATATAATCAACATAGATTTTTATCAGTTTTCATCAAGTAAAATGTCACATACCCACACTGTGCCAATCAGTATTTAAAAATATTTATTTTATGCAACAACAACAAAAAATTGATATAAAAATAACAATCTGTCTATGTTAATTTTTTAAGGGCTGTTAAAACAGCTTTTTTAAGGAATGTTTTGTTGAGTTGAAAAACCTCTATTAAACTCTTCACATGTTCAGGAAGCAACTGAAAAACAAAAAAGATATACAATATTTAGATAAAATATACATTTATATATATATATAAACTTTAAATATGCCTCAATGATGTATAAATAAATAAATGAGTAAACCATGCCCCCAGGCTATGAATTAAAATCTCTCTAAATATTGAACAAAGGATTAAGAATAGAATGAATTCATCTAATCTTGGAGCTCTGTTTATAAGCGTACTTTTATCAACCTTGTTGGTAATTCTGAGTGAAGTTAATTTATAAGTCAGATGGAATATGGCACTTAATAGTTATTTATACTCATAATCAATTATACAAGGTTAGAGTCAGAATCTCACTTTTTAACAACCTGATTGTAATAACTAAATAAGATTTAATATGTAAAGGTAGTAATGTATTATCTGTAAACTAGAAGTTGCCAGGCATTTTTGTTTTAATTACCCATTTTCAATGGCCTGCAAACAATATGGCTGACTACAAGCTATTGTATTTAATATTTCTTTTTATTTATTTTTAATGTAATTATAAAAACAAGAAATTATATAAAACTATGATGATTGTAATTAAAATAAATGTGGATCCACAAACTTATATCTGGGATTTACTTTGAAATGTTCAAATCTAGCAATGTATAATTCCTGTTTTATAGCCTTTCTAACAATAACAAATAGTAGATCCCTTGGTGACATTTTCTTTGATCATTTCCATAAGAATAGGCACTGTGTAATGTGCAACATTTACAAATAAATTACCCACCAGTCACTTAGCACAAAAAGCCATTGTCCTCTCTGTTGTTTTTTTCTACCACTGAAAAGACTTCCAGTAAACTTAAAAAAATCCTGACAATGTTCAAAGTGCTAATGTTTGTACATTATAATTTTCCTTTTTAAAAAAATTAATATTGTAAATGGAACTTTTAAAATTTATTATGAATTAAAAGCACTCTAAATGTTATTACTATTTTATAAACCTCAAAATGAATTTATAATCCATTTGTTAATATTTTTAAAGTTAAAAAGTAACAAATGTTCGGTAAAATAATTTTGAGGAAAAAAACATAAACAAATACTTTGATGCTCTAAAGATGGATAATTAAAACAAAAATGCCTGGCAAACTTCCAGCTTACAAGTAATACATAAGTACCTATATAAACTTTAAATTAAACCTAGCTGAATGTATAGATAAATAAAGAGAGTAAATTATGTTTCTCCAGGCTATGAATTAAAAGCACTCTAAATGTTAAATAAAGAATGAAGAATAGAATAAATCCAAATATTAGCCTCTAATTTTATAGCATACCTTTGTCAACATTAGGAAAATTAATTTATAAAAGCCAGATAATAATAATTCTTAAGTGCATTGTTCCATCTGACTTATAAATTAATTTCATTCTGAATTACTAATAATTTTGACAAAGATATGGTTATAAAAACCAGACTCAAAGAATAAGTGGATTCATTCAATTCTTGATCCTTTGTTCAAAATTTAGTGCTTCTAATTCAATTCATAGCCTGGAGGGGGAGTGATTTACTTCCTTTGTTTACATATACATTAACTTTAAATATTAAAAAATAGTGAATTATTACAATCAAAGTCTTAAAAAATGAGACTCTGTCTCCAGCCTTGTACAATTACGAGTTTAATAACTCTTAAGTGCCATATTCCATCTGGCTTATAAATTGATTTCACTCTAACTTACCAACAATGTTGTCAAAGGTAGCATCAGAGTGCCAGGAATAGGTCAATGCATTCTATTCTTGATCCTTTGTTCAACATAATTCATAGCTTGGGAAAGAGCGATTTACTCTTTGTTTATATACATATCTGTGTGCTGTATGTGTATAATGACTTTTTTTTAAACTTAAAAATACCTCTACAAACAAAGTATATTTATGCTAAAGAAATATTGAATAAGCATATGTATTTGTAAAAAAAAGGTAACATTCAAAGATAAAATAGTTTTCTATTTTTTTTTTTTTTTGGTAAATAGTTATATAAATTTTAAATGGTATGTTCTTATGTTAATGTGTATTACATGCTTAAAATAAAATAGTATCAAGTTTTAAATCATAAAACCTATAATGCATTGAAGCTATCATAAAGTAGAACATTTAAAATAAGTTTTAACTGGAATACAATTTCTTTTTTTCTACATAAACTGGAATTTAGGTAATAAAAAAAACCTCAAGTTATACCATACAATGTTAAATATATGTGAAATTATTTTATTTTTGAACTATTACATTACTTTTTCTTTTATATTTGAAAATAACTAATGAGACTTACTCCACAATCAATCATTCTTTTCAACACCAAATTCCTTTTTTAATAGCACATTTTACCACCTATTGTAAGTTTTAATAATCAATAGATAATCAGATCCAAAGCTTCTCATTGATTAAAGTCATAAGTTAGAAACTAATCCAGGGTTACTGGATAGGGATTTAATAAACACTACCATCTAATATCTATTTGTTACTAAAAATTACATCAGGTGGCAAAAATGTGGTGAAAAAAAAAATGTTTAAGATATGCTAATAATTAATTATTACATATTGCGTAGATACTTCACAGATAGATTTAATGATTTTCAGAAATTAGGTAGAAAGAGGCTAGTATGTTTGAAATTGATAAGAAAGAAAGAAAGATAGATATCTGGAAAATAAATTTTTTAGTCATAAAAATAACTTTGATTAGACTTGATATTAATATAAAGCTTAAATGTCACATATCTATACACTCACACATTAAATTACAAGTGTGTTTGAATATATATGTGAAAGTTCAAAATATTCCAACATTAATTTAATAAATAATAAAAAAATTAATTCATTTTTTAAATGATTCTTTTAAATAATTTTTCCACTCATTAAATAAAGCGGTTTTTTTTTTTTGCAATTTTAATTCTAAAAGTTATTCATTTTCATTACCAAGTTTATTTCAATTAAATATTAGCTTTAAGAATGATTGGAATTTGGAAGTGAAAAAAAAAAACTAAGCTTATTTTTCATTTTCATATAAGATAAAAAATGAATATAAAGTCTATAGTTTTATATTTTGAATCTTGCTTGCTAATTAGCCAGATGAAAATTATAGACAATATCTTTCATGCAATAACCCTGTATCACTCTCTATATATTAGTCTGTGTTTAAAAGATAATCTGAGATTTAAATCGATAAAGTTATTCCTCTTAGATTTCTCTATAGAAGATTTAATTATTGGAAAAGAATTTATAATCAAGCCACTATGAAGCATCAGACAACCTAATAGATTAAATCAAGAGTGAGTAAAAAACATAAACTTCTAGAATCTTTTTAACTGTCTGCAGTTTTAAAGTAATATCCTGTACATTACTTTGTATGCTTAGCTGCAATTAATATTTCTCCAATCATCATATGAAAGGATTCATGTAAGTTCCCAGAAAACTTAACAAAATTGCAAATTTTCTATTATGTGGTATCTTGCTCAAAAAACATTAAAGAATTGTTGACTATACTTAAAATACTTCAAAATTTAGAGACAATTTTATATTAGTGTTTAAAAGTTACCTGAAAAATCTACACATATATTCAGAAGCTATATCACAACTTTGAAAAGAATTTTAAAAAAAATAAAGTCTAAGTTCTTTATTTATTTTTATATGACTTCTATTATAACTTTTGTAAAAAAAAAAAAATCATTTCAAGATTTAAGTATATCTAAATCACTGAAGTAATTTCCCTAAGTTTCATCATTTGTTTAGTTTGTTAAAAAAATATTCATTTTTACTTTACAATAATCTTTTATAATAACTGAAATACAGGCTTATTATGTACCTGTATCTATTGTACCTATATTGATATAGGCACATATAATTTTATCTAAAATTATATTATTAAAATAATCGTTCATAAAAGAAAAACATAAAATTAAACGTTGAAGAGTTTATTATAGTTTGTTTTAGAAAAGGATAAAAATCAAATAGTTTTCTAGCGTTAGTTTTGAAATAAAAAGCTACAATTAATTAATCAAAAGGGGGGAGGGGGAGTCTTGGTTTGAGAAATGAAACTAAAGGTTTACAAAAGGAAATAAATAGTTTTATTAGTATTTGTAAAAATATAATTTAAAAAGTTAAAACATACAAATCTCTTTTCATTCAAGTTTAATTAAATAAAAAATAATGTTAAAACTAAATAGTAAATTGTATTAAAAATATATGTGCATATATATGTGCGATTTGTAAATAAATAAAATGTATGCGAAATAAAAGAAGATTATCATTAAAAACACGGCAATGGCTATTAATAAAATAAAACAACACGTTTTATTGCATGGCTATTACTAATTAAGCAATCTTCCAAAACACGTTTATCAAAGGATTAATTGATAAAGAATTCCGACAACAGATATTTGCCGGAGGATATTGAAAAGAAAACACTTCATTGGTATAAATACTGAATATTTTATCGGACAAGCAGTTGAGACAATCAGTTCACAAAGTAATTGAGTAGTGCAGTTCAGAAATTAATTGAGCAGTTAACAAACAAAATGCAGTGTTGAGAAGATCTTGGGAACGCACGTTTATCTCCAGCCCAGATGTCCGAGAAAACAGCAGATCTGCCCGTGAAATAATGTCAGCTTAACATCTTAGAAAATCTCCGTCAGTATCTATTTGTCTCCGATAGCAATAATCGTGAAAATCAGGAAACTCAGCAAGGAAACGTCCCAGCCGGCTGGTAAGCATTCATAATGGAAATATCCTCACCGAAAGCAGCCACCAAAGAAAACAAAATTCTACGTCTACATTCAAAAGCCTAGGTAAAAACATTTGCTTATTTCGTTTATACTGTAATAGCCATTGCATTGCATTAATTCGTACGAATCTTTCAAGAGTCTAATTATATGAACTTTACATCATACATAAAAGAACTATTGATATGTGTGATTAAATTTCAAATGCTATGTAATACTTTATTATTATTATGTGTGTACATGAGTTAATATGTGCATGATCATTATATCAATATTTATTAGTTAAATTAGAGTGTTCTGTTATTAAATCTATAGGAATATTTAAACTATTTAGAAATGTTAATTTAAAAATATGCGTGTGTTTTTATTAGAATTATAAAATGTTTAAATTTAGTAAATAAATGTTAGTTAATAAATTGTCTTTAAAATTAAACTTTATTTGTCGGTCAATTCTTTTTATCAATTCCTTTTATCAAGTCTTTTAATCACTAATTAAGTATAATCTATTAGTGATTACAAACAGCTGAGCTAGTCGTGGATTTAGGCATTGAGTTAGTGGCCAGTGCTCAAAGTGCGTTATTTATTCATCCTTGAATAGATAGCTGGCGCCCGTGTTTATACACAAACAAAAAAAAGTGCTTTGAACTTGGTGTTGAACTCAACAGCCGAGAAGAAGCTATGTCCTGGAAATGTAACGCTAGTTATATACTTTATAGCTATCGTTTGGGCATACATACTCTCTGAGTATGTTCTTCTCTGCCTAAGAGACCGGTGTTTCGAGTCCACATATTCGAACCCGGTTCTCTATATATGTAATATATAAGGTATATGAGCACAGACTTTCACATGACTCACCATTCTATCTCATAACACTGATACACTTGAACACATATAAGTCATGTCTGCCCATCCCTTGCATATGTATTAAATGAATCCACGAGGGGTCAGACTGACTTTAGGTCAACATGGGTGTGATGAGAATCTCGGCCTCAGTGACCTTTGAGTGTTCCATCTTCAGATTTTCAATTGGATGGATGGTTGAAGAGTTAAAGTGGATTGAAGCCTGTCCATTAAAGTATGAAGATTGGCTATCTTAATATATATCTGAGCACTTATTGCATATATGTGTAGAGATGATAATCTGGACCAACTGATGATTGCTGGTTTAGCATGAAATATGTATATTGGTGATTATTTATCTTTTCAACTTATATGTGTTCAAGTGTAACAGTATATGAGATAGTGTGGTGAGTGGTGGGTCATGTGAAAGTCTGTGCTCATATACCCTATAATAATCCTTTATATATTTTCTATGTTCGATTTATGAATCTTAAGATGTAATTTAAAATGGCACAATACTATTTAATACAAGGTAGAAAGAAATATGAATGACTTTTGAATTATTTTAAAAAACTAAAATGATTTATTGAATAATAAATGATGTGATAAATTGTAAAAGATTTACATTATAAATATTCATATTTAAAATCTGTTAAATTAAATAATTGTTTTAAATTACTAAAATAAAATTTATTTAACATTAGTGTATGAATATGTGCATAAATGTATTTTCATAAAGAAAGATTTGATTCATTAAGTATCTTTAGAAATGAATGGTATTATTTAAATCAAAGATAAAAAATATTATGGGAAATTAATTTTAAAAGTTACAGATATTTGAAATGTATGAAACTGCTTATAATCCCTCATGGAAGTATATTAATTTTTTATTAGTCATTCATTAGATGAGATTATCCAATAATCCATATATACTGAACAATAATAAGAATATTTATAAGAGATTGTGGTCTGGACCTACTGATGAGTGCTGGTTCAACACAAAATGTTCATCCTTGGGATCATGCATCTTTTTCACATCTTTGGTCATATGTTTATGATTACATCCTTGCACAGTGATAGAAATCAGTCCCCACTACCTTGTGTGAGTGGTATAGTGAAAATTACATTATAAAAATATTATTCATTTTAGGATAATCTCTAGTCTAATGCTTATAATCCTATCTTCCTTAAACACAGTAGAGTTAAAAAGAAAGAAAGTATTGAGTAAGGAGAATTTGTTTAATAAAATATTTGAATAATATTATTGGTTGAAAGTTTATATGAAGTTTGAGAAATGGAAGTGCTAGAATTAATCCCATGATCCCACATTCCAAGGTCTGACGTAAACTGCGCAGGACATTTGTCTGAAACAGAAGAAATAATTTAGTCAATGTTCATGCAGTTGAAACTAATCATGGTTGTAAACTAGTATAATGATTTTAAGTGGTTAAATACAGAATTGCATGTATGTGATAGAATAATCTTAATTATAGTGTAGCCATTTATCATTTGATGTAACTGAGTATATTTAATGTTAGTCATGACTCTTCATATGAATTGAGAGAGAAAGTTTTTGCCATGGATAGTTGATGTGTCCTGTACTATGAACTATACTGAGATATTTGAGATAAATTTATGAGTACTGTATTGAAAAAAATATTTATTAATATTTTGCTAATCCTGTTATACATGCTAATGAAGAATGTTTTTAAAACATTATATTATAGCTTGATTGGATGAACATCATCAAAAATTTTCTTACATATTGGGTATCATTTAATGGATGTTATTTGATGACATCATATCTACATCTTAATAATTTTCTTAATTAATTTTACCTGTGAAATATTTCAACTCTGATATATTTAAATTTTGTCTACAATGTTGACAATAGTTAAGATTATGATCTTAAATGTTTGATCATTATTACAATTAAAAAAATGTAAAATAATGAAGTAAAATGTTACTTCATTATTAAAGGAATTTATAAAATTTTGAAAGAAAACTTACTTCCAAAACATTTTATTCAAACGTATATATGTGTACATGTACATGTGTTCACAATAGTTACATTATAATAGGGTCAAGATAATTATTATTATAGTAAATCAACTTATTAAATTGTAATTAGGTTGGTTATTTATTTAGATACTATTAGGAATCATATAATTAAACTTGGAAAGTGAATTATTCAGAGAATATATATATAGTGATACAAATATTTTCATGGGTCACAGGTATAAGTGATATATTTTTCAGGTTCATCTATGTATGATGTTGATAATGAATATACTAACATTTGAGCTTAATCACAGAAGCCATTAACTGGGTAATGAATAGAATGTAAAGATATTTGTAGATGCACTGTTTTTTAATTTTTTTTTTCTAATGGTGGAACTTTAACATTGTTATAAACAAGTGTTTACAGTGTATCTACAAACATCTTTATAATATTTTATTCATTACCCAGTGAATGGCTTGTGTGATCAAGCCAAAATATCGGTCTATTATCAAAATCATTTTTGTAAAGGAATTTAAAAGTATAATATATTGAATAATTAACTGATGGTAGAGCTGTATATAGCTTTCATATAATAAACCTATTGTGATATTTGTTAAACTATAATCAACCTATTACTATATTTATTAAACTAATATTCTCTTATATGTCTGTTAGTAGTGGTTTCATTCAATATGCAAATTGGAAAAATCCATGATTTACTGACTAGTGCTGGAAATAGTGACAAGATGCAGTGATTATGAGATGAGAAGATGCTTGAGAAGAATCTGGAGAAAATAAAAAGCATAACTAAGTAAAGATTTAGTACTTTTTTATAGATAATTTTGATAAATAATGTTATTGTAGTATTTTAAAAAGTTGAATGTCTACACCCAAAACCTTTTTAGCAAAAATTGAAGTTTAAACTGAATCTCAATGATTTTTCAGATTCTGGAAAAGCTTGATGGGTCCAACTTAAATAAAATAACTGCTGAACAAATGATTAATTTAACCTTGACTTCAAATATCTTTTCTCTAATATTTCATGCACACAATTCCAATCATCATTAAGATATATTTCAACATCTTGATATTAGAAGAAAAGTTATTTGACCAATAAGGTGTCTTTTAAATTGCCAAGCATTTTAAGTAAAGAGGAAGATATGCAATTAAATTTATAAAGAAGATAAAAATTTTTAGGAAATGATAGAATTATCATTGACACCTTAAAAGAAGATGAAATAAAAGTTTTTTGGCAAAATTATGTATCAAACAATTACAAGAATGCTGTAGTAACATTGTTATATAAGAAAGGTCATAAAGAAGAGATTATAAATGACAGAACTATCAATTTTCAATTTTTTTTTGGGCAAAATTGTATACTAAATGCCTAAATAATAAAAATGTACCAAATAATTATAAGAATACAATAGTGATATTGTTATTTAAGGAAAGTGATAAAGGAAGAATAAATAACAGAACTATCAGTCTTCTACTGGTTTTATAAAAAATCTTTACCAAAATAATTACAACTCCTCTATAACAAACTTTAGATTTTAACTAGCCAAAAAAAGAGAGAGAGACTGGATTTAAAAGTAATTTTAGCACAGTGAATCACATTCAAGTATTGAGAGAGATTATAAAAAAATCCAATGAATATGAATTGCTATTATGTTTTAAATTTATGGAATATGAAGAGATATTTGAATCTATAAGCATTTCCACAGTGACTAAATCTTTGGACTATCATTCTGGATACTATCATATTCTGAAAAATATTTATTAAAATGCAAGATGAAACTAAAAAAAGTAATGTTAATAAGGGTATATTACAGGGTCATTCCATATCTTTAAAACTTTTTATAAAAGTTGTGTAAGAAATATTTTGTAGATTAAAATGGAAAGCTAAGGGAATAAAAATTTTTGTAGATTATTTAAATCATCTAGATTTTACAGATGTTACACTGTTTTTGCAAATAATGTTTCAGAGTTTCAGTAAATATTACAAAAATTATCAAAGAAAAATAAGAGAAAACTAAAGATAAATACTAAAAAATTAAAATAATGTTCAATGGATTTTCTCAGAAGGAAAAAAAAATAAAGATTAACAATCATGAATTAAAAGAAATTGAAACCTGTAAATATCTTACCTAGATTATCAATATAGATAGAAATGTAATGGATAAAATTAATCATATAATTAAAGTTAATGAAGTGCTTTTAATAGAAATAATTTAATATTAAAGGATGTTTGAAAGGAAAGGTTGGATATTTAAAAAAAGAACAGAGACTTCACACCATTCAATGAAGTATGGAGGAATAGGTGTTAGTAGGAACAAGAAGAGATCAAAAATGAAATACATGACAAGAGAAAAATAGGTAACATTGACACTATTAAAAAAATAAACTGAACTGGAACTGAGCTGTAAATTTAAAATTAGTTAATATCTTTTTTATGAAAATGAGAAGGTCCCATATCCTTTTTTACAATTTTGAAGGGGAAAATAAAATAAATAAGAAAACATGTTTCAACAAAAAAGCTAAAAATTATTCATTAGTATTAATTATTACTAATATTAATAAGTATTTGTAAATATAGATATATAAATTAAAATGTGCAAGATGTACATATCTATATTTTATTTTACCGTGGTTGCATTGTTTTAGTCCTTCTTTGGTAGGTATAATATTTAGTTTCTTTCATGTTAGTTTTCCTTTTTGTAAGTTTCAGGTGCTGAGTTTAAATAATCCTTTTAACCTAGAAGTTCTTCTGCTTGCTTTTCCTTTTGTAGGTTTAAATTTCCATTATGATAACTTCCATATTAATTCAGTCAGATTTGGAAGGTAGGCAAACACAGTTAAATTTATCCATATTCCAATACAAGCTGAGACAGTCATGATTATAAATGGAGAGCAAGGCTTGTTTCATATTTCTCTCAGGAATATTCTACATTTTCTTCTAGTAAACAGGCTACATTATTAGGTTTGGTACTGCTTATCTTTCAGCTATAACTTAATTCATAGTTTTTTCAAATCAATTTCAAAATCCTTTTTTTAAAATTAGTAATGAAGTTATTAGTCTTACTTAAGACTAAAACCTTACTTCTCACTGTTCTCTTCAAAGTTGGATGCTACTCCTCTTTTCTCAAAAGCTGAATCAAAAATGAAATGCTGATTAGACTAGTTATTGAAGCCTACTGCTTTAACCTGCCCATCACCATCTTATTGTCTGAAACAATCTTGTATCCATCCAATTACATTATCTCAGACATGATAGCATTAAACTCTAATTGAATCTATTTTTACAAAAATATTATTGCCTTCCTTTTTTCTTTTAATTAAAAAAATCTAATCATAATCATTAAAATTTCTGTGTAGTTATTTCTTTTTTTCAATTACCCCAAAACAGTATACTCTTTTAATTATACTTTGATTTGAAAAATACATTACATTTTTAGAGAGGATAAAAATAAAAAACCAACTTTAATTAATTGAATCAACATTTGTTAACAAAAATATTAAAAGTTTTTTTTTTTTTCTTTTAAAAAAATAGTAAACATTACTTAAAACTTTACTAATTTATCTCACTTATTTTTTTTAAAGGATTAAAAACTAGTAAATAAATGAAATTACTGAAGAGAAAAAAATTATTAATTATTATACCTTTTTTCTTCTCTTTTACAACTACCCTTACCAAATTATAAATATTCATATTCTTATTATTTAAATTAGTTTGGAATTTTCATATTATTACTTAAGAAATGTAAAATCATAAAATAAGTTAATACTTCTTATTATGAAAAATATAAAAGACCCCATTCCAAATTTATTTAGTTTAATAAGTTTGTAATATCTAACATAGGCAGTGTTGATCACTACCTACAATATATATATATATATATGCATATAATCATATGATTAGTTGTTTGGGAAGTCAAATGATATCAAATAACAGTTTTATCATAATAATTCCATTACTTTTGCAGCTGAAAATCATTCAGGAACCTTTAGTTCTTAAATCTACTATTGTGCTAAACTACACAAAACAGTTGTAAATCAATGAAGTATTTAAGAAAAGCATTTCTGTCAAAAAACTAAAAACATATATTAATATCAAATAAACTTTTAAAATTTACTTATAATATTATCAAAAATGGAAATTAATAAAGTCCATTATGCTGTTCTTTCATATAAATTATTACATAAAATCATATACAATAGTTAGATAAATGTATTAATAATTATACATAAAAATCTTTTTGCCACATGGTTTTGTGCTCTTTATTTTCAAATGAAAAGCATCTATTTTAATGTTAATCAATTATTGCGGACAGAACAACATCTAGTATTCCATAATGGAAATAAAGTAATACATCAATAAAATAGGATGATTTTTTTTCATATAGATTCAATATAATTTTAAAAAATTGCCCATCTAACATAACAATATACAGAAGAAATAATATATACACTATACAATTTCATATATCTACCTTATATAATTTTCCATTCATTTTTAATTGACCAATTATTAACCGAATTGACTGGGTAATAAATATGAATCAAAAATTATATAAAATAGTATATGAACTCATCATCATCATCATCATCAACCATTATCAATCCACTGCAGGATGAAGATCTCTCCAAGTTTAAACCATCTTCTCCGATCTTTAGCTTATCTTCTCCACATCACCCCTGCACACTTTCTTATTTCATCCATCCATCTCACATATGGTCTCTTTCTGGGTCTTTTACAATCTCTTGGAATCCAGTTTAAAATTTCAATTGTCCATCTATTATCATCTCTTCTAACAATATGTCCAGCCCAACTCCACTTCAATCTTTTAATTTTTTCAATGAGGTCAGTAACATCTGTTTGTTCTCTTACCCATACATTGCATTTTCGATCTCTTCTTGTTACTCCCAACATACATCTCTCCATACTTCTTTGAGTGGTCTGAAGTCTCTGTATTGCTCTTCTATTAAGTGTCCAAGTCTCAGACCCATAAGTAAGAACTGGTAAAACACATTTGTTAAAAACCTTCCTTTTCAAACACATAAGCATATTTCCTTTTAGTATCAAGTTATTTCTACCAAAAGCACTCCAACCAAGTTTAATTCTATGATTAATTTCCTCCATTATGTTTCCATCTGTATTAATAATCTGACCAAGGTATTTGTAACTGTTAACTTCTTCTAATTCATCATAATCAATCTTTATTTTCATATTTTGAGCAAATTGATTAAACATTACTTTAGTCTTTTTAACATTTATCTTTAGTCCTACTTTCCTACTTTCATCTGATAACTCCTGCAACATTTCCTGCAGCTCTGAAGCATTATTTGCAAAAACAACTACATCATCTGTGAAATCTAAATGACTTAAATAATCTCCATTTACTTTCACTCCTTTAGTTTCCCATTTTAATACACAAAATACTTCTTGCAGCACTGCTGTAAAAAGTTTTGGAGATATGGAGTCACCTTGTCTTACACCTTTCTCAATGTTGACTTTCCCAGTATCATTATGTAATCTAATTGCTGCTGTTGCATTTTTATAAATATTCCTTAAAATATGGCAATATCCTGGATCTATACCTTGATGATCCAATGCTTTAATTACTGAAGAAATGTTTATAGAATCAAATGCCTTTTCATAATCTACAAATCCAAAACATAATGGCAACTCATATTCATTTGTCCTTTCTATAACTTCTCTCAATACCTGGATGTGATCTACTGTACTAAAACCACTTTTAAATCCAGCTTGTTCTCTTGGTTGGTGGAAATCCAATGTTCTCTGTACACGAGTTGTAATTATCTTGGTAAAAATTTTATATAAAACTGATAAAAGGCTGATAGGTCTGTAATTTCTAATATCTTCTTTATCACCTTTTTTAAATATTAATATTATTACTGCATTCTTCCAATCATCTGGTACATCTTTGTCATTTAGACATTTGGTATATAACTTTGCTAAAAAAAAATTCTATTTCATCACCTGCTTCTTTTAATATATCAATTATAATTCCATCATTACCTGGAGTCTTTCCTTTCTTCATACATTTAATTGCATGTCTCACTTCTTCATTTAAAATTCTGGGCAATTCGGAAGATGTAATAGATATAGGAGGTATTTGTTCTTTATTACTATATAATTCTTGATAAAAATCTTCTACCAATTTCAAGATGTCATCTCTCTTTTTAGCAATAATTCCATCTTTTTTTCTTATTGCAGCTATAAATTTCCTACCAATACCAAAATGTTGTTTAACATTTTTGAGACTTTTATTTTCTTCTACAGCTTTCCTTGCTAGTTCACAGTTATACTTTCTTATATCATTTTCAACTCTTTTCCACACCATTTTACAAAATTCGAGATATTCAATCCTTTTTAATGCATCATTTTTGTATATCTTCATATTCCTTCTTTTTTCATAAATTCTCTAGTCTCAGTAGAAATTTTATTGGTCAATTGCTGCTTTTTTCTACCAGCTATTTTTGTTGCAGTTTTTAAAAGTGTATCAGTTATTTTCATATTAATTTCATTCAAATCTGAATTATGTTCAAAATCTACTAATACTTGAAACCGATTTGTAAGTTCTAATTTAAATTCATTAGAATGTTTCTGAAGACTAGGAATATCAACTGTAAATATTGTTTTTCTTAATAATTTTTGTCTCTCTAGTTTTACATTAACACGTATCTTACACCTTACTAATCGATGATCACTTCCTGTGTTAAATTTATTAAGAATATTATAATCTTGAAATATGTATTTCCTGTTAGTCAAAATATAATCCAATTCTGCTATACCTTCATTTGGATGCTTCCATGTCCATTTCCTTTTAACATTTTTCTCAAAAAAAGAATTCATAATATAAAGTTTTTCTTTTTCTGTAAACTCCACAAGTCTATTTCCTCTCTCATTTCTGTTACCATAACCAAAATTACCTACAGCACTTTCATCTTTCATTTGTTTACCAATTCTAGCATTAAAGTCTCCCATAACAATTTTAAAATGTTGTTTACTCTGATCGAAAGCCTTTTGTACATCCATATAAAAATCTTCTATTACTTCATCACTATGAGAACTTGTTGGGGCATAAACCTGAATTATCTGCATTTGGTATCTGCTATTAAGTTGTATAAATAATCTTGCCACTGTCCGATACACCATCAATCTCCACAATATTGTTCTTCCACTTTTTGTTTATAATGAATCCTACTCCACTTGTATTTCCAATATTTGTGCCTTTATAATAGAGTATATGTCCACTTTTTAAATCAATTGTCTCTTCACCTTTTTTTCTAACTTCACAAAGTCCAATAATGTCCCATTTAATATAAGACAGTTCTTCTTCTTAATTCTTGCAATCTTCCTTCACTTGAAAGTGATCTGCAGTTGTAAGTATCTAAATAAAAAGTCGTCATCAAATGGCAGCCTGGGTTTGCAATCAGGGGATTCTTAGCACCTTCCGCCTTCAGCCACCAACCGCTGCCTTGGTTGGTGACTTTACTGCCTCCTGGGAATAAGGGTCATGCTTTATTTTTGTCTGTCATAATTGTATATATGTATTGGAAAAATATTTATCATTTACACAGACAGTCATTCTGCCTTATCAGGCACTGAGAAGAAAGACCATGGTGTTTTTTGATCTTAAACTCAGAGGTAAAAAGCCAATAAACTCACCACGCTGGCTAATGCGTGTTGGTGAGCAGCCCTTCCATAATTTGTGTACTATATGAATAATCACATAGTAATAACAGCTGCAATGACAAGAACATATGGAGTGGACATTAGGAATTTGCCCTGCTCAGTTCCTTTAAGGCCTCCAAGAGGAATCAAAGGGTCTCCTTTCAGTTAATAGCAAACTCCTTTCTGCAGCCATATGAACTCATAGAGTGTGTTATGTTATATAATCAATTCTTTGAAGTTATATTGAATGTATATGAAATTTTTTAAATTATATTTTACTGTTTTATTTTGTTATTGTTGTTATTTACTTCCATTATGGAACACTAGATGAAATTCTATTTACAATAATTGGTTAACATTAAAATAGATGCTCAACATTTGAAAAGGGTACAAAATCATGTGCTGAAAAAGGCTTTTTATGTGTAATTATTAAAATACTGCTTAACACTATACAAGTAATTATAAATAAAATACAATTCATATGGTGTTACAATACTGGCCAAAAAAATTTTTTTACTAAAATTCTTCCACAACCATGGTTTCATCCATTAACAAATAGACCTTTTCAAGTGAAATTCAAATAAACATAGACCATTGATATACAAATCAAAATAGACTTCCCATCATTCACTTCAAAAGCCAACTTCCTTTAACATCAAAGGATATCTTTATGAGATTGATGGCCTCAGATTCAAAAAATTTTATCATCACTTTCTTTTGTTCTTCTTTTTAACTCACTTTTTTCATAAAAGATAACCTCTGCATTGTTAAATAATATTTTAAGACCTGTATTCAGTTTATAAATATACAATGCTGAGTTATATCTATTTTTAACTCTATTCTTAAGAACTTCAACTCTTTCATTAAGTCTTAATTTACACTGACCTATACAGATTTAATGACAAGTGCAAGTAATCTTATAAACTACCCCAGGAATAGATTTGTGATCAATTGACTGTTTTGAACTATTTAGTAATAAATTTAAATTCAGGCCTTTCTTCCAGGCCAATTTCATACCTTCCAATAAAAAACTATTCTTATAAATCAATTTACTAATTGATGACATATGGCAAAGAAATAAATTCTTTATTCTCGTTAACAAGTTTATTTCTTTGCCATATAAATCATCAATTAGTATATTGATTTATAAGAATAGTTTTTATTGAGTAGTTTGAAAGTGACTTGAAGACTTGAATTTAAATTCATTTCTAAATAATTCAAAACAGTCAATTGATTGCAAATCTATTCCTGAGATAGTTTATAAAATTCCTTGCAGTCGTCATAAAATTGATATAAGTTAGAGTAAATTAAGTCTTAATAAAAGAATTAAAGTTCATAAGAGTAGAGTTAAAAATAGATATAACTTAGCTTTGTATAAAACTAAATACAGGCCATAAAATATTATTGGACAATGCAGATGTTACTTTTATAAAAAAGTAAATTGAAAAGAATAAAAAAAACTTTGATAAAATTTTTTGAATCTGAGACCACCAATCTCATAAAGACACCATTTGATATTAAAGGAAGTTGTTTTTTAAAGTGAATGATGGGAAGGCTATTTTGTTTAATATATATGTTGTATCTTTACTTGAATTTCACTTGAAAAGTTCTATTTGTTAATAAAGGAAACTATGATTGTGGAGGAATTTTAATAAAATGTGTTTTTTTTTTTGGATGATATTGTAATGCTATATGAATTTCTATTTTATTTTTTTATATCGATGTTATATTGAAGCAGTCGGATCTAAGTTCGATCCTAGCTTCATGATCTTTCACATGTAGCCAACTTCAAACCCTTGTACTAACTTTGAATTTCCGATGCAATGGGGCTTTATGCGTTCAGTCCACGCTAGTTTCCTTAAAGAAAAACTATTATAAATGTGTGTTAAAATTAACTCATTTGAGATTTAAACTAATCATTTCTATTAATAAATTCATGTTAGAATTATTCATGAATTTATATATATTATAACTGCGTGGATTGTGCGTGTATATATATTTATAAATGTTTAAATATATATAATTGTTCGAAAGTTTCATTGCGTCGGAATGTTTATTTTACTTTTAAATAATATGTTAAATTTTTAGTGATTAAAAGCCACATTCTTTCGATAAGCTTTCAGATTTTCTCTTTCCAAAACAATGGTTAAAGTTTTTATTAATTAGAAATAGATAAGTCTTTAAAATGTTAGGACGGTCCTAATTAAAATCATTTTCTGATATTAAAAATTCATTTTCTAATTAGAAAATGAATTCAAGTTAATGAGTTTGAAAGCCTTATCAAAGGAATGTATCTAAAAACAACTAGTACATTTTTTTGTAAGATTGATTTAGCCTAAAGGCATCAGATACAGTATAAAGAGCCCAGGAAAAGTTTCCAAGCAGCTATTATTCCTCATTAAGAGAAGCCATATATATTTCATTAGAGAAGAAGCCGCCCAGTTAAATTATGAAGTAAAATAGTGTTTCTACCATGGTGGGGGGGCTTAACTTCAAGAGTCTGACTACGGTTCCTTAAGTCCCCTGAAAATCTTTAATGTGGCTGCAATATAAAAATTCATATACCAATCGTAAGCTGCCAAAACCTTAGAGAAATCCATCAAAATGCTATTCACATAATTTTCAAAATGCGCGCATACGTTTCATCCAACTGGACTCTGCCCTGTGGAAACTCAGAAGTCAACCATGAAGAAATGGTAATATCTTTCCTTTTGAACCTGGCCAGTTCTGAACTTTAAGTTAAAACATCTTTAAGCTATCTACTGTAAAATTGTCTTTTTGTTAATGTTATTTTAAATTATGTAGTAATTCTCTATCTATCTCTAGTCTTTAAATTTAATATCTGTTAACTTTCCTTTCTTACGATGGCAGTTCGTTTATTTAACCCTATTATATATTTGCTAGATGATTATTACTATAATTTATTTTTTTTATTATATGCCAATAATAACTTCAACTCGATAATAATTTCCTTCGTTGCATTTGCCGTGTTAAATAATATTATATTTATTTTTATAGTAATTCCTACCCACTAGAACTAATTTGATACAGTTCTATTAATTATCGAGTTGAAGGATTTATACAATTTTTGCTATTTTATTAATGGCTAATAACAACAAATTATTAGCTCAATTTCTAACCTATGCTCCCGGCCACTTTACTGAATTTATAATAGTTATTTATTCACATTAATTTATTGTTTGCAAAAAGGTTGATAAAGGAATTAAATGAATATATATTCTAATTCAAATGTTATACTTTCTATTAATATTCAGGAAGGGCATGGGATTTAGGGCATAATTAATATAGTTTCTAATTGCATTAAATACTTTTTGATTAAAGCACGTTTGACTTTAATTTAACTTGATCAGGTCATCACGTAGAGCACTCTTTATATAAATTGGGTTTTATTATTTAAATACGATGATTACCAAGTCATCATTTTCCGAACGTTGCTGACGCGAGCCATCTCCTGTTTCATAGGCTTGTCCTCAGTGATATTTCTATTAGTTTAATTATCTAGGAAGAAAGCACTTCCTCCACTTGCTCGTTTTATATTTGGAACACCAAAGGTTCGAGGCTACGACCCGACCTGGTTTTCCCTGTGTTCTATGGATCCTTCATATAGGGCATTGAAGACTTGTCAAATACAAGCAGCCCTGCTATTTTATCAAATCATAGACAAGCCATTATTTTTCACATTTATTCTTATAGCTCATAAGTCATCAGTACCGTTTATTTCTCAGTTCCAGTAAAGCCCGCTCTCATGCTCGTAAATCGTGATGAATTGATTTTATTAAAGTCAAACAAATTCATGTTTATTTATAATTAAATAAGTTTTCTATTAAATATTAAAGTTGTGCCCTAAATACGTATCTTGCTCTTTATGAATTGATTTGCGAATGTGAAAATAAATCTCACATTCTTTCCTTTAGAATCAGAATAATAATTTCAGTCATAGCCAAATACCTTTATCTACCTTTATTTTCTTGTCGGGGGCATAGACATATATTAATCATATAATATTGCGTAATAGTATTGGCATATAATAAGGACTGCCATTCTTGTTGTAAATATAAATTCTGTTTAAAGACTAGAGGTAATCTATATAATCACAATCTAAAAGTTGAACAAAATTATAATTATTATTAAACATTTTATTAACACATTTGGGTTTTTTTAAACTTTCTTTCTTATTCAAATTATTTTAATATTAATGCTGACTGTCTGTATTGGCAACCCGAACATATATATATGAGTTGACTTATAAAGATTGTTAGTTATTTTATTATACTTTATTAGAGTTAGATCAGGAGTCTCATTAATCATCATCATCCGTTGAGCTAGTTCCTTGGCGCATAGTCATGTACCGTCGATATATGTCATCCATTGATTTGATCTGAGCTCGTGAGTTGGGTTTGAATTCAGTTTGAACCACCTGAGTTTGAATCCGACTTTGAGTTTGGGTTTGTTGATGTGTTGGCTTCTTTTTGACCGGTACAATATATATATATATTTTATTATCTATAATAACTTAAATTCTTAAAATATAATCCTAATTTAATTGTTCTAATAAATTAGGAGAAAAAAACTACCTGAGTTGAATATTTGTTAATAAAAGATAAAAAATATTTAACCAATTTTAAATTATCGGGTTGGCTTTCAGTGATAGCAACCATTTTGGAAACAAAAGCATTTAAATTTTCTTCTTGAAGATATATCTGTAAAAGATAAATACAATTTGAAATTAATTTTTATAGCAACATATGAGAAAAAAAATTGTAATCAATTTATAGTAGTGATATTCTCTTCTGTATACTATTCACAACAGTGTCACCTCTTGCCACCATGCAATTTAGTACAATGAGTTTTCCTCCCATATATTGTTTACTATAATGATATTTACCCTCTAGTCAGTTTACAATAGATGCAGCTATCTTCCCTATACATTGTTTTTAGAATCAGCAACTCATTTTCTCTATATATTAGAAATGGTATTTATTTCCACATAGTTTATAGTCATGATATCTAACTTCCACATACTTTATAATAATGGTATTTATATCCTCAATACACTATTTACAGTAATCATATCTATCTTCCATATATTGATTTCAATTCTATTTTATCTTATATTTTCATTATTTTATATTCCTAAAAAATCATCAAATTTAATCACCAAAATTCAGGTATAATAGTTTATATTTTAGCATATTCAGTATAAATATCAGTATCATGAAAAACATTTACATGAGAAACTTTCAAGTTGCCATGTGTTTCTTTAACAAACAAACGGATATGTTTTTCATCACTCAAGCTTGGTGGAATCATGGCTATTTAGCAATAAAAACTTCACAATATTGTTTAATGTCTCCTGAGATCTTTACTAAACCATGGCCTAATAAATGTTTATTAATAATTGTAAATATATTTGTCTAAAAACGATGATGATCAGTGAGTGCTTATAACGTGTTGACATGGAAATTAAGTATTGCATTGTGTGTTGCCATGTCTATAATTTATATAATCTTTGATATCAATGTAGAGGAATTAAGTCTAAAAACATAAGTGAAAGCAAGCAAATTTTACATGGATGTATATTCTTATTACTACTACTACTTGTGATTCTCATTAATAATTATGACAACCTTTCACTTGATTTATGATTATTCTTGAGTTCTCATTTCATTAAATCTAAGTTTATTGTATTATGACATATTTTCTAGAAGTTATTGTAAGATATTTTCTTTTTAAATAATCTTTTTTTTTTCTTGTATTAGTGCTTTTTGAATTTGAATCTTTGGTTTAGATAACTAATAACAAATATCATAAAGAAATCTGTCAAGATTCCAACCAAAAGTTAGACTCATTAACGGCTTTATTAAGTCTTTCAATATTGTTGATATATCCATTGATTCAACAGTCATTAAATACATTATTAGTGGTTTATATTTGTTTGTATAGTATCCGGACAAATTCATACCACAAAACATTTAATCAAAACTATCAAGTTTATAGTTATAGTGACATAATTGAATGATTTAAATATTTTGGCATGTCAAACTTGTAATTTTTAAAATTTTGTTATATATATGTTGTGTATTTTAATATTATTATAGTAAACAATTGCTTTAATTCTTCTATTAATTAAAAACCCACAAATAGTTTATTTAAA
The DNA here is from genome assembly GCA_028023455.1 of Epiperipatus broadwayi. Taxonomy (NCBI): domain Eukaryota; kingdom Metazoa; phylum Onychophora; class Udeonychophora; order Euonychophora; family Peripatidae; genus Epiperipatus; species Epiperipatus broadwayi. The sequence continues at coordinate 2,680,219 of JAQFVV010000097.1, read as the reverse complement.
AATAATTGTTCTAAAGCCAAAAATAAGGTATTAAATCAATGCTCTCATAGTTCATTGGTTATAATTTATTTCTGAAGTATCTCTGGCCATTATTACTTTTTCTAAAAATGGTTGAACAATATATCTGAGATTGTGATCATTCAACAAAGAGTCAGACAAAGAATCACAGTGATTATATATATAATATGCATTATAATTATATAAAGCAGTGTCCACCTGCAGATAATTTATCACTGGACCAAGATGAGATTTCACTTAAAATTTCATATTTTTATGTTATATTAATAAAATGTTTTAAAAAGTGTCTTAAAAGCATGATTTTATTTGGTTTTTTTCTTTATTATTTAAACCTAAGTAATAAAAATGGCTTATTACTTGAGATTTCATAAGAAGTTTGAGCACCGGAAATGATATGAATGACCACATTTCCAGGACTTTGAGCTCCAGTGTTTGCTACTCTACCATTGCTCCAAACCATGAAATGAAAAAGCATATTCAAACTAATGATTTAAAGCTATTTAAAATTCTTACTTTTTAATCCAAGCGAGACAACTCATCCAACAATATGTATCTTACTCTTAGTTCTATAACTATATATTTCAGCTATCTTAGTTAAAAGATAATTGTAGACATCTTTGATCTTTTAAAGATGATCTATGCCTTAACAAAGCATCACATAATCTACTACAGCTTATTTTTTAAAATCTGCATTGACAACTGTGATTCTGCTAATCACCATTCAACACTAGCTTAAATAATATAATAGAAGCTAAGATAATGCAGAATTAATATTTTTAATCCAATACTTTCATTGTTGAAGGCAAATAATTAGATATTAGTCTAGCAATATTATCTAATTTCCATTGATTATATTTTAACATAAATGGTTCAGAGATATACTTGGAGAGTCAGGTTGATCTCCTAGGTTGACATATATATATTGAAATGATATAATCATTATTATGGTCATCTATTATTTCATATCAGGCAAAGATAGGGAGTATAATATAGCATAGATGTTTAATCTTTGGAGATAGCTAGGCAAAGCAAGGAAAGGATAAATCCATTTGAATATAATAATTTAAAAATATATTTAGGAAATCAACTCATAACACTAACAAATAGGCATGTGTTATATTGTGTACATGTGCATGCATGTGTGTGTGTTTAATATTTGTTATTTATATGTTACTAATAAAATATATATTTTAAGGATTCTTTGAAATATTATATAAGGTAATTTAAAATATTGTGGAATATAATTTTAAATTTAACGATTAAAAAGGTAATAAGACATTTAATAAAAAATTGTTAATTTGTATACATACATTGGCCAAATGTTATGATTGACATTATTTTTTAAAAGTAAATAATTTAGAAAACTTCAACACAGAAATTTATAGTCCTCATGTTCTAAAAATTGATAAAAAATTGGATTGTTGGAAATTTTATCAAATAGCTATAACTGAAAAGTTTGACACAGATTTTACTGCAAAGGCAGACTAAAATATACAAGATTTCCCCTAAATATGTAAACCAATTTCATAGGAAGGTCTTCAAAATGTATTAGGAACAAAAATGTCATGAATTGGCTCATCCTCTATATCAACTTGACAAATAGATTACAAAAGAGATTGTCAGTATAAAGTGTTATAAATTCAAATAATTCAATAAACAAATAAAGGATTTGCAGTCAATAATCAGGATACAAATAACAGAGTTCTGAAGTAAATAATTAAAGAATTAATATTTATGACAACTGTTGAGTATTTGCATATATATATATATTATATGGATACCAACAAAATAAGTAACAAACAGAAATTTAATAATAACAAAAATTAATAACAGCAAAAATTACAATAATGTATTATCAATGCTAACTAACATGAATTTAGCACTAATCCTCACAGCAAAATATCAACAGCTATATTGATCATTCAGCTCACAAACAAATAAAGCTCTATTTATATATGTAGACTACTATTGGGTTAATCTGGCCAAGTACAAATTTAAGGAAATAAATATACTCACAGTTCATTCTCTGTTTTCTCCTATAGAGTCCGTTAGGCATATAAAAATAAAATAGGAGCTGTGTGATCTGCTTTAGTCCCTAGCCAGCTGTTGGTACCTTCTGAGGCATGGTCTCCGAGATTACTTCCTTCAGTGCACAAACTGTCTGTTGCTTCCCAGACAGCTTCTCATTGGCTTCTTTCTGCCCTGTTCTAACTCTATCCAGCTCCAAATACCCAGTACTAACAGTTAACAATTGAAATAGTTCGCAGTGAACATATAAGTAATTCCGCAAAAGCAAAAAACTCTCTGTCACAACATGCTATTTATTAAATATTATTTTCTTTGCCATATCTTTTTCTGAGTAATGCATATGTTATTTATTTCTATAATTATTTGATTTAAATTTAAATATTAGTACGAAACATATCAACAACAACCATATTTATATTTAAACTAAAATTAGATGCTATGTCTCTACTTGTAAGTTTTCAATAAATTTTATATATAAACTTTAATACAAATTGTTTAAAATTTATGAAAGAACTTTTGGTATAGATATATCATTTATTGTCAAATTATAATATTTAAAGTATTTTATAAGCAGGCATATTTATAGTAATGATTGAATGATCTAAATATTTAAGATTTAAATACTATTTTAATTTTGTTATGGCAAAAATAAAAAAATTCATGTAGATTTATGATTGTTGACAATTAAAAGAATAAGTTTTTTTTAAGTAAATGAATTATTCCAACTCAATTTAGCAAAAGAAATATACACAAACAATTTTACTATGAATGTTATAAATTTGAATTTAAATAAATGAATGTAGGACAAGATTGAATAAATGTGGAAGACCTAAATTTAAATGATTTTGAATTTTATTTTATATGTGTTAAATGAATAAGTGTTAAATGCTTGCTATAACTTTATAGAATCTTGTTAGAAAATAATGCAATTTAATTCATGTAAATGCATACTCATTTGTTGTTTATTTATAGAGATATTGTATGTAAGTTGTGCCTGTATTTCATATCATTTATATATAATCAATATTAATAATGGGTGTGAAGATATTAAAATTATTAAAGTATAAAATAAAAGTTATATTGTGTGTACATTGTTGGCTTGAGTATAACAATGCAAATATGTAATTCCTGTTTATAATATGCATGCTCACACATGTTGCATTCCTGCCTTTATTTTAAAAACAATTATATACAGTATACCCATTTATATATTTGTATTTTGAAATTCCATATGTTGCACTGAAAATCCTGGCATACAATTGGTTTACTACTTATTAAAACAGGCAAAACTCACTATACGTATTGCCACTCTCTGCAAGCTAGAGTAATCAATGCATGCCAAAAGGTTTGTGCATAAAATCCCCATCTAGTGCCTACTCGTCCAATATTCCCAGACTAGTTTCTGGCTTGCGGCCTTTGTCAGTAAGGAGCCAGTCTGGGGATATTGGATGAGTAGGCACTAGATGGGGATTTTATGCACAAGCCTTCTGGCATCCATTGATTACTCTAGCTTGCAGAGAATGGCAATACGTATAGAAAGTTTTGCCTGTTTTAATAACAGTTATATGCAAGCATAAGAAATGGTGATTATGTGATGTTTATTAGTTTACTACTTATTAGTGTGTATTGACAAAATGATATTTTATGGGCATATATATTTATGAATGCACTCAAAGGCAGTCAGACACATTGATGATATAAATTACTGATGATAAAAATTCTAGTTGCATCCCCCCTGATTATATTTTAGGTATCATAATTTATATCAAAGTACTTTACATGCATATCATATCATTGCCTTTTTGTAGAGAACTGATTGTATGCTATATTCACAAGTTAAAAATATTGTTGATAATAAAGTTGCTTTTATTGCATATAATATGTATGATATGATGATGCTTTGGTCATTGATTTTAAATGCTTTCTAAAGATCTCATTTCCATTTATATGCATAAGAATTGAATGAAATCATTTGCATTCATGTTTACATGATATATTGAAGTAATAGTCTGATGGAATTCAAATACTATTGAGCTATATTATCAATGTAAAAATAAGATTTCATAATAAAATGAATATAAAGATAAATGTGAAGTCTTTGTGGTAAAATAGTTAATAGATAGAGGGTTATTTTTTTAACAATTATAAAAAATTTATATTTTATAATTTATTGGGTGCATTGTGAGCACTATTATCACTTATTAATTTATTACTCGAAAACTTGAGATATGCAAATTAATATGAAAAAGTATAAGAAAGCAAAATTTGTATTTAATAGCATAAAGTCAGCTTTCAGCGAATTCTCGACAGAATCATAGTGCAGAAAAAAACCTTTAGTTGAGAATTCGAATATAGTGGTTGAGAAAGATGTAAATTTGTCCCAGTATGCAAATTACATATTCCATTTCTTTGATAGTGAGATGCAAAAGTCATTTCTGTTAATTGAATGTGGGTCCCTTGCAATTGCCCATGCTTCTTTAAATTTTCTTTTTCTATTATCCCTCTCTGAGCAAACTGTTTTAACATGGGATAAAGAAAAGACATGTCCCATAGCCAACTCATGTTCAACAAAGATTGACTTGTATTCACAACTCAAATTTTGCTTTTTTATATAAATAGGTATGCTGGGCAATTCTTGTCAACCTATTAGCATGAGATTCTCCATAGTACACCGCATTGCAGGCAGAGTCAGGGCATGAGATCTTATATATGATCTGGGGAACATGCTCACAAGAAGTTTTATCTTTGGTGTTATTTAGATTGTTGAGAGAGGAAGGTGATCTAAATCCGACTCTGAATGTTTCCACACAGATTTTATAGAGTTTTGTTGAAATATGGAAGGCTGATCCATGGTTTAGCTGAGTTGTTATTGAGTACTTTGATAATTCTCTCATAAAAATTTTCTACAATTTTAATTAATTTAGTATAATTATATCCAATGCCCATTAAATCTTTAACATATAATCCAATGTTAGTTTTTCTGTCCACTTATATTTACATAATTTTCTGTTTCGGTATAAGAAAACCTTAAAACCTGCCATTTTATATTCGAATGAAACATTAGACTGGAGATGGATGACCTCTCTAACTTGAATTGGTTTTACATTCATCTTAAAATCAAGCACATCTTTATTTCTTTGGATATGTAAGTCCAAATAATTTATACATTGGTTTATATCCTCATCTTCAGTAGTCCATTCGAGAGATGATGCTCTGTCTAGTTTTGTGCAAATATTAATAATTTTGTGATCCACAGCACATATGAATACATTGTTTATGTATCTAATATATATATATATGTGTGTGTGTCATTTGCTGAAGAGTCCAAATATTTAGGAAGGACAAGGCTTTTAAATTTTGAGAGGCTACTGATAATTTCACTGAGCTGAAGTACCATGGGCCTTCCATTTGTCATTTCGCCAGCTATATTGCATTGTTATTCCACTTCAAAACCTCAATTATGAAATCCTGTGCTGATTGTAATTAATTTGCTACAAAACTTCTTGTATAATGGTAATAGAAAGGTCTTTAAGCACAGACTCTTAAAGCTTATTTATGTCCAATGAGGCAAGTTTATGGTGTTCATTAATTTTGATGTTTTTAATTTTCTCAATGTATTCGTATGATGATTTGATTGTATAGTAAACCCAAGGTCTTTGATTAACCAATCAGCTATTTTCTTTGTTGTCTTAAAATAATAAGTTCCAGTGAAGTCAGTCATCAATCTCAATGGAAAGTCTTTTTTATGAAGCTTGATATTTGCATACAAGGTGGTATTGCTGCCAATAAGTACATAGCAAGATACTCAGCATGTGTGTACACCTTGCTACAGAATTTACATAGAATTGTGGGAACAAATTTGTCTTTACAGTATGGCATGGCAATAATTGTATCTGAATAAGAATACTGAATTCTATACAAAAGATAGTGAGGTATAGAAGTGATACTTGGAAGGCTGTTATAATTTTTTTTTACTATCAAAAAGCCATATTTTTACAAGACTTTTTTGGAGGGATTATTTATATAAAAAGAATTAATGTACCCAACTGAAACCACTTTTTACATCAAATACAAAAAGGATTGAACATATATAATTTACATACTAGGATAAATTTAGATATTTCTTAACTATTATATATTCAGATTCTTAACTGCGAGTTTATTCTGCACTATGATTCTGGAAAAAATTCATTGAAAGCTGGCTTAGTGCTACTAAATACAAATTTTGTTTTCTTATACTTTTTTGTATTAACTTGCATATCTCAAGTTTTCAAGTAGTACATAACTACATAAGAAGTGTTAAACGTTTTGATATTTACAATTAATTTATTGTAACTTTGGCACTATCACAGGAAAAGCAACCTACCCTTATTGAATTATTACTTTATGTGTTAAAATATTGTTGGTTGTTTGATTTTAAAAATATACTTGTAGAATGTCATCATCACTCATTCTCACTCTGACTATTAAAGTATAAAGCAATAATCTTTTTTTAATTAAAATATATTCATTTGAAAGTATATAAATAATAAGTCATTTACTGATGGATATATTTGCATACAATTTTTTTTTTTATAATTATAATTTCGACTGCAGAACACATTTTTTCAGAAAAGTAAATATTCAAATATATAAATTCATTATATTACCAAATTATACATATATTTTATTATCATTTTTAATAATTGAATATTTATGCACTTATGAGGTGATATGATATTTGAACAACAGAACTGATGGATTAAACTTTGATCCAGAAACCTTGAATCCATCACTCTATTACTGCATTATGTATTTGAAAAGAAAGATTTGTAACAAATGTGTTTAATCAGTTCTTGCTTATGGATTTGAGTCTTGGACACTTAATAGAAAAGCAATTCAGACTTCAAACCAAGTCAGTGAAGTATGGTATGATTAACAAGAAAAAAATAAAAATGAAATTCATGGGTCAGAGAACAAATGGATATCACTGAAGAGCCCCAAGAAACTATAAAAGACCTAGAAAGAAATTACACGTATGTTGTGGAAAAAGCAGACTAAAAGTTGAATAAACTGAAATAATTCATCTGGAAGTAGATGGATACTGGTAGAAAATGATGATAAGGATTAAAAAAATGCAATACCTACAATCATACCATGTTAAATACATGAGTTCTCATCTAAATATCAAAGTTAAGCAATGTTTTTCTCAGTTAGTATTTGATTAAGTACCATTTGGAAATTCAGAATATATAAATCTGTTTCACCCTGTGTGGTTTGATGCAATGATAGAGTTTCAGATTGGGATGTTTAAGATCCATGGATCATGCCATTTCTGTTACGTGCAGTTCTTGAACTTCTTATGAACTAGCAATAAACAATACAATTTTAATATTCAGAGCTAAAGCAAATTTTGTTAAGAGGATTTCAAATAATGTCAATTAATTCCAATGATACTTGGCTGTAGGATCTTATTCCTATGGAAAAACGAGAATTTATCATTCATACAATCATTTTAAATATTTAAAGATTTTAAAATATTAATAATTTTAGTACAGAATATAATGAATATAATTTGTAATTAATAACAGAAAAAATGATATTGATTACAAAAGATACATTAAGAGATATTTTACTATATAGGTAATAATTATTTTAGACTTACCATAGATTGTGTTATGCTCTGAAGTAAAGAAATATGAAAATCAGAAAAATTGTCACAGTTCATTAAAATTTCACTAAAAAAATATGCATAAAAATAATATATGTACATACAAATATCATTTAATTGGATTGCTGCTTATTAAAAATGCAAACTTTATATATTCATTATAAATACACTGAATTCTTAATAGTTAGACAGATTAGTATGGAGCGTAAAATTTTAGTGGAATTATTCTCTTCTCTTTTTCAGGTGTTTCTGGCCTGACTAGTCATGGTACTAGCATAGAAATCAAAATAATAATCTTTAGATTCATGAATATTGAATATAAAAAGAAACTGCAACTAATTATGCATTTGTCAGGATAGCTTAATTGGTTGGAACATCACTTTAAATTCAGTATTCATAAATCTAAAAGTCACCAATTCACTTCCCATATTAGTACTGAAAATAGTCAGGCCAGAAACATCCAAAGAGAGAATAATACCACATGAAATGTGTTCCACATTAATCTGGGTGTTATTACTAACAGTTGAATATATTGGGAAAGATATAAATAAAGTTTGAATTTTTCTAAAAGCATTTAACAATTTAACCAGATGATGGATATAATCCAACCAATAACTATAAGAAAAATGCCACTATCACAAATTTTCAGACAAAACACACAAATATACATAATTTATTAATAATTTCTTCATCAGATACTTCTCTCCATTTGCTATGCTAACTGATGTTACATATGCGTAAATAGTTTCAAAACAAAAAAAAAATAAAAATAGATCTCAATACATATTTATTGAGTGTCCAAGACTCAAATCCATAAGAAGTAGCAAATAATTTCACTTGGTTTTAAAGAAGGTAGTTGATTTAAACAAACCATATGAATCAGAACAAATGATGGAAAATGAACAAAGCTTAATCTTTTTTAAGTATTTAAAATCTATATCTTAATTGAGTTGTTTTGCTGTATATTCTTCAATGAGAGAAAGTTTTAATATAATTTATGCAATGTGCAAGTCTCTCAAATCAAAACATTTTTTAACAAATCTATTACATTACTTAATATTATTTTAATAATTTATTACAAAATTTGCATATTACATACTTTATTTTAAACAATTTGTTCTATTTTATATAATATTTAAAAACTTTGGAATGGTATATTTATTAGCACCCCTTACAACTCAAAAATGTACTCACAATCATGCAGAAGACCACATGTCCAGCACTGAAATGAATAATGCTTTATTCATGACAAAATCTCAAACTTTTAAACAGAAAAAAACAATAAAAAATTATTGTACTTGTACTAACTTTTCTCTTGTCACAGAATAAATCCTTGGCCTTTAATCATATGTATGGCTGACTCTCAACCATACTATACATCATAAGCTTAATAACATAGCCACACACATGTATCTAATATACAGTAATTATAACTAATACACCTTTCTTACAATCATAATTCTAGGGATTGGCCACTTTAGGTCCAAATCTTGATTTAACAATAACACTAATTATGTGAGGTAGTACTTTGAATCTGACCCTGAGGTAGTACTTTAAATTTCAGTCCACATTTATAGAACAAAACCATGAATAAATCCATCATATACATATTGTGTAAAATAACCATTTAACAATGCATGCATATAATAAGTTATAACACATCTAAAATTTAACTCACAGCAATCAAAAGGAGGGTTAATTCAAGTATAAATGGACTTGTTCAAATTTCAAAATAAACTTTTAACATAAAATACCAACAAGGCTTGGACACTTTAAATATTTTACAAGCAGGCACACTTGTTTTTAAGTGAGTATTACACCTTTGATTATTTATCTGACAATTTCACATTAAAGAAAACTTTTTTAAAAAATGTTAACAAATAACAAAATGTAGCAAATTTCCTTTTTTATATAAATTTTGTTTTACTTCAATTGCTTGAAAACTCAACTAACTTTTTTTTAAACTTTCACTTTTTGTTTTAAACAATCAATAATATAAAATAAACTTTATAGATATAATAAACACCTCCATACTTCCCCATTCTTTTTAAATTCATTTAAATAAAGATATGTCTTTTATTATACTTTTATTTAAATGAATTTAAAAAGAATGAGGAAGTATGGAGGTGTTTATTATATCTATAAGATATTACACATGGGAAAGAGAACGGTTAATAACTGCATATGTGTAAAATAAATAAAAAATCAGATATATTAATCTTTAACTGAGGTTTAAAAGTTTATATCTGTGCTAGAGATAATCTCTAGTTTTGAAAATGATTAGTAATAATTATTATTGTATTTATCTGAAATGGATGGTGTCAAAGTTGTGAGTGGAGGAAGTATGACAATGATAAATGAAAATGTAACAAAATATACTTTGTTAATAATGAATATAAACTAAAAACAAAATGGTTAATGCAGTAAGATAACAGTCTAAACATTTCTTTAACTTATAAAGTCTGAATCTGGACCAATTTTCTTTGCAATGGCAAATATTAATTGATTTCATTTGTAAACTGTCATAATGTCCTTAAATAATCTCCTGCCTTTAAAATTTGAAGTTAAGCATCGTTTGTCCATTTTAATTAGAGATTCCATTGAATATATAGGTTGATCAGATTTGTCAGTGATCCAGAGTAGATTTCTGCAATCAGCAGTCTTTACTCTGTTCTACTTAGTCAACATAATGAAGGTTTGATACAACTTGAATAAAGTGAGAATACACAGACTGCTTTTAAGAAAAACTAACCATATATAGATTTTGTCTTAATTAAATCTTGTTTTTCACACCTTTGGTCTTGTTTTTATCATGTTTAATAATATCTTAGCTTTGACATCTTTATGACCGGCTTTTATTTTAATTAAAATAATTTCATAAACACTTATCAGTGTTTAATTTATTGAACACACAAAACAATTATTAAATTGCTTGAAGTTTTCCCTTGCTTTTGAATATTATATCAAAACAGGCTTAATCTTTTTTAATTTAATTATTTAAAATCTATTTCTTAACTGAGTTGTTCTGCGGTATATTTCATGCATTCTTTAATAAAAGAAAGTTTTAATATAACTTATATAATTTACAAGTTTCTCTTTCTCTTAAATTGAAACATTTTTTTAACAAATCTATTACAGTATTTAATATTATTTTAATAATTTATTATAAAATTTGCATATCTACTTTATTTTAAGCCATCTATTCTACTTTATATAATATTTAAAACTTTGAAATGCTATTTTTATTAGCATCTCTCACAATTCTGAAAACATAGAACTATGTGAAAGATCACATGGCTAGCAATGAAATTTGTAAAACACCTTTAAACAATAAATACGTAATGAAAACAATTCGCTAGGTGAAAATATATGTTAAATAGATTGTTTAAATAGTAATACTTTGATTTCTAACAAAAGAACTAAATACATTTAAAGTGATAATACCTCAGTAAAAGACATACAACTACTAAACAAAAAGATATATAGAAAAAAAAAAAAGCATGAGTCGCCATTTTGCACTGGATTTATAAATAACAGAATAAATTGTATTTGATTCTAGAAGCAATTCTGCTGTGATTAAAGCTTTGGAACATCATGATCCAGATCAAGGATATAATCACATTATGAAAATATCAAAACCCTTCAAAAAATGATCAGAGAAAATGATTATACTAAAAAGATTAATACTATATCCATACCTTCAATGTTTTACAGCAATATTTTGTGGATTAAAAATAGAAAACAAGACAAATGAAGATAATTAAGTCATCACGATTTTTCAAATTAAATGGGGAGAGAAATTAACTAAATAATGTTTAAGACCAGAAAGAAATATTACATGAGTGATCAAATAAATGTAAGAAATTGGATGAAATTAATATTTGAAGACTTTTAAAACAAAAATGAAATAATAATTGCAATAGCAAAATAAAAGAACTCACAGTCAAATAATTAATATACAAATAAAAACATAATAGTTGAAATTAATCATAGAATTACAATTGAATGTGATGATTATTATAAAAATAAATATAGTAATATATACATATATGTTTGAAACTAAAGTTTTAAATAAATGTGTTGTAAATACAATTTATCCAAAACACTTCAAACACTTTTTAGCAAAACTCTTTATTTGTACATATACATACACCTATGTTTCGACTGACCTGCAGTCTTCTTCAGAGCATTGTTATAATGAACAAAATGCTATTATATAGTTATGTATTTTATTTTTTTCATTATATCATAGCTCTGAAGAAGACTGCAGGTCAGTCAAAACGTAGGTGTATGTATATGTACAAATAAAGAGTTTTGTTAAAAAGTGTTTGAAGTGGTTTAGATAAATTGTATTTATAGGATATTACGCAAAATAAAGAAAAGTGTGATTTTGTAACAAATGTGTTGTAGTTACAGAACACTTAAGAAAGAAATCTATGCATAGATAGCATGTTAAGAAGTAAAATATGAAAAGATGTCGACAAGGATTCATAAGAAAGAATCAAAAGTGAAATATTAGATTGAAAGAATAAACAGAAATCATTGATATCATTTACTGATTAAGACAAAAGATAGACAACTGAATCCTATGATAGAAAGAAATTATATATAGAATGGATTGAATAAAAAATTCTACAAAAGTAATATAGAAAAGAGAAGCTCATTGAAGAAAAATAGTAAAACAAATTCAAAGATCTTTATTTTGTAGTAAATTAATAATGGTTAAAAATAACGACCAGATCAATCTTTGCTAATCAATTATCCACATTAATTTTTAAAATAGAAATATTAAAAATATTTACCAATAGCTTACCTCAATAAACAATTTCGGTGATCATCCAAAAATGTTTCCTTTACTAGTTTACATAAAATATCACTTTGAAAACAATCTAGAATAAAAAAATTTATTACATAATAATTGAATAAGACCCTTTTTATAAATTATCAACAGATGACAGCACAGAAGTGTTGGAATTAGTGAATTGCAATTTTTCTGTTAAAAGCTCAATAGAAGCTAAGTTTTTATAATGAGAAAGTGTTTATTTTGAAAATGTTTCTTGTTTATAAAATGAAAGCACATATAATTAAAGCTGTGCCATTTAAACTACATAACCTTTAGATTAGACATAAATTATATGAATATATAAAATCATAATTTACAAAATATCTAAATAAAAACATTTCTATTTTACAAAATAATTAGTTATTTAATATAATCAAAGATTTAGACAATTCAATTTCATAATCTCTAAATCTAATAAATCCTCAAATTTCACTTAAAAACCTTCATATATAGTAGGTGTTAACCAGATTAAATCACTGCTAACTCATAAAGATGGATGTTGATAATGCAGATATCCTATATTGCAATTCCATCTGGCATAAGACATATAAATATGCAAAACTCTCTATACATATTGCCACTCAACGGAAGCCAGAGTCATCAATGGATGCCAGAAAGCTTGTGCCTAAAATCCCTATCTAGTGCCTATTCATCCAATATCCCCAGACTAGTTTCTGGCTTGTGACCTTCTTCAATGAGGAGCTTTGGATCTGAGAGCACTGCACCTAGATCTTAGGATCTAATGCAACCCTCCAGCAGCGACCTTTTATTTCTACTTAATTACAAAACTATGAGACTTAAATTGAAAACGCCATAATATTTTCAAACAAAAAAAAAAAAACAAGCCAGAAACTAGTCTGGGGATATTGGATGAATAGATACTAGATGGGGATTTTATGCACAAGCCTTCTGGCATCCATTGATTACTCTGGCTTGCACTGAGTGGCAATACGTATAGAGAGTTTTGCCTGTTTTAATAACAGTTAAGGGCAAGCATAAGAAAGTGATCATGTGATGTTTATTGGCATAAGATATATAGCTAATGCTAAATATGGAAACATGGAGGATGTGAATAAAAAATAAAATAAGATGCCAAAAATTTGATAAACAGCTGTTACTAAAGTGATTTAAAAGAACGTGTGTCAGTATTGTCAAAATATTTGGTGATAACAAACTGGAATTTAGGGATTCTCTATAAAATTCTAAAAATATGATTGCAAGATCACAAACCTAATCAATACCTTCTTCAACTTGCTGGATATATTATAGAATCCAGTATTGAAAGTCACATCTTTGTTAAATTCAACATGTGAAACAAATAAATATAAAACTTTCTAGAAATATATTTTATAGTGAACTTGAACATAGTTTATGTGAGAGACTGGTTCCATTTATATTATAAAAATTAACACAAATATATTCTGAAGAAGTGGAAAATTGGATGTTTTCAGTGAAAGATGTGGCTGAGAATAGAATGGAGAGTTACAATTAGACAAGATTTTGATGACTTTCAGAAAGAAAAGTTCACTGCGAAAGAAATTAAAATATAGCACTGCAAAATATCAAATAAATAAATAATGGACCAGCATATTCTTTATGTGAGCATATTTGAAATTCATGGGTTAGTTTATATAGCCAAAGTAAAACTCATTTTTAATGTATTATTATTTCTTATTTTTTATTCATTCTTTCTTTCTCTTAGAGTTGAAATGACCATACTTATTTGAGAATGACTAACTGCTAATGATAATAATAAAATTCAGTATTTATTTAAAAAGACTTTCTTTGTCCAATGGTAAAACTGTATCTTAAGTTAATGGTAAGTTTGATCTACTTAATCATTTTTAAAATACATTTTTTTGTGAGGCAATACCTATTCTGACATCTGATGGTAAATTTATGAAATACATAATCACCTGAAGAAAGATTTCTTGAAAAGGCTTATAACATTTTCATATTAATATTTAACAAAATATTTAAAACCTGGATGGAACATTTCCCCCCTCTAAACAAAGATGTAATTTTCAACAATAGAATGTAAAAGTTCAAAAAATGTTATTCTTAGAATTTTGCAACATATCCTAAGAAATAGCAGCAGCCAATTTTTATGATTATTATTAAAATAATTTTAGACCTAATCATTGATTGATGAGAAAATTTAATAAGTATGAAGTAAAATCATGCAATCTTTTGATGCAGAAAAAATATTCCATTCACATAGTGAATCTCTGCCATAAAGTTTAATATAGAAAGATGACTAAAAGCTTAAAGTCAAAATGTAATACAAATCAAAAAATGGTTTTCTTATTCCAGATCCAACAATAAAGTCAGATAATATGATCTTGCCAAATGAATCAGTGTTTAGGAAAGTATTCAGAATATAACCTGAATAATGGAGGAGAGTGAGAAGAGCAGGGCAAGAAAATAGAAAATGTTATGCATCATGTGCAAGGGATTATACAAGAGAAAACTGAAAAAATAGGTCAAACAACAAGGTGGACAACTGGAATTTATAAGAGAGAGAAGAATACCAATAAGGAATTGATAAGACAATTAAAACATTGAATGAAACAGTAATGGAACAAATGCAGAATCGGGTTTCAAACATAAAACAGGAAGCAGAGAAATAGAGAACTGAGAAATGTTGGCTCACAAAGAGGATGAAAGCAACTTAAAAAGAATTAAGTGAAGTTTTGGGCAGATAAAAAATTAGCAGAAATATGTGAAAAACTATATGAAGATGTGATACAAAGGGATAAAATTAAAAAACATTCAAAACACAGCCAATAGAAAAAGGTAGTGAGTTGGTATAAAAAGAAAGCAAGACTCAGAGAAGAGTTTAATTTCTTAAATTCATTTAAGAATTATGCAGGGGAAAACTCTTTTTCATTAATAAGAATAACAAAGCATCACAAGATGGCACTGGCTTATACTCACCTCCAAGAATCAGCAAATAACTGGTGGAAATCATTGGCACACTAAAAAATTTCTAAATGTATAGAGATGAAATATTGCATGAATACTGGACTGAAAAGCATCATATAACAAATGTAAAAGAAAGAGTTACACTGTTTTTTCAATGCCAAGTATCTGGATTGAAAGCCTTAATGGCTTGAACTTTTTCAAATGGTCAAATAATTAAAATTATTAGGCATAAATATTATATAAGTTATACCAAATGATTATGTGTGCAGACAGAAAAATTGAGCAGATAGCAAAACTGCTGAATTCCTCAGATGTGTCAACAAATGCAGGAAGAATTAGGATGATGAGAATTTAATTTCTCCAACTTTCAAAATACAGGGCCTCAAAGAACAAAGAATTAGGCCAATACAAGTAGTATAGTTGTCAAAATAAATTATATATATTGTGACCATCTGGATGGGCACAAGGAACTGACATACTTTGTATCTGCATTGAATAGTTACATTATATTAAAAAAAAAAAATGAAATAGCCTTAGAATTTTAAATTTTTTTTTTGCTGGAGATTGTTTGAAGCTTAGATATGGATTGCTTATGCAGTTGATTGACCACTTTATAAGTATTCATTATTATTATTGTGGTTACTGAAGTATTTAATGCCAGAGAGAGGGGTTGTTATTGTAGGAATTGGTATATTTGGGTAGGAAAATGCAAGGTTATTTTATATTAGTGTAGTATTGGTTGAATGGTTTCAAAATCCTTATTCTTTAATACTTATCCTTTTGTCAACAATTAATAGCCATTTCAATTATATTTAGTTAAGATACTTTAATATTTATAGTATAGTGTATGTGCATGCATGTATGACTATGCATCGTTTTCACTTCATTTTCATCTTCTAAAAACATTAAGCAATAGTACATGTACAATAAAAACATTTAAATTACAATAATTATCTTAAATAATTTAACAAATATATATTTCTTTCCAATGATCAATAGATAGTTGAATCAATGAATTATTTCACAAATTAGATAAATTATTAATCATTTTTGTTTAATAGTTAATTAATATTCATTTTTCTTTCAAGTTTATAAAAGCTATTTATTTTATTATTTTTTTGTCTTGATTTAATCAAAATGGTTTTTTTTTTTGAAAAGATTTTTTTTTTGAATATGTAATTAGCTTAGATAGAAAAGAAACATGGGCGTAACCTTGTGAAGAAAAAATGACCTTTTTGCTGAAGAGAGCTATTTAACAAAGATCTCCAGTAAAAAATTTGCATATTATGTAAGGTAATGGTAGCCAGAAAACAGTGGCTCATTTTTTTTATTGTGAAAATTAAAAACCAGTTACTGAAGTCAAATTGATTTTAAAAAAAGACTTTGGAATAAAACATCAAAAAGATTTTAAAGAATTTATTATGGGAATTGGTTAACTAGAATGGAATTCTAAATTTTCAAAAGGTACACAGTTTACTTTGCTCTCCTCAATTTAAACGTTTTTAAATTAACCTCTTCATAACTATTGCTCTTTTAAAAATGTATGTTGATAACGTCCAGTCTACACTACTTCATTTAATTGTCATTTTAAACAAGAATAAATTGCATGAATATTATTGTTGTATCACTAACCAACGTGTGTATTTTAATATATCTGGGAAACGCATGCAGAACTATTTTACAGAATATATTTTAATTCTTCACTATTTTCCGTGTTGTGTTTTTGTGAGGATGAAACATAGAATTAAGAATACGCATATTTTGATAAATCATGCCATGTTCAAATTCACCATAAAGAGATAACACTATTTATTTATCTGGTATTTCTGGAAATAATACGTATTTTAAATGAAGGAAATAAAACGTGAGTTCCTTCAAATTAAGTATTTGCTGAGATCGAATGGAAGAATAGAAATGCGGGTAATTTTTGTTCTCTTCGATAAAGATGGAATTTAAAACAAAGTATTATTAATTGTGGAATTACTAGGGAGCCATGGTATCTTAATTGACAATATTTGAGAATAAACCATGCATATAATAGACTATAAAGTGTTAAATGTTACTCAAGAAAACTACTAAAATAATTACGTATTTAATTTAGCACTACAATGGAGAATGTCTTATATTTTCAGTATAATAAAGGAGAAATTAATTGCTTGTGTGTATGATTTGGTACCTCAAATAGATATGCTATGAACACTAGAGGTGCTGGGTCAGATTTAAGTTACGTTTATATTTTTTTTAAGTTATCCTGCAGAAGTTATTTCATTTAAATTCAGTATGGAATGTGTCCCATATTGTTTCATAAGCCCAGAGCAGAGCGTTGCAAGTGAACTTTCATTTTAAGTTATAAAACAAATAACTTTTGTTTCTTTATTTTTTTTTATTGCTTGTCATTATTAATGTATATTATTGATAATAGGCTTACTTATTATTATGTTTTATTGATAATTTGGGTTATTTTGATCTTCAAGATTGTCTCCGAAGCATATCCAAATGAGGAATACGCTGGTAAAAATTGATTGTGTACAAATAGGTCTTATTGTTCTTTTATAAAGGTAAAAGAAATAAATATTTTTTTTTTAAATATATTATTAGAAAGGTTTATATTTATTTTGTATACTTCATTATCTCAAGTGAGAATTTTGTTTTTTAAATCAACGAATGTATAATAGAAATAGTTTGCTAGATATGAAAGAAAGTTCATTCACAATAATTATAACCATTAAATTTTAAAAGGTAACCTAAAGTTTATTCTGAATTAAACGTTATACCTTGATGCAATATTTAATTACCATGTTGCCTGCATACTGTGTAATTTAGAGTTAATTTTATATATACTTTTATTCGCGGGTGTGTGTCTGTTTTGCACAATTATGACATTTGTTTGATAAAGTTCAGTTTGTGAATATTTTTATGTATAAATTTCGGATGCTGTCGTATTCTACTGAGTGGAATGGATTAGTATGTTATATGTATGTATTTATCTGCCAGCGTGTATTTATAATGTTCGATATTTAGAAGGGCTTTGAGAATGGAAAGAAATCTGATTGCGTTATAATGTTTGTAGGGATAAAAGATTTTGCTTATTTAATATATGTTTTTCCATGAGTAGAGCCTAGTTTATATTATATGCATATGATTAAATGATATTTTTTGAAGTTGAGTGATGTTTTCTTAGAGCCCTGGTGATGAGGAAAAGATTCTCCACCAATAGTGTATTTAGAAGTAGATGAATTATTGTTGAAGTATGATTAAATAATGTTTAGGAAGTTATGTGACGTTTTTCTTATATTCTTGGTGATGAGAAAAAAGGTTCCCCACCAACAGTGTATTTAGAAATAGATGAATTATTGTAGAAGAGTTCAGTAAGAGTTATCTGCTCCTCATGTAGATTTCCCTTATAACGTATAGTCTGTATAATCATGAAAATATAGCTCTGTGTTAATTAATATGTGGCCAGATAAATTGTTAAATTAATTCTTGATATAATATTAGTGTCTTATTTTATTGATGAATTACGACATTGTCTGAAATAAAGTAATTGTATGATATTTTCTTGATGAATGGAGAATTTGTAGAAAAGATTATTTTCTATCATTGTTGCTTGACACACGCACACACACGCGTAATATAAATAATATCGCGCATATAAAGTATAGAGTTATTGAGATTAAAATGAGAAATAAATGTTTTGAAATACATTACATTCATTTAAATAGAAGTATAAAGTTATTGAGATTAAAACGGGAAATAGATATTTTAAACTACAGTATATTTATTTAAATAAAGGTTATAAATCATCACAATGAACATGATTTGGTTGCTATGCATGAAAGATATTCGTAATTGAAAGTGATTATTTAGTCAATTAGAAAAGTTGCTTGGTTGAGAGCCAAATATAATTAATTTGATTTATTTTACTAATCAATGGTAATATCCTCTCAAAAGTATTTTCTTTTGTGTGTTAATAATATAACATGTTGTTTATTTAGTGTCATATAGATGAAACATGTAGGCAAAGCATGTGTTCGAAGTCAGAATATTTAAGTTTTGTTGTTAATTTGCTTTGATAATAGGGATAATCCCAAACTGAGGCTTAAAGTTTATTTGATAATTTAAAAAACTGTAGGACAAGTAGTCCAATTGTAAATATGTTAAACCAAATTTATTTTATTGTAATAAATGATTTATTTGATTTGTTTAAAATCTTAAAATTGTGTCTGGAGTTATTATTGTATACATTCGTGTTTTCCATTTCCACATCTCCACATTTCATAAATCTACCATAAAATAGATATATTATTTTAGAGTTATAATATTAAATCTGCTGGTGTCTGATAATATTGTTTTTACTTAATCCAAACATTATAAGGAACATTTGCCACTGGATAAACATATTAGAAAGGTTGCCAAATTGGTATATTTGTTAGATGATGATATGAAATTAAAATACCCTATTTCTGTCATTATCTTATCATTGAAACACGGTAGAATATTTTAGTCAATTTGTTTCATTACATTTTTATCATACTTTAGAATTATAACTTATGGGCCAATGTAGTTTATTTAATTCAACTGTGTTTGTTAAATTCCCTGAGATCTTATTGTTTATTTCTTGATTGGCATTAAACTAGATGTTTAGATTGTGATATGCCAAGTCATAGAATCGTTTAATATTATAATTATAGCAAGCTGATATATGTTATATTTGGATGAAGGAAGAAATTAAGTTTAAAGTATATTTTAATAGACTGTACCGATAAACATGATTCTTTATCATACAATTAATTAATAAAAGGATTTACATTATATTTAGTGTTTTGTAATATTTCTTCTTTCATTTATTTATCATCATATATCTTATGAACTGCCTATAGCCTCCCACTGAGCTGAGCTGAACATAAACTTAAATATAGAGTATCAATAATAGTTTGTATTATATATCTTGTTATATTGTTCTATTTATTAATAGAACTGGCACCTGGGCATTTCGCTCATGTAATGTATATGAGCAGTGTTGGAAGTGTAGGTTATAATATATAATTAGGAGAGGAAATGTGAACAAAAAGGAATATAAATGGTGCTATAGAAAAATCAGGAATAATTTTGAGGATTATCAGTATAAAAAACATGAACAGGAATTCACCACTACCCCAACTCAGTTCTATTCAGGTGAAGGTGATCAGGCAGATTGAAAAACATAGACTAGTCTAATTAATCTCCACAGAAAAATAATTTTAAAAAATTATAATGTACATATTGTGTCACATTTTAGATAATTCACTCTACTTTCTAACTGTATATTCAAAATGGTGATATGACTTATAATTTTTTAATTAATTTTTACATAAAACTTATATTTGCAAAAAAAACGTTAGAGAAAAAAAAAACACAGAAAATTCACATTAAAGATTTTAAAAAAATCAATTGGTATATATATAATTTTAAGTATTATAAGTTTAATTTATACTGAAATGTATTATTTCATTGCAAAACTACTTTTAATTATAAAAAAAAAATTAAATTTGTCACTACAATATTAATTAATTTTTAAATATTGGTTTATAAAAGAAACTGACTAAATAACAATATATGCAATATATGTTTTTTCATGTAATGTGCGTAATGAAAAAAATTATTTCTTCTCATGTCAACAGCAGGATAATCAAATTATTAAATAAAACTTTAATTAGATTATATTTATTCATAGATTTATATATTTGAAATGATCATGTGAAAAAAGTTAAAACATTTTAATAAAAATATAAATGTCTAATTTTTATCAGGTATAACTGTAAAAATATAATTTTTCTTGTTAGTTTCATTTTTGTATATATATATTATTTTTGAAAAATACAATAGAGATTAATATTGTTGTCATTGACAAATGATAAATTATTTATCAATTAATGTATAAATATAATTATTTAAAAACAAAGATATATTTAAAATTTTTATCTCTCAAGATATGAAAAGTTGTTTATCAATTAATGTGTAAATAAATTTTTAAAAAAATATTGGTTGTAAAAAGAAAATCAATTGGTCAAGTCTTAGTGCAGTAATTTCTGAAGTAGTCAAGTAATTGGATGAAAGATTGATGTAGGCTCAAGATTTCTTTTTCAGGTAGCATTACTAGTCAATAAATGATATCTAGCCAGTAGACAGCAACAGATTGTAATTATGGAATGTAAGATCCCTAGATATATTCTAATTCTGGCACTTCCAGAGCCTGAAACTTTTATAAACTTCCAAGCAATAAAATCATTTGATTATTTGTGTTTTTTATGTCTTGTTATTCTGAGCTAGAGACAAAAACTAGATATACTTTACCTACTATTAGAGAATGACGGTACACTCTATTCCTTTTCATGACTGTACTAATAGTACTTGTAATTGGCAAATGACTTGCCACTTCAGCTATTCCTGAAATACTACTATGCAGAGATGCATTACTGATCAACCATATGAATCATAAGCACTCTTCACTTTTCAGTGTTCAAAACTTTCCCCTATGAAATTAATCCTAATACTTACTTGTATGATGAAAAGAGCACAAATCCACATATTTAATCAATAATGGTATAAATATCAGCTCCACATAAAAGGTAAATATTCAATCAAAAACTTGGCATAAAAATATAACAGAAATGGAAAAAAATCATCAGGCCAACTATCAAACTGTTTCCAATGTGACTATGCAAGCAATGTCATCTGAAATGAACAAATGCAATACCTTAATGTTTATAAAAATGAATTCTGATGTAGCAGATCCATCTGTGAAATCTCATCTTAAATAAAATATATGTAAGCAAAATACAAATGCTATAAATTGGTAATAAATTGAGAGGTTGCCAATCTTTCGCATGCGCCTACTGTTGCTTCTCAGATCAGATGTTAAGAGAGTATTGTAAAAAGTCAATCATGTATTAGATGAATGTATTCCACCTAAAATTATGAACATTAGCATGATATCTGAAACTTTTATAAAACAAACAAGGTAGGTTTTTACTTCAATACCATCTGTATTAATAAATGTAAGTAATCAATATTTATCATATTGCAATTTCATTTCTACCTCTAGTTTTTGGCTTTTGCCTGTATCAATAAAATTTGAAATTGAAAACTGGAAATAATGCACTTATACATCCAACAATCATGTTTAATTCCATTTTACTACTCAAGCTAAAAGCCTGAAATTCAAAACATCTAGTTATAAAAGACCTTGACACTGGTCAGTAATTATTTATTTAGTACATCCAATTCTTTTTTAACTGTAAAGATATTTTTTCCTTTAGCCAGGAATGTAATCTTCTTAAATATGGAAAAAAAACAACAAATGCAACTCTCTTATTCTGATGTCATCTACTAAGGAGAGCAGTCACTAACTTTTTCCTTTATTAATGAGGCATGGCATTCAAAGCTGGAAGAAAAACTAGAAGTAATGGGGATAGAGATTTAAATGCACTACTATTTCATAATCAACAACAAAACAAGCTTAGGTCAGTGACGTCTGCTTTACAAGCAGTTGTCCCAGGTTAGCGGGTTCGCTTCCCGGCTGGTGCTATGACACATGAGAAAAAAAAAGCAAGCTTACTATAAATGGCATTAAAATATCTGCTCTTGTTTTATCACATACTGCAATAAGTAAGGTTAAGAGTTAAATGATCTATTTATTATCTCAAAGTTTCTTGTATTAAAGAAATTAACTAATAATCAAGCCAAAGTGCTTAAGCCATTGATATTATTGCAATATATTAAATAAAATAACTTAGATGTTTTACTTTAACAAGATACAAAAAAAATATTCAGCAACCCATTCAGCCATTAGAGGTTGATGCTATCATTTGATCTTACTCAAACCTTTAAAATCAAAATCATTCCATATTCATTCAAACCATTAGCAGATTAAAATCATTAATATCTTGATTAAATGCAATTAATCACTATAGACCAATAGTTACTCGAATTAACAATGTTCATCAGCATAGTGATTACAGAGTCATCATTAGTACGTTTTTCAGCAAAAAAGCTTAAACTAATAAAGGTATATATTATATTGTGATATTTTAATGAGGGACAAAATGTTACTGAAATTACATTCAAATTTAATGTTTATCAGATTTCAGTTCTAATTAAGTATTATAACTATTACACACAATAAATGCTTTTCAACAGGTTATGGACAATCTTCTGAAAGTTTTGTAAATAATCATATCTAATTTTGATGATATCCTAATTTCATCACCAGCCCAATATAAATTCAGTAAAATTATCACAAGTGTCTGCAATAAATTAAAATAGGTGAAAACCAAGTTAAAATTCTCGGAAATTAAAAGATCTGACCTAATATCCCAGAAAATATTCATGCAATTAATACAATACAGATTTTATATCCTCTAACATTAATATGAGAACATTTAAATGCCCACCATTAATTATTATTTCAGTAAAACATGTTTTTAACTAAAGCAATAAAATTCACTTAATATAAATAAGATTCAAGCTTACACTGATTTATGGATAAAGAAGTTTCATACTTCATACAGCTGATGAAAGGAGTATTGCTGAAAACAATTCCATCAGTTTTGTATTATCATAGTTTATAATTCAGAATTTGACTATTATAAAACATCTCATTTCTTAGTTAAATAATGAGCCAATAGTTTTAAGTTTTCTGTCTTTTTTATTCGATTAATCATCGATTTAAAGATTGTTTCATTGTGGTATGAAAGTGAAGAGTAAATTGTGATCAAGAGAGATAGATTTTTTTGAATTTGGAAAGATGAAAATTATTAAAAAAAATAAAAGTGTTTCGATCACCATTTTAAAAATATAACAGTTAAAAAAAATCCTTTTGATGAATGTGTGTTTTAATGTAAGGATTTCTATAACTAAGTTGTATGTAAAATTAGTTGGTTTAAATTTGCTACTAAAGGTTTTTTAATTTTAATTTAACCCTTTGAGACCGAAGAGCCCCTAAGCGCCCCTAAAAAAAGTTTCGCATTTCGACCGCAATAGCGTGCAAACCGTTTATGTCATGCTTACAGGTCTTTTTTCTTTCTCTCCGCCATTACTCTAGCTTTTTGCACGTGTAAGAATTTTTTCTGTGCGATGAAAATTAGATTTTTTATAGCAATTTTTGTGAAATACATTATAAAAATTTTATAAATTTTTTTTCTTTATAGATTTTATCAACGTAGTGAAAAATTTGACCGCATAAATGGCTTGTTTCTACGATGAACGTGATTATGACTATGATTCCGAAGAAGACTTTCCTATCGATGATGGGTTTGACTCTGAGGCTTCGTCTTCTTCTTTTGTGGATTACAGTGACTCATCAGATGATGATTCAGATGATGGAACTGCTGTGGTTTCAAAGAAAAGGAAGAAAGATGCAGTGAAGTCATCTATAAGGGTGGTGAGAATGGCAACTTTGCCGACACCCAGACCTTCATCTTGGCCTGATGCAGTTACGTTTCACAATAGTGAACCATGCGTGCCAATAGGAACTTTCACTAAGTCTCCAAAACTAAATTTCCCCATTACCCGTGAGTACTCAATTCCTGAACTATTTTATTTATTTTTTGATAGAAAATTATATGAGCACATTTGCACTGAAAGCAATACGTATGCTTCAGAGTGGAAGGCAATACCAAAGTGGGTAAATCTGTCACCCACTGAATTGAATGCATTTTTTGGTATGGTTATTCATGTTTGTACTATATCACGCATACCAAAACTAAAATTTATTTGGTCGAAAAATGAATATTTGCATCAAGCGGTACTTGCTAGAGTTATGACCTGAGATCGATTTATTGGTATTCTAAATAATTTACATTTCAATAATAATAAAACCATGCCCCCAATTACTAGTAAAGAGCATGATAGGATTTATAAAATTAGGCCAATTATAGATCACTGTAACATTAACTTCAAGGCTGCATACCAGATGCACCAAGAAGTAGCAGTTGACGAAGCAATTACCAAATTCAAGGGTCATAACACGATGAAACAGTATGATCCCTCCAAACCGGTAAAGCGAAGTTTCAGATGGTGGGTCTGTGCAGACAGCCATAATGGATATGTGTACCATATGGAGTTGTATAAAGGCAAAGATACAACTGCAGATGCGAGCCTAAATCTGGGAACCCGAGCAGTGTTGTCAGTGGTTTGCCACATTTAGCTAAATCGAATCATGTTGTTTTTTGTGACAGATTTTTTACTAGTGTTGAATTAACAGAAAAGCTGTCTCCTAGTAAAATTACTGTATGTGGCACACTGAACACTAATAGGAAGAGGATTCCAGATAGCATCCGTGAAAAAGCAAAAAATCCTAAAGATATGGCGAGAGGAGACTTCAGTTCTGTATCTGACAGTGGTCTTGAATTTGTAGTGTGGATGGATAAGAAGGCAATTATTATGCTCAACAATGCTTATCCACCAGCTATAAGTGGTACTGCTAATAGAACACACAAGGATGGTACACGTCATACTTATCCATGTCCCAATGCTATCAGAAAATACAACTGCTTCATGGGTGGGGTTGATTTAGCTAACCAGAGGCGAACTGTGTACGGCTGGGATAGGAAGTCTAAGCATTGACCTATGCGCTTATTCTGGCATTGTTTTGATACAGCTATCAGTAATTCCTACATTATATACAAACTATATATGGCCCAAAAGAACATGCAGCCTATATCACACTTGGAATATAGAATAGCTTTATCATCCAGCCTTATGGGTGACTTCACAACCAGAAAGATGAAGCCTTTGATCATTCACCATCTTCAGTTTTCTTCGCCTGCGTGCCATAAAATTGCTGATCTGCACAGTCATAACAAGCCTGTCAAAAGAAGGTGCACTGTGTGTCTGAAAAACAAAGTCAGACATGCATCTTACTTTGGTTGCGTGGAATGTGGATGCATCCCCCTGTGTAGGAGTGAAGATAGAGGCTGCTTTGCTGCTTACCATGCCAGAAGCAGCACAAGTACATTACCTACATAAATCTTCTATCCTACACAGCTGCAACACATATGGCACACATACAGCATCATAATCATAATCACATCATTTCTGGTTTTCCCATGGGTAAGATATAACATGATTTTATTTATATTGCTGTTTATTATTTTGATGATTATAGTAATTATATATTTTGTTGTAATTTTGTAGTCACATGATTCAGCTCTTGCAATTCAAGCCACTCTGCTTTATGTGTTGACAAAGAACCATATCTCCACTTGGTTCTCCATTAGGTAAAATATATCATGATTTTATTTATATTATTGTACATTTATTGTATGCTTATAGTAAGATTATATATTCATTTGTTGCAGATTTGTAGTCACACTGCACTTTATTTATATTATTGTACATTTGTTACAATTTTGTAATTCTTGATTTTTTCAGTTTTAGGTGAGACAATTTCAACTCTACTTCAAGGTCTCGCACTACTTATGGTTTACAGTATGTATGTATCATCACCAGTTGCTCCACATCATCATTATCAGTTATTTTGAAATTGATTTTGCTCATGCATTTATATTTTCAACAATTTGCAAATTGTCTTCAAACTATCCACTCTGTTCTATGAAACTACAAATGTTAAAAGAATAAATACCTCCCAATGCTGAATCAACAGTCATCAGGTGCTCCACATCATCATCATCAGTTATTTTGAAATTGATTTTGCTCATGCATTTATATTTTCAACAATTTGCAAACTGTTTTCAAACTATCCACCCTGTTCTATGAAACTACCAATGTGAAAAGAATAAATACCTCCCAATGCTGAATTAACAGTCATCATCATCTCCCACTCAATATAATAATTGCTTGTAATTCCTTTGGATTATTTATTTTATTTTATTTACTATGTTTTTATTCATTTTATTTTAGAAACAAATTTTTAATTTATTTCATCACATACTTTGCAATTATGGTTTCCTATGACATAATGCATAATTTAGCTCACCCCATCCCTGATTTTTCAATAATATAGTCATTATTTTTTACCCCCATAACTGAGAATTTACTAAAGTTATTACTGTTATTTTTTTTGATCCTCAAAAAAACCTTGCATTTCTAATAGATATCCTGCATAGAGGGCCTAGAAAAACAACTGCTTGCAAATTTTGAACGTACTGTCTACTTAGACCAAAAGAAAACTGCAGTTGTCACCTTCTGCCACATTACACCAACAAACTGCAACTCAGGTAGGTCATGTTATATATTATTTTTTTCTGCATTTTATGACGAATGTGATGAAGCTGTCTATAAAATTGTCATTTTAGGGTATACCTTTCAAAATTGAGAGTTTGTGAACCAATGTAAAAATAAAGATATTTAAAATTGTGAAAAATCTCCTTTTTTATATATATTTGCACTTTATAAAAATGTATATATATTTTTTATTTATTGTAATAAATTAGACATTTCATTTAAAATTGTATGTCATGTAATTTTTTTTTGGAATCCAAAATGGCCGTTCAGGTCTTTAAGAACAGTTAGTTATGTTGAGAAAAAATATAATGTTTTAGAGCCTAAGATGCACGTGGTTATTGATAGATCGTTTTTGAAAGTAAAGTTTTTATCTTTCTGTGCAAAGGGGTTTGAAGAGTATGAGAGGAAGTATAAAGACAAATATAGAATAGGTGACATGGAAAATAAGTAATATGGATTGCATTTATATTCTACAATGCATATATAATTGTCAGAAAGGAATTAGACATGCTGTGGTAATGTACTGTATGTGATGAGGTTTTCCACATGAAATGCTTAAATAAGACTAGGAAGGATGTAACAGGTTTATGGTTATGTAGATAGTGTGTGAATGTGAAAAAAGAGGTGAAAAAATGGTTTCATAGTGTAGATAGCATAAAGAGAAAGTCAGGAGAAATGAAGCAAAACATGTAGTGGAGTGACAAGAGATGTGGATGGAAAAATGGGTAGTGCATTGGAGAGGATTGACCAAAGAATAAGTAAAATAGAGGAAGAGGTAAAGGATGTAGAAGCAAAATTAAAATTGTTAGAGATGAAGTGTGAGCAGATAAAGGAATTATTGAGTAGTAATGATAAGGAAGAAGTAGATAAAGAAGTCCAGAAAGTGGTAGAGAAGGTTGTGAATGAAGCAGAGAAAGTAGACTATAAGACAGTAATGATAGGCGATTCATTAATAAGAGAATGTGGAGAGATAATTGCAAGGGAAAATAGAAACAGGTATGTAAGAGTATGTTTTCCTGGAGCTAGAATCAGGGATGTTACAGACAAAGTAAAGAAGCAAGAGAATAGAGATGTGTATGTTATGGTAGGGACTAATAATTTATCAGAATCATCAGAGAGAGTAATGAGTGAGTACATAGAATTGATTAGGAATTTGAGTATGATTAAAGGAAAAAAGTAGGAATAGTTGGGTAATAGATTTGATAAAAGGTATATGTTAGATAGGGCATATTCTATAAATGAGAGATTGAAAAAAATTGTGTGAGAGAAATGATGTTACGTTTGTGGATGTGTGGGATTTTTTTATTGGGAAGAGGGAGTTATATAGCAAAGATGGGTTGCACTTAGGAAAACAAGAAAGTGAAGTTTTAGGGAGTCTCATTAATAAAGAATGTAGTTCTGAAAACTTGTAAAGGGGGGGGGGATTTTAAATTGCAGTGTTATTAGAAAGAAGAATGGATGGGATGTAAGGAATAAACCAAGGGTAGCTGATTTAGATATAAATGTAGATGTGGAGAGGGAATGGGTCTGTAAAATTAATGGTAAGCAAGTTATTTATAAATGTAATGGAGAAGAAAGAATCAAAAAAATTTATAAAAGAGTAGTTAGGAAAGAAAAAATTGTTAAAATTGGGTTTTTGAATATGCAAGGTGATAGGAGACCAGAAAAGTGGCAGGAATTAAACAAAGCAATTGAAAATGAAGAGCTTGAGGTATTAGCAGTAGTGAAAACACATCTAAGAGAAGAAGAAGAACCTGTTTTGGAGGATTTGGTATGGCAGGGTATAAATAGGAAAGAGAAAAAGGGTGGTGGTATAAGTGTTATATCAAAAAAATATTTAAATACAGTTAAATTCCAAGAACATTTGTGGTTTGAAATAAGGTTGGGAAGACAAGAACAGATGATGCCTATAGTTTATATAGCTATTGGAGATAGTCAAACTATAATGGAGTGGAACAATAGCATACATGAGTGCCTAGTTAAGGATGTACAGAGTTTTAAAGAAAAAGGGAAGAGAATAATGGTTATAGGAGATATGAATGGACATACTGAAGAAATTGATGGCGTATATAATAAGAATGGACAGCTTTTGAAGAAATTTTGTCAGAGAGTGAATTTGAGCATTGGAAACTTATCAAATATTTATGAGGGACAGTACACATGATCTAGAAATAATATATCCCACACTATAGATTATGTATTGGTAGAGAAAGAGGGACTGAATAAAGTACAGAAAATTAAAGTGTTTGATAATGAAGAGAGAGTATGTAATAGTGATCATAATTTCTTTGTAATTGAAATGGTTAGTAATATGATGGAGAATAGAAATAAAAGTAGAAACAATAGTGAAAGATGTGGACGGAGAGTAAAAGATAAGAATAAGTTGAAAGAGTATAAAATACAAGTTGAAGAAACCATGGAAGAGTTGGTTGGAAATGAGTATGAGGACTGGTGTTATGAAATAAAAAAAGTGGCAAATAGGGTTTTAGGTAAGAATATTCAGAAGAATAAAAGTAATTAAAAAATGATAGTTAGTAAAAGTGTAAAAGAGAGGGAAAAAACATGCAGAGAATATAAGTGTGCTATTAAGAACAAAGAAAGTGAAAAAGATATAATTGCTAAATGGGAAAAGTACTTAGAAAAGAAGAAGTTAGCTAAAATAGATAATTATAGAGAGAGAATGAAACTGAATAGTAAATTATTGGATGATATTAATAAAAGTGAAAGAGATGGGAGTAAAAAAATTTGGAATTACATTAAAAGGAGAAATGTAGGGGGGAGAGAAATAGTATTACTGGATAAGGAGGGAATAGAGTATAGCTCTAGATAAGAATTAGAATCTTTAATAAGTATGTAAAGATGTGAAGGACAGAGGGATAGAAAATATGAAAACCTATAGTAATGGGAATATTAGGTTTACAGAAAATGAACTGAATCAGACAGGGAAGAAATTGAGAAGTGGTAAGACAAGAGGTTTAGATGAATGGGCAGCAGAGATGGTAATGAATTTAGGGCATAAGGCAAAAGTAAAGCTATTATCATGTTTTAATAAGATGGCACAGAAGAGAGTTTTTCCGGGTAGTTGGAGTAATACGAGAGTAAGATTATTATTTAAAGGAAAGGGTAAGGATCATAGAGAGTTAAGAGGTAACATCAGTTTTATAAAGTTTTATAATATATGGTGGCTGGAAGAGTGGCAAAATGGTTGGAAGAAAATAATGTAGTGGGGGAAATGCAAGGAGGTTTTAGGTCAGATAGGCGTATAGAAGATAGTTTATTTGTAGTTACACAACTTATGGATATGAGTAGGAATTCAGGTAGACAGTTATATATGAGTTTTATAGATATAGAGAAGGCATATGATAGAGTAAATAGAAATAGATTATGGATAAGTTTAGCAAACAATGAAGCTTTAGTGGATGTTATTAAGAAATTATATGAAAATAATTACTATACATATCAATTAGGGGATATAGAATCAGTTAAAGTTAAAAATGGGGTAAAGTTAAAAATGGGGTAGGACTAAGGCAAGAATGCCCCATGTCACCTATTTTGTTTTTATTGTATTTGAGTGAAATGGAGAGAACAATAGAAAGACTAGGAAGAGGGATAGAGATACCATTAATAGGTGGCAAGGGAATATATACATTGTCAGGTCTTTTTTTTTATGGATGAGGTCTTTTTGTATGCAGAAAGAACATGTGCAAGGGTGGGTAAAGATATGGGGATTAAATTTAGTGAAGAAAAATCCAAATATAATGTTGGTGAATACTGGGGAAGGAGACGACAAAGATTTCTTATTGGGGGATATAAAGTTAAGTGTGGTGAATAGATATCGTTATTTGGGAATTATCTTGAGTAATCAGAAAAATTGCTTGGATGAATGGGAGAAAAAATTGATAAATGAAGCAAAGAAAAGAAAGGGATTGATAAAGAAATTAACAATGTTTTCCATATAATAAATATGATGTAGCTAGAATTGTATGGAAGGGAGTGGCAGTAGCAGAGTTAACATATTGCAATGATGCATCATGTGTTAGTAAAGGGGTATTAGATTACTTAGAAAAAATACAAAGGGAAGTAGGAAGACATGCATTAGATGCAGAGGTATGGACAGCAAAGGAAAAGGAGGCAATTCAAGGAGAAATGGGATGGTCAAGTTTTTATAAGAGAGATGCAGAAAGCAAAATGAAAATTTTTGGTAGATTAATAAAAGAATAGCCAAAATAGTATCTAATTGGGTTACAAGTAAAGGGCAGGCAACAAGATGGGTGAGAAAGGTAATGCCGTATGCAGAAGATTTGGATAAAGAATGTATGTCAGTATACTTGTACAAAAGGTGGGATGATTGTGTTAGGAGAATTATTGAGTGTTATAGCGGTAAGGAGTGGGATAGAAGAATAGATGTATTAATAAAGAATAAGGAGTTGGAGATATGGAGAACTAGTATGGACAGTAAAATGAGTTTAAATATATATAGAAGTAAATGGAACATTGGGTGTGAGTTAATTTATGATAATAGTAAGGAAAATAGTTTATTGTTTAAGGCTAAAACAGGATCTTTATTAGCAACAAGGGAATATACACATAAATGGAAAAATATGGATGATTTAGTCTGCAAGTTGTGTAAGGAAGGCATAGAAAATATTAGGCATCTGTTACTTCAATGTAAAGGCTTGGAAGCAGATAAGGTACAAATAATGAAGTTATGGAAGAATAAATATGAACAAAGTGATATACAGAAAATGAGTTATTGGTTTTTATGCTGGGTTTGGAAAAAGATAAGGGGGATTTAGATATGAAGGTCATGGAGTCGTCAAAAATTATGTTGTGGAAATTGGATGGAGCAGATTATGGGAAAACTAGGGTGGTGAATGGAAAGGGAAGGTAAAGTGGCTAACAGGTTTCTCTGAGCATAGTTGCTGAGAGATTCCTGATTCCGTATAAAGAGAAGTTACAGTGCATCACATCACATCACACCAATAGTATCACAAAAATGAAAATACAATTAAATCCAGATAAAATTTCTAAATTTAATATAATAAAATTTGATTAAAAGTTCATATATATTAAGGTTCAAATTATTTCACTATTACTGAACTATTTAAAAAATAGAAGAAGCACCAAGATAAAATCAAGAAAGAAATATTTGGATCTCTCAAAGTATCATTAAACTTTGGCCAACTATTAATATATTTCAACAGATTACAGTACAGCAGAACAGATATGTTCAGTGCCAATCCTTTTTATTCACACAATTTTTCATTTATTAAGAAAATCTTGCCAGATAGAGTAAAAAGATTTAAAAATCATTTATAAATTGTAAAGTCTTATGCATATATCATTATATATATATATATATGATAAACAAAACAAGTTATATATTTCGTAACTTGTTATAGCTTGAATTTTATGTTACTAGATGGAGCTTTACCAATAACCCACTATCAAGCTTAGTGTACATAACCCTTTGACCCCCAGTACGACTTTTGTACGACAATCTAGAAATTTCGATTTTGAGCTGAGTTTGCGCGTAAACGGTAAACATCATACATACGGGACTTACTTCGTTCTTTGCGCCATTTTGTTTTCTACAAGAATATATAAGAATTTTTTCTGTATGACAATTTTTAGATTTTTTATGAATATTTTTAGCAAAGGGTACCTAAAAATTTTTTTTATTTTTTTTTTATTTTTGTCATTTTATATATCGTAAAAAAGTTATTCCACAATGGTTGGATCAATTACTGAAGATTTTAGTTCTGATTTTCCGTTGAAGTTGTCTGCGATTCTGGGCCCTCTTCTCAATTTACATTTTTGGATAACATTCAAGGGTATGTAATTACTTTTTTTTATTTATTTTTTTATAAATTATAAAATTTTCTATGTACTGAGACAAATAAATATGCTATAGAATAATAAATTATAAAATTTTCTATAAAATTTTCTATGTACTGAGACAAATAAATATGCTATAGTATAATAAATTATAATATTTTATATGTGATGAGATAAATAAATACCCTATAGAATAATAAATTATAAAATTTTATATGTGCTGAGACAAATAAATATGCTGTAGAATGGAAAAAAGTTCGGGATTGGGGTAATCTGTCACCCCGTGAGCTGATGCATTTTTTGCCATGATTATAAATATGAATAGTGTGTCATGCATGACCGAGTTTGAATTTATGGACAAATTATTGCATCAGCCCAGACTTGCTAAAGTTATGACCCGCAATTGATTTGTGTCAATTTTAGGCAAGTAATATAGGATATTGTATAGATTTTCTGGCTTCCTCAATCCATCCACTTATTGTTACAGTGCCATGTATTTGAACTCAGCCTTTCTTCATATCTTTTATGCAAAATAATAAATATATTTATATACAAGTTTATGCTACACAACTGGAATTTCATGTAATATAGGATATTTTATACACAGTTTCTGGCTTCATTAATCCATCCACTCTGTGTTATAGTGCCATGTATTTGAACTCAGCCTTTCTTCCACACATGTAATCATTGTTAGTAATAATAAAAAATTATCTTTATTGATTTATTTTTATTCATTTTATTTTTTATGAGTTTATTTATTTATTTTTGAATATACTGTTCTGTTACTTTTTTCTCCACTAAAAACCATTCATATTGTTATAGGTACTTTTGCACAAATGAACACATCTGGCTCTAGAATGAAAATGGACCACAGCAAGGCCACTGTTTTAGTAATTTTCTCAGTGAAAAATTACCTCAGGTAAGACTTCCAATACATCATTCTTTTTGTCATTTTGTGACAGATGTGATGAAGCTGTTTAGGAAATTGTCATTTTATCATTTGAATTTCAAAATTTAGGATTGGTAAATCAGTGTAAAAAAAAACATTCTTAAAACTATTAAAAATATTTTTTTTCTTAACTTTTTCTTTATGAAATGACTATTTTAACAGCTTCTTTACATTCTTTCATATATGACCTTTCTTTTAATGCATGTTTTTTTTATATTTATTACATTCAAACACAAAATATCTAAGTTATTATAGTTAGGGTAAATTTTTCTAAAAATTAACAATGGCCGCCTGGTTTGCCAGATAGAGTAAAAAGATTTAAAAATCATTTATAAATTGTAAAGTCTTATGCATATATCATTATATATATAAATATGATAAACAAAACAAGTTATACATTTCGTAACTTGCTATAGCTTGCATTTTATGTTACTAGATGGAGCTTTACCAATAGGCCACTATCAAGCTTAGTTTACATAAACACTGAGAGAGATAGAATTAAATATCTCTTTCAAATTGTCTCCAACCTTTAAACCATGGTTTTGAGCTAATTGGTTCATGTCAGTAAAGGGTAGGAAGACCAGAAAACATGGTTTCGAGCTAATTGGCTCATGTCAGTAAAGGGTAGGAAGACCAGAAAACTAGTTTCTGGTCTTCCTACCCTTTACTGATGTGAGCCAATTAGCTTGAGACCATGGTTTAAAGGTTGGAGACAATTTGAAAGAGATATTTAATTCTAACTCTTTCAGTGTTTATGTAAATTAAGCTTGATAGTGGGCTATTGGTAAAGCTCCATCTAGTAACATATATATAAATGACATATTTTGCGAAACGTCAGAATATTAATATTTAAAAAAATTTTAACACGGATGAACCTGCAAAATATGTTGTTTATATATACA
This sequence comes from Epiperipatus broadwayi, assembly GCA_028023455.1. NCBI lineage: Eukaryota > Metazoa > Onychophora > Udeonychophora > Euonychophora > Peripatidae > Epiperipatus > Epiperipatus broadwayi. The sequence goes on along the minus strand of JAQFVV010000097.1, from coordinate 2,644,841 downwards.
ACCCGTGAAAATCTTTGTTTCAACATATATATATATATTACAGATGTATATAAATCAATTATGAACAATTGCTTAAACTCTTCAATCTCAGTAAGCCCACACCAAATAACTTATTGATTACAATGATAAAATGAAGAAGCATTTTCAGCAAATACAAACATATGCAATAATTACATTTGTTCTCCTTGTCAAAAAAAAAATTATACTGAAGTTCTTTCACTTTTACAATTACCAATTCTTGATGTAATCAGTCACATATCTATAAAATAGTAAACTTTAGCAGTACAACTGATCTGAAAATCTAACCTAGTATATAAATAATTTTGTTGATATGAGATATTATCTACTGAAAAGGTGGCTTGATTAAGACTGGTCTAAGTATTGGCTAAACTTCTTCAAATGTATTGTGAAAATATCAATATCTTAAAAAGCTATCTTGACCAGATCCCACCAGCAAAAAAAAACCAAGTGTTTGAGCTTTTATATTTTACATCATGTTGATAGTTCGAGTCAAAACACTGATGTATTCATTGTGATTATAAATTAAGCTCCAACAAAATAAGGGCAGAAATCACAATATGATGATGATAACTAAAATATCATTAGTACAAAATTCATTGTAGTTACAAAGTTTACCTCATTAATCTCATCTAAAATAATAGCAATGTTTGTTAATTTCTATCCATATATAAATACTAATGCTGCTTTATATATGAATAATATATCAAAAAACATTAAATATAACAGATTGTTTGCATCCCATATAATGGCAGGAAATAAAATTAAAGAGCCATGGTAAACTCAGTAAGGAATAGAAAATCTAATAGTGTTCCATTGAGTGCATTTTTTGGAACTGACATATTTAAATGCATAATTTTGTATTTCCATTTACATTATGAATATAATAATTGCCTTTGAGAAGGGGGATCAGCATGGAAAATGCAATTAAAAAAAGATATATTTAATGTTATCAATACTTTCTTTGTGTACAAAAAAGTATTAGTATTATCTTTAATTTATTATATTCAGTGACAGTGATTATAGTTTTTACAGGCTATATAAATAACGAATTTTACTTGTCAATTTAAAGTTATTGAGTTTAAAAGTATGATCATCAAATAAAAATATTTTTCATACCTATATCTTTAAGACAAAAAATGGCAGCATTCTCTATGAATTGTTTTGGAAATTTCTGAGCAAAATTAGTTACTGTTCCCAAAAATAAACGAGATGGACTTTCTTTCAGTGAGAGTAGCTAAAATATATATATATAAAATAAATAACTGCTAATATAGTAAACAACAATTATCAAATTCTTAAATAATATTTACTTTATCTTTAAAGCAATGTCTGGCAAAGATGGTACAATTGCAAAAGCTTAACTCCGGTTCAAGCTGAATAGCCGCTAGGCAGATGGCAGCAAGTAAATTTTCACTCAGATTGGAGATCATTAACTGATGACATACCTGTTCCATCTATTAGAAAAATTTGCATTGTATACATAAACCAAAAGCAATTTAACATTTAAGCTTAATAATATCATATATAAATGTATAAACGGTTACTATAGCAGTTTTTTTTTTGCATTCATGGTACACTTATATAAATATTGTGGTAGCATATCAATAACTTACATATCTATAAAAATATAAAAAAAACTTCATTTTCTAAGTCTCAGTATTATGTTATTATGATATGACCATGACAATGCAATATTTATATACTAAGAATTGAAAATGCATTATGTATATTGAGATATGAATATATTAGACATAAAAACTAGTTTGCAAAACAGAAAGTATTGTGGACTTATCTAAAGCTTCTTCAATAATGGACTCATCCAAATTTATAAGAGAACGCTTTAGAATCAGGATCAGAAAGTAATATGATTAACCAAATGAACAGCCAATGGAACAAACAGGTCAATCAAAAAACTGATTAGTGAATTCATGTTTACATTAGGATAAGATGTTTTTTTTTATAAAAACAAAAGGTTGAGAGTAGTCAGCTAGCACAATTAATGAAATTACAGTACTAATAGGTCAGTTCACTTCTAAAACAATAATTCAGTCAAAAATTTCTCTCTAAACATTAATTCATATTGTACATTATTCATTGAATACAGAAAAATATCTTCGAAAATAGAGTAGGGTAGTGTAAGCCATGGCAATCAATGGATGCTAGATGGTTTGTGCATCAAAATTACTATCTAGTGCCCACAGACTAGTTTCTGGTTTGTGCTCTTCATCAATGAGGAGCCTTTGATTTGACAACACTGTATATAAATTAAATATCTAATGCAACCCAGAAAATCTAAATGTGGTGCTCTCAGATACAAAGCTCTTCATTGACGAAGGCCTCAAGTTAGAAACTAGTCTAGGGATATTGGATGAGTAGGCACTAGATAGGGCTTGTGATGCAAAAACTTTCTAGTATCCATTGATTATTATGGCTTGAACTGGATGACATTACTGTCTGGAGAGATTTGATATTGTTTTAATAGATTTGAGTAAGCATAAGAAATGGTGATCACGTGATGTTTTAGTAGTTTATAATTAATCCTGGGGTTATTTAAAAAACAAAGATACTAAAATATAAAGATATTGAACTGGATTCAGATCTATATAATGAGATTAAAACATTATTGGTTTTCATTTGGACTCATAACTTTATACTTAACTAGAAGAGTAAAAGGTGGCTCCTGGCAGGTTACATTCGATCTAATGATCTAGGTGCAATGTTCTTAGATCCAAAACTCCTTACTGACGAAGGTGACAAACTAGAAACCAATCTGGAGATATTAGATGAGTAGGTATTTGATATTGATTTTGATGCGCAAACCCTCTAGCACCCATTGATTACTATGGGTTGCACTGGATGCCACTGCTGTTTGGAGAGAGTTGCTATTGTTTTAACAGATTATGTAAGCATCTGAAATGGTGGTCACGTGATGCTTAAGTAGTTTAATAACTATTATTTAAAATTATTGTTGTAAATAGTTCCAATAAATGACTGAACCTTTATATTTGTTTATTACTTAATTATTTGCATCATCCAGAAAACATTAGTTCCTGACTTTATAACATTAGTACATGATATAATTGGAATAGTAGACAGAATCGATCTGCAAGGGATGATTAAATCTTTGTCACCAGAAAAAAAAAATTGTCAATTCAACAATCAATCATTTGATTCAAAAAACAGAGTAATTCAATATTTTCATTCAATAAATTGATATTTATTAACTCTTAATTGTTTTCTTTAAAAAAATTTGATTCTAGAAATCTGGAAAATTGGCAAATATTATGTGGATTGAGTTCTCTTATTTCCCAAGGTAAATCAAAAATTCTGATCTAAGATTAATGACATTTATAAAAAAAGTGTAGAACAGCAACATATAAGAAGTATATGTTGACAGACAGTTTCTATGTTCCCATCTAAGTTAAATTCCATAAAAAAATCTCTTTGCTGGTGATATTTTTCTATCCCAAATTTTAACAATATTACAGATGCAATTTTAATCTTTGTGTTCAAGAAAATGTAGAAAAGACTAGAGATTCTGCACAAACTTCAGAAATCTAGTGCTAAACTATGATTTCAGGGACTTCCGAGGAGATGCACTGAGAGATCATTTTAACATCAAAACTCAACTTAATCAATAACACAAAAAGCAACTCTCTATTTTATTTCCATCTAATATAAGCTAGTAAACAGTTATTACCAAATGCATATATAATTCTCATCCTTATAATTTGAACCCCATTCTTAAATCAGTTTCTGGCTTTTGCTTTATAATAAGACCTGAGATTCAAAATTAGTAATCACTGATTACTCTAGTTACATTAGATTGGCATTATAAATTTATTTAAACGCACACTGATTAGTTAAGAATATGCACATGAAAATGCATAATAGTTGTTAATTATCTACATACTCTTGTAGAATTTCCTTTATTATATACAGAAATATCTATTTTATAATAATTGCTATATTATTCAGAAAAAAAAAAAGATTTATTTTGTCAGTATCACTCAAAATTCTTAAAAGCATTTTGCATGTCTTCAACAAAAACTTAATAGAAAAGATAAAGTCTTAAAATAATTTTGGCAGCATGAAACAATAAAAGATAGTAAACTCAATTTTTAATAAAATATCAAATTTAATAAATAAAGTAATAACATAAATATATACAAGTTTGCTATTTATGATTGATAAATTTTATTCTTTGACGTATTGCCATAAAAGCAGGTCTATTATTTCAAATTTTGTAATCAATAATTCTAAATATAGAAAGTTTAGTTATAATCCACTAGAAAATATATATTTAAAATAGAAGTCTAAATATTAAAACAGGCAAAACTCACTATACGTATTGCCACACAGCAAGCTAGAGTAATCAATGGATGCCAGAAGGCTTGTGCATAAAATCCCCATCTAGTGCCTACTCATCCAATATTCATTCTCAGACTAGTTTCTGGCTTGTGGCATTTTATACACAAGCCTTCTGGCATCCATTGATTACTCTAGCTTGCTGTGTGTGGCAATATGTATAGTGAGTTTTGCCTGTTTTAATAACAGTTATACACAAGCATAAGAGGTGGTGGTCATGTGATGTTTATTGACTTAGAAGTCTAAATAACTATAAATAAATCTTATCACAGATACTTATAAGTGAAAAATTAATATAATTAGGTAATTATAACTGATTATATTTACATGTTTTAAATGTTAATATGCAGCTAGTTTTAATTTAACAATATCTGATTAAAATAATAATAATGAATTAAACATTATTAAAATAAAATAAATTATATATTTAAATATCATACTTGCAAGAATTATATAGTATTATAATATTTATCCTTTCAGCAATCTTGATAATATCTATGATAAAATCCTACTAGGAGTTGTAATATCTAATTTCTTTAAATAATTTGGTAAGTAGATTTAGTATTGATTTTCCACTAGTACTTTAGTTATATAGTCATGCGCTTATAGCATGGTGGTTTTTTTCTAAATTTGTGTTTTGGATACTTTAAACTTTAGTGCCATACAATAAATCAACTGAGTTAAACTGGAACCATGTAGTTGGACATTTCTGAGAGCAAAAAATGATATAAATTTTATAAATTCTGCTAATGTTTTGAGTGTAAATTTTGTTTTTCTTAGGATTGATTTGAGAACTTAGCTAGAAAAATTTTCTGGATTATGGGTGAGTGATAGTTTCCCACTTTCACAAATCCTATACTAATATACAATTCAAATACTGATACAAACACGGTAATAATAATTTATTGCAGCTTATTACAAATTTTCATTATGTTACAATAACATATTTTCACATTCTTACAGATTTACTCCTGTTTTTTGTTTTTTTTCTCATGTGTCATAGCATCAGCCGGGAAGCGAACCTACTAACCCGGGACAATTGCTTGTAAAGCAGCTGTCGCTGACCTCTCAAACACCAATGCTTGACGAATTTACTCCTGTTGATGCAAAAATTTTAATCTTAATTAGTTCTGACAGAAAAACAATGACTCTAATTATATAATTATAAACTAAAAATCTTTTATTTTACTTTACATAAAGTAAAATAAAATTCTTTTTTAAACATATATAAGATTTATTCTCTATTTAATCATATTTTTAAAAAAATATTTGAAAATAATTTTAAAGATAATGTAACACATACACATAAATATATAACTAGGTTTAACACTCCAACACTAGTTTATTGAGTAAATGAAATATTCTCATTACAAAGCACAAGATAAAGTCTTTTATTTCTTCTCTTATTCAATTGTAATTCAATAGATAGGGAAAATCCACTATGCAGGAAAGATTATAAAATTATAACTCCTTTATGGATTTACAGCTTATCACTGCTTTTAACCAGGCTGGTTATATTCATAGTGCTACGAAAATGATCGGCCTGGTTGAAAGCAATGCTAAACTGTAAATCTGTAATGGAGTTATAATTTTATAGTCTTTCCTGCAATGTAGACTTTCCCTATCTATTGAATTCATTCATTAGGTTTTTCATAAATAATATTAATAATTTAGAAATGCATAATTTGGTTATTAAAAATTTACTATATAGTATAATTCTTAAACAAGACTGAATATTTAAACTTATTATTTTGATTCAAATTATTAGATTGATAATTGTAATTTTTGTCAATATTTGATTTATTTTACAGTTCCTTAATTGCATATTTTGTATCTTAAAATACACTAAATCAATCGTCCAATTTTTACCATATTCACTCCAATTGACCCCCAGCTATTTCTTTTACAACAGTCAGGGTTTGATTCTTTTATTTCTATTCAAATATCAAGATTGTACACTTTTAATATTCTTTATGAAAGATATGTTTTGTTTGTATGCATAATAACGTGTATATATATATATATATACATTTAAAATAAATTAAGCACATATAAAATAATATAAAACCTGGACAGAAGAAATTTGGTTAAAAATGGTCAATTTTCTTTCATCAATAGAAAGAGCTGCATGATCTGATGATCTTTGAAGAATTTCTTTTAGTTCTGTGACTGAATTCTGTAAAACAATTATATATACAAATATAAAAATTCTCGAATAAGGAAAATTGTTTTATTTGCCTATCTATCTACATAATTTTATTAATACTAAAATGGTTTTCATTTAAATAAAATTATACATATTATGTATCATCCTTTACTTATAAAATAAATACTATAAGACTTATTTTTTGTTATTATTATGATTCTAATTAATTTCAAATCTTTTTATACATGTCCTCTTTTTTTAAAACAATAAAAATACTGTTTCAACTTATAAAGCTTTTCAAGACTACTATTTATTCTATTACAATTCTGTTATATGGTTTCAAGTAAATAATAGAAGCTAATCATTTGTGCTTATTAAATCTTCATCTTTATCCACATCCTTAGACTAGTTTTGGATTATGATATTAATCAATCTGGATATACTGTTCTTGAATTTTTTTATAGATTTAATATACCTTTTAATGTTTTTAAATTTCAGACTGATACAAAAGATCTATGTTAAACAGGTCTTACTAATAAATGTCAAAAATCATAAACTAGTCTGATGATAGACCAATACTAGATAGAAATTTAATGTGTTGCTCCTAGTAACTATTAATTATGCAATCTTAAAAGAGATGGCAAAGCTGTAATAAAATAAATAGTTTACTCTTAAAAAGAAGTGAGACATGGGAATTTTTGTGGTTTTATACCAATTTTGTCCAAAGTTTAGAAGACCTATTGGATATTACAAAAATAAGAATTCCAAAATACATAAATATTGAACTGTTGTCAGATCTATATAGTTTTTCAAGAAAGTAGGCTCGCATTCAAAAGTTTTAAGGGTATGTTTGAATTTCAGGCTGATAACTTAATCATAGAAAAAAAGAATAAAAAAGTGAATTGCTGGATAGATTTTTAAAAATTCAAATGACCTCTAAACGTGCTCACAAAAGTCATAAATCAGAAATTTAAATAAAAGAATTTGGATAGGATAGCACTGAATAAACATTACTTTTAGCAGAATATGATTATTCAGAGATATCAAAAAGCATGTTAAAATATTATTCCTTATGCTTTGCGATATTCGTAGATTGACGTAATGGAGATTGATAAACATCTACATGTCTCAATAAGTTTACCCAAATCACTTTATTATAAATAATTAGTATGGGGATAACCTTCACGATGAATATTCAGAGATCACCTGATCACCCCCTCTTATGCTTGTGTATAACTGTTGTTAAAACAGACAAAACTCACTATATATATTGCCACACACAGCAAGCTAGAGTAATCAATGGATGCCAGAAGGCTTGTGCATAAAATCCCCATCTAGTGCCTACTCATGCGGCCTTCGTTAGTGAGGAGCTTTGGATCTGAGAGCACTGCACCTAGATCTTAGGATCTAATGCAACCCTCCAGCAGCCACCTTTTATCTCCATTTAACTACAAAACTATGAGTCTTAAACTGAAAACACCTTAATGTTTTCAATCCAAGCCCATTAGCTTATATAGTCATATGGGTCTGAACCCAGTTCAGTACCCATACATTTTGGTGTCTTTGGTTTTTTAATAACCATAGCCACCACTATTCTATTAGGCAGGATTGGTTTTAAGCCAATAAACATCACATGATCACCTCCTCTTATGTTTGTGTATAACTGTTGTTAAAACAGGCTAAACTCACTATATATATTGCCACATACAGAAAGCTAGAGTAGGCACTAGATGAGGATTTTATGCACAAGCCTTCTGGTATCCATTGATTACTCTAGCTTGTTGTGTGTGGCAATATATATAGTGAGTTTTGCCTGTTTTAACAACAGTTATACACAAGCATAAGAGGAGGTGATTATGTGATGTTTATTGGCTTAAAACCAATCCTGCCTAATAGGATAGTGATGGCTATGGTTATTAAAGAACCAAAGACACCAAAATGTATGGGTACTGAACTGGGTTCAGACTCATATGACTATATGAGCTAATGGGCTTGGATTGAAAACATTAAGGTGTTTTCAGTTTAAGACTCATAGTTTTATAGTTAAATGGAGATAAAAGGTGGCTGCTGGAGGGTTGCATTAGATCCTAAGATCTAAGTACAGTGCTTTCAGATCCAAGGCTCCTCACTGACGAAGGCCACAAGCCAGAAACTAGTCTGGGGATATTGGAGAGTAGGCACTAGATGGGGATTTTATGCACAAGCCTTCTGGCATCCATTGATTACTCTAGCTTGCTGTGTGCGGCAATATATATAGTGAATATTCAGAGATCTATGCAATGGGCCACATATAAGTCATATACATATAAACAATACAAGCACTAATATAAGTCAAACAATATAGCAGCAGTAATATATTTATATCATTAGTTGTCATTTTATTTTCTACCTACCTCATGTGCACATCCATAATTGTCATAATCATTAAAATATAGCCATACCTAATAAATCAATCTATTAATATCTAATGCTTAGAGTTCAAACATGATAGAGCAAAATAATCAAACATATTAGAATTCACAGAAGGTTATGCTCAGGATAAATAATTATGCAATAAGCAAAATCATTTAATTTCTTATTAATCCATAATTTGTTAATATAGGCAATTTAATCACCATTTGTTTTGGCCCTTTAGTTTGCAATAGAGAATGACAATATTCTGTTGTTTAAAATTTAAAATAAATGAAATCAACAATCATTTATTCTCATTTCAAACTTGCAGAAAACAAAATACGAGTAATCTATTATTACTTAAGAATGAAACAAACCAAAAATATATAGAAAGTCTATATTAATAAAAGTTTGTTCTAACATCTTAAAATTAGAGTTCATTTGTATAAAATTGTCTTTATTTTGTTACCTAATCTGGGTGGTACACTTCTGTTGATGGGTTATTTAGTTCAATCTTTAAGGAATAACAAGTTATAATAAATGAAAAGATGATAATTGTCTGCATTAATTAATTTAGAATGATACCCATTTTTCAGGCCTATAATAATTTATGAATATACAATTATATACTACAGTGAGAGCAGCACTAAATAATGATTGATTTTATAAAAAATTTATAACAATAATCTTCAAAAAGATTGAGGTATGTTGAGACTATCCATTTGATACCCGCTATCAATCCTTCAGGTCAGAACCTAGGTGGGTTTGCAATGCATCAGAAAATTCATAAACATTCCTGTAAAGCTGAAGTGCACATTTGAGGCTTTGTTCTAGTAACTACTTTTATTATAATCAGTTTATGCCAAGCTATTTGTACTGATTTTTGGAAAGTTCTCCAATAATTCAAAAGTTACGTAACACAAAATTCCGATGAAGACAATGTGAAGCATTTCTAAAGTTCCCAATCTAAGCAAATAATTGTAGAATTATCATAATCTTAGAAAATAATATTTTTCTACTAATTACATTATAAAATAATAATGGTGCAACTTTAAATTCTAAATTTAACAAAATTGATTTTATTTAAACAAATGAAAGCAGAATGTGTATATAAAATCACAATAGATCAATCTTAAATGATATACTTAACACTCTTATTGATATTTGAAATTTAAATGTTACATATTTCATGTTCCTTAAATAATTTTTTTTTTATAATTATAAATGTAACATCACATGATCACCATCTCTTACGCTAACCCGTAACTGTTATTAAACAGGCAAAACTCTCCATACAGTAGTGCCATACAGGGTGGCACTACTGTATGGAGAGTTTTGCCTATTTAATTATAAATGTAATTATCTGAAGAAGAAATTTTTCTTATACAAATGTAATTTGACTTTCAACTGCTTGGATGCTGTGATTAAGAAAGCTTAGAATACATTTGAATAAATTTAAATAAATGTCTATTATAAATATATCTACCTTCCTACTCAAATTCAGTGCTATGAATATGAGATCATAAATAGGTTTCGAAAGCATTAAACTTAATTTAAAACACGGAAATTCTAAGTTTTTTTTATCCCAGCATCCAAGTGCTTGAAAGTCAAATTATAAATGTATTAGCACACATAAAATAGGCATTGCATATATTCATATGGAATACATTTCAATATATATGTACATTTGTACAATATATATTATACAATTGCATGTGAATAGATTTATTTAATATTTATTTAAAATCTGAATCTTTAATGTGCTATTAAAACAGAAAATAAGTTAACTCCTTATAATTTATTATATAACTGCCAAAAGCTCCTTGAATTAACTAAAAACAGAAAGAAAAAAAAAAATTTGAATAAGAAATTATTTTTTAATTCATCTCTTTGAATTTCCATTTGCATTTTTGAAATAGATTAATAAGTTACTTCCACACTACTATTATGTCGATATTTTTATTTCTAAAAGTGGGTTTTCCCACCTAAGTTACATGATGTTACAGTTCTCTTTCAGAGGACAGGAGAGTTTTATTAGAAAGCAATCATATTATTTGCCATTCTCTTAACAAAATTTATTATGACATTTCAATATTTAAACTTTAAAGAGTTCTCTACAAAATAAATATTCCTGTAGCATCATATAATTCAAAAGAAATGATTTGCTCAATAAAACATTATCAATCTTTTACCTCTTCCGTTTCTTACCTCTAGCCTATAATTTCTAACAATTTTAATTAGGTTTCTATTAAATTAAATATGAAATGGAGGTTTTTAAGAAGTTTTTGAAGCAATTTATTTCATTATATTAATAAAATCTATTTTTGTTTTTTTATTCTAGCTTTAAAAGTAAAGTAATCATTGAATGCTAAAGAATTTAATTAATAATATTAAATAAGACTTCTGAAGAAATGATCTTTATATATACACATTACTTAAAAATAGTTCACAAGAAAGACTTATTTTAATAAATTTGTATCTTCTGTGATCAATTATTGATATTTGGAGGAGTGAAACATTGTGGTGATCTTAGCAAATCTTCAATCTAAATGGCTCATACTTTCAGATCGTAAAGCAAGTTTATTAAAATGATTTCTAAAAAAATCCTACTTATGAAAGATTGTCACAATGCACGCCATATGAAGAATTATTTCTTCAAAAATATTATATATTCCTAGTGCTACATATTAAATAGTCAATATTTATTTACATAATTGTTAAAATTAATAGAATATAGATAATAATCTTTTCGTTTCATATTATAACTAGCAATTACTAATATGCCTTATGTGTTATGTTTATATAATGTATAGTATGAATATTAATATATAGATAGATTATTATCTATATTTTTGATAATTTAATGAAGTTAAAAATTGAATTCTTTTTTCTTCAGTTTTTTCTTACAATTTAGTAAGTGTTTACATCAATGGTTGACAAATTTATGAAGAGATGCATTATACATTTTCATTTCTTTCTACTTTGGATGTAGATTTTAAGTTCAATTAGCATAAAAAAATATGAAATAAAATAAAATTTGATAAGAGAAGAGGCAATAAATACTTTGGCTCCAATAGTTAAATAGTCAAAAAAACATCTTAATCTTTCTCAAATAGTCATAGTAATCATGTTGGTTGCTGAGTTTTACCAAAAAACAGGACCAGGTCTTATATTAATTTTTGTTAAAAAATATGCTTTAGGGCTTATTTTCAGGGCATGTCTTATTTTTCATGTAAAAAAATCTATTTATTCTAGTATAAAAATCTACATTTATATTTATTTATACATTCATTACTTTACAAGTCTCAAAAGTTGGGACAACATGAAATTATGCTTTCTTGTAGGGAAAACAGCAGAGAAAACAGTTGTACTGCTTGAAATAATTTACAAGCAAGTTGCTCTGGAAAAACATAAGCTTATGAATAGTTTAAGGGAAATGTTAAATTCACCATATTCCAAAAAAGTGTGGCGAGTGAACTCAAATATCAAGATGCTGCTGATTTTTTTAAAAAATGCGAACGACATCGTTCAGTCAGAATTCATTTATAATGATAAGGCATTTAAAATCTACAAGTTTTGAAACTTTTGCGTGATGTGGTAAAATGTAAATGTCCCATTTTGTGGCAAAGTGAGGAGTGCATGTTTCATCATGACAGCGCTATTGAATAAAGCTTGAGTGTGAAACAACTTTTAATTAAATTTTGTAGGATCCAGCTTATCGATCTGCCATATTCACTCAATCTGACTTCTTTTTAATATCTCAAAAGAAAAAAAAATCTCTTTTTTTTTTCTTTTTGTGAACCTGGAAGTGGCAAGTTTACTATAATTATTCATATTTTTTCACTACAAATGCTGTATTTCTGTGAAAATAAAGGTTGTATTTTATTCACACTTGATTATCAAATTATATATATTCAAATCTTCTAAGAGTTATGAAACATGTTCATAATAAAGAATTGTTTATTTATGAGGAGAAATTCAAGTTCTATTTTGAGTTAAATAAGACTGCATTAACTATTTCATAAAATGCAATTTTATTCTTTTTTCTTATTAACAGATTAACACCCAAAATTTTTAGTGAACTGCATTATTTGCGCCTATTTCCACTACATAAAATCGTCACTTATGGTTTTATATATATAGGGTAAATTAAATACTTTCAAGCGGACATTGAATCTTGAAGATCTTATAAACAACATCTCTCTCAAATTATCTATTTAATTTTTTTAGATGTTTAATGGCCCAATCATTAATCAATGCATTAATACTCATTGTTGGTCTTTTTTTTTCTCTTTCAAAATCATTTTCTAAGAATGTTTTTAAATCATCTTATAATTGTTATAATCAAATGAACACTAAATATTACATGACTTTTATAGTTTAAGGTATTGAAAGAACAGTTCTGAATATTTACAAATGTTTTATCTATAAATTTAAAGGTACCATTGATGTAGCTTCAGACCTGTACAATTGTACAAGCAATTTAATAATCTTCAAAATATTTGAAATTTCAAGATATTATCTTAAATAGCAGAATAGTCATTGAGTAAATTCACATAAAGTCAATGTCTCTTATTAATGAAAGCAAACATCCAGAAAATAGACATGAAAGTCTGGTTGGATTAATATTTACTAGCCAACTGAATATCAATATTTACACTTCGGCAGCTAGAATGAAAAGAAAAAGATGTAAAGATCAAACTATCCAATCTTCTATCACTGAATAGCAATGAGAAGCAATTAGCCTATGAATCACAATCAATTCCAGCTTAAATTTGTGCTTAGAAGCTATGATAATAGAAAACAGCTTGAGCTCTGTTACTTCTATTATTTGTAATAAAGCTTTCATATAAGAATTTATGTTACAAGTTTTATCACATTTTCAGTAAAAGACTGTCGTTGAAAATAGAACTAACAAATGCATGAAACTTTTAATCTTAAACTTTCTATGTGATTATTATGCTATACATCTTTAAATTTTATTTAAAAAAATAATATCTAAAAACATTGCTCTAATCATCATAGAATTATGTCAAATGGCTTTATTAGCTTACATTTAATCTATATTAATTAACAGATTTTCTTTTTCCTCACTTTCCAACTAATTATGATATCAAATAAATTTTTTCAAATGATTTCAAAAGCAATTACCTTTATTTTTATTTTCAGGCCAGTTTCTGGTCTTTGCTTCCAAAAGAGAAAAATAAAATTTATATATATAGCAGCTACTGTTATCATAAAATTAAGATATCTAAAGTATATAGAAACTGGTCTGGGCCAGATCTATAAAGCTATGCAAAGGTATTGGCTTGGATTTAAAACTATAAGGTTTTTTTTAACTTTGGGATATTAAATTGAATAGAAGAAAGAAGCAAATAATGAATGCTAGATGCATAAGAGTAGCTTTGAATCCTAGCCTTGTGACAAAATCCAAAAATCAAAAACCAGTCTGGAAATAGGGACTTTATAGTACTACACCATCTGAAATCCACTAATTGAGTAAATAGCTCTAGAATAGAGTAAAGATGATACCTCTTCTATTAATTCAACATAAGCATTTTAACCCTAAGTCCATGGACTATTCAAAGCTCAGCTACAGTTAATTTCAGAATCAAAAATAATATTCAAATAAAATAAAATTTAAATAAATAATCACATGATAACTTGTTGGTGATCAAATGGCATAAAACCCCACAAAGTGATTGCTGAACATAGCAGTTCTCTTTAACTGCCTTATATGTTTCAAAGCAGTGGTACAGTGACAAACGTAAGAGCCAAAAGTTCCTAGGTTGACGCTCAATCTGCCATTACTGATGCTTAAACATTACACGATCTCTTAAGCAATTAACCATTTATTATTTGTTGCTAAAATTGTTGCTTTGACCACTTTAAATTTTTCTAGTTTCAATCTTGAAATTCTCAACTTTTGATTTTGCTATTCTTATCATTGCTTTTGTCTTTTTTTTTTTTTTAAAAAAAATGTAAATAAGTCATTTACCTGCATTTCCTCGCTCAATTCTTCAACATAACACTTGTTTACATTCTCTTCATCATCTTCTGTAAAAAAAATATTTAAAAAAAAAATATTTTTTTTGTAAATGTAAAATTTGCTTATAATTATGTAAAATTTAAATACAAGTATACTGAGTTTGAACATCTTAGTTCAAATCACTTCTAATTATAATTATATGTTAAAATTTGTTTATTAAGAAAAAAATCTGATTATGATATTTGAAGTGATTTGAATCAGAAATTAAAAATTACAGAACAATGTTAAATAGATTATTTTAATATATTAAACAAAAATTCCTCAATCCATAATCACAATCGAATTCTTTCTTTTTAAATTCAATATATTTAGACAAATATATATAAATACTAAACTTTTTTTTTTTAAAAAAAAAATATTTAATATGTATTGATATTTGTCAAAAGACAGTCACGAACCCTTCTATGACATTTGCAAATATCTCAAAAATGAAAACAAACTTTGATAAACAACTTTTCAGAAAATGCATGATATCAAAAAAAAATTTCTGTAATTAAGTAAACCCAATAGATTGCTGCATATTATTTATTTATTTTTTTTTAAAAAAAATATTTTCATATAAATTTACTTAAAGGCAGTATTTAAATTTTTTTTCTCCCAAATATAAAAAGAATATGAAAAATCCATTAAATGCTTTTGGTTGTAAGCTGATGAAGAATCAGATAAACTGTAGATACAATATATATAATTAAAAATAAATCTGAGAAGTTTGGCTGAGTTTAAATGACACAAAAAATTAAAACAAATATCAGAAAATGTAGGGATAATTGCAAAAAAAAATCAAAATTAAAAAGACTAAAACAATTTGAAAGGTCAGCAAGGAATGATAAGGAACAATATTACAACATTTGAAAAAATCTTAAAAAATGAAAACAAGCTTTGAAAAATGCTATATCTGCAATAATTTAATCAAATCAAAATATTAACTAAAGTAACAAAAACCAGTTTATTCACTTGCTAATAATGAAAATAATAATAAAATAAAATGAATGAAATCACTTTAGCAATTCCAATAATTTGCCAAATGAAATGGTTATCACTGACTTCTACAATGACTAGTTCACAAATTGTATTTTTCTGCTTACAAGGTTGCACAATAGCTGCTCACATGATTGTATAAAATGCTGATCTGCCATGCTAGAACATATCTGGTTATATTTATAAACTTCAGAATATGTAGTAGGGCTCATTTAAATATAGTGACTTTGCTCAATATCAAATCCACATCTTCAGCTTTATGTTAATTTTCAAGAGTATATTTATATCAATAATAATTTTAATGTGCTTACTGTCTGTATGTATAAGATTTTATTAAATTTTATTTACTCTAAAACAACTCTTCCTGATTACAAAAAATAAACTTGCAATCTTGTTGGTTATTGTCAAACACTGGTGGGAGGTACAACCACTGGTTCTCGTTGTATAATCTGATCAACTGCTTGTGAACTTGTTCCCACTAAATCTGATTGATTAGTTCAATTAGCTAAAAGCATTTTCTTGTTTTGTAATTCTGAAGGGATGTCAGCTCACTTCTCTTCTTCATTAGAAGTCTGCAGTTCATTAGGTAATGTAATTTGAGCATTATCTTCATCTATTATTTTACTCTGCCGAAACCATACATGATTGACATAGCTCTTCACAATTTTTCCATTATTCAGTTTAACTACTCAAATATATTTAAAAAGAGAATTGCCACAAAAAACTATTTCCTTTTTAAAATATCATGACTCCACACTAGTTCGCCTATTTTAAACTTTTCAAGGTCAAAATTATTATTCATAATAACTTTTTTATCTGGTAACATCTTCATTAAATATATGCGATATTTACAACACAGCAACAGTTTAGTTCATGTTTTCATTGTTGACACACTAGGAATAAAATGGATAAAACATTGTATCAAACAAAGCTTCATGTATGTCTTTGTGAGATGTTTTATTCAGTGTTGCTACCTTTTCAGCCAAACCATTTGATTCCTAATGATAAGAGTAGTATTTATTTTATCCCTTTATTAGATAAAAGCTCTTGGAACTCTTGTAATGTAAATCCTGTCCCATTGTCTAATACTATTGTTTCCATAAAACCTTGGTCTGTCTAATACTATTGTTTCCGAAAAACCTTGGTCTGCAAAGATCTCTTTTAGGGCACAAATAGTATGTATACTCTGTGTTTGTGTTTTTAACAAGCTTATATCCTGTCCATTATGAATAAGAATCAATTGCAATTAGGAAAATATATCCATTCATTGGACCTGCTTGATCTAAATGTTAGCATTGCCATGGTGATGTTGCTTTTGCCAATGAATCAAAAGTCTTTGAAGGCAAATCAGCAGTACCCTGGCACTCAACAGTTTTAATCATTTGTTCAATGTCCTGATTCAAATTAGCCACCAAATATATGAACAAGCTAAGGCTTTCATTCACACTCTGCCTGGAAGTCCTTGGGTGTAGAAAACTGAATACTTGCTTTTGACCTACTCAATCTATCATTAGAATACAGCCACTACACATAGATAGGCTTTCACAAGCATTCCAGATAGATTGCGCAATGCAATTTGATCGAGTTTTAGGCCATTCAAATTGAATCCAATTTCTCAAGCTTTTATATTCAGAATCATTATTAGTCCATTTTTCAACCTTGTTGCTATTTAGTTTTTTACTTCCACATATCAATGCAATTTATTTCTATATGTGATAAAGTTTCAGCGTAATTTCTTTTTCAGCCTTTATAATGGATGATGATCCTTATAAATAAAGAATTTATATCTATACACGTATTGATGATACAGCAAATATTATAGCCAGCGCTGCCTTGATGATACAGCAAATATTACAGCCAGCCCTTCCTTGTCAAGTTTATTATAATTTTTTCAGCAGCTGTTAGACTCCTCAAGGCATATGCAGTAGGGCATTCTCCTCCATAACAGCAATACAAAATGATAGCTCCAACTCTGAAATCTGAAGCATCGATTGTAATAATCACTTCCAGGTCACTGTTATAATGTACAAGAAATTGCTGACACATTAGTAAATCTTTTGCTTTCTAGAAAGCTAAATCACACACTTTAGTTCATTTCCAGTATGGTCCTTCATGCAATAGTTCATGTAATGGTGTAAGGATGTGTGACTCCCCTTTCAGGAAATTCTCAAAAAAGTTGAGCAATCCTAAAAAAGCCTGCAAATCTTTTGCATTCCTAGGTTTTGGAGCATTTTTGACAGCTCTAACTTTTTCCAGGGTAGGGTATTTTCCTTTCTGGTTTATAACATGGCCCAGAAATTTAATGTCACACATAGCCCATATAAATTTAAAAGAATTAATTCTTGCTCCAACTTTGTCCAGTCTCGCATAAACATTCAACACGTGTGTTCCAATTCACTTTATGTTTGAGCAGTTATTAAAATGTCATCTAAATAAGGAATAACCCCTTCCATGCCTTGAAATAAACCCTCCATTTTTGCTTGAAACACATTTGGAACTGCAATCCCATAAGGCAGTTTGTTGCACTTATAAAGTTCCAGATGAGTACTGATCATTAGCTATTCAGCAGTTGTATCTGTAACAGTCATTTAATGAAAAGCTGATATTAAATTGATTTTTGTGAAGAACGCCATCTTCTGAAGTGATGCTAAAAGTTTGTGTACACTTGGAGCTAGATATACTCCTTTATTTACAAATTTATTAAGTGTAACATGATAATCTCTGCACAATAGAATGCACCCATCCAGTTTCATAGTTGCAGCTACTGGTATAACCCATGATGAATCTTCAACTGGAAACAAAACACCTTTATTGACCATATCTTTAATAGTCTATTCAACTTTAGGTTTTAAGGTAAACGGAAACCTTATGTGATTTTCATATTATGGACTGAGCATCACTTACAATTTCAATATCCACTGGCTAATATTTTTAATTCAGCTAATCCTAGCTTAAATAAATGGAGGAACATCTTTCTAACTTCTGTTTCCAACTGAACTCGCTAAATTATTTTAAGATGAATTCCCAATGGATGAAATCAAGTTCTTCCTAGTAAAGGATTTACGTTATTCTTCGCAATCTGTGAATGGTAAAACAATAGCTTTAGCATTAATATTCACGGGTATATTAACTTTCCTTTGCCATCTTCGAACTCATAGCTACAGCTTGTGCTTTATTTACAGGGATCAAATTATTTTGCATTCTGAGTGGTCTAAAATTCTGATGCTTCTTCTAACATTACTTCCTGTGCCAAACATTTTCTGAGGGCTATCTTAAAATTCACATTTGGCTCACTCAGAAAAGTTTTTCTCAGGCTATGGTCAGACATTCCAACAAATAGATGATCAAGAAACATGTCTTCTAACTTGGAGGAAAATTGGCATTGTTTCACAAGTGTACAAAATGCTATATCAAAGTATATGTAACTCTCATGAGATAATTGCCTTATCATCCTAAAATGCAGTCGAGATATCCATTTTGAAGTTGCCAGTTGGAAATATGCATTTAATTTCTCTTTTAACTCCTCAAATGGAATATCCTCAGGAGTTTTTGGATCACACAATTGTTTTGCTATTTGTAAAATGTCCTTGACAGCAAATAACAAAAGCATAGGTATTTTGAGTCTATCTCTCTCAATTTTATTTATTAGCATATAACACTCCATGTGTTCAACATAAACTTTCCACATATGTTATTACTATCAAACTCGCAAATACTATTGTTCAACATTGTCATTATTTATCAACAAAACCTTAAACAGGTTCTTATTTCATAAACTGATGACTACAGTCATTCAATTTTCAACTCATGCCCTTCTACTATTGACTTGCACCATTCTACTGTCAACCTGCACCATTATATTGTAAACCTGTGCCATTATGCTATATACAGGCATAAGCTTTGTGTTTATCAGCTGTATATGCATCTGCAATAATTTAATCAAACCAAAATATTAACTGAAATACTAAAAACAAATTTATTCATTTGCTAATAATGAAAAGAATAATAAAATAGAGTGATATCACTTTAGCGTCTTTAAGCAATTCCAATAATTTGCCGCATAATAAACTGTTCATATGCACAAACATTATATAGAAGTCCAATTATTTATATGCATCCGTTTACTTTGGTTTTAACACACAGATATTCTAACCTTACTTCTAATATGTCTTTAATCATTTCACTGACTTCTACAATGATTAGTACACAAACATTACATTTTTCTGCTTACAAGGTTGCACAATTGCTGTCACATAATTGTATAAAATGCTGCTATGCCCCACTAGAACATATCCAGTTATATTTATGCAGTTCAGAATATATAGTAGGGTTCATTTAAATATACTGATCTTGCTCAATATCAAATCCAGATTTTCTGCTTTATGCTAATTTTCTAGAGTATATTTATACCAATAATAATTTTAACACCCTGTCTATATGTACAATACAAGATTTTACTAAACTTTATTTACTTTAAATATACATATATAAGCACAGAACAATTCAAAAAACAATAACTATCTTTCAGAAAATGTATGCAATTGAAAGGAATTTTCTGCGATCAAGGAAGTTTGACAAAAATGCCAATGATTATTTTATGACAAAAGTAACAAAGATAAACTAGAGATAAAAAGAATATATAAAAGTGCTATGCAATAAAGTCTTTAATCAGGACATTTTTAACAAATGAACTCTCAGTAACAAAAGATAAAGTCAGATTAGCTTTGAAATTACTGCCACAATGAAAGGTCATTATAACTAATATTACACCAGAAATTTTACAGAATCAATAAAAGTACTGCACAGATTATTTCAATTAATCTGAAAAATTAGTCATTTAAAATAATTCAATTTTATATAGTATTTATACCTCAGTATAATTTACTGGCAATATGTCTTTCATAGTATGTAAGTAAAATTATACTGCAAAATATTCATTGCAGACATTTAAAAAAAAAAGATCATAGATCAAATCATTATATTAAAAGAAAACAACCAGACTGCAAAAAAGATTAAGGAATTAAAAATATCATTGATAATATATACTGGATAATTACAAAACTTAAAGAATATCAGAAAAAATTTATTATGCTAAATCATAAAATATTTTTTATGAAAATGAGGTTACCAGAACATAGCTCAATTATGTCATACTACAAGTTGCATTTAAAAAGACTATGGAAAAACAGGCTCCTTTTACAAAACTATAGTGGAGGAAATATGAATTTACAATTAGTGGAAGAAACATTAACCTTAGATAACTAATGATATCATAGTTACAGCAAAAATAAAAATAAAAAAGATCAAAAGAAACTTATTTTAAAAGTTAAAAACAGAATGAAAAAGATAAGATCATAGTTAAATATGATAAATACAATGATTATGATAATATGGGTAATGATTGATGTTTAATATGATGGCAGTTTTTATCTTTTTGAATCATTTTCAGCAAATTCATTACAAACAATACCAAGCACAATTGCAATGAAAAGCATATAAATAATTTTTAGATGTGAAGATTATATCTTTAAAAACAAAGATTACATTTGCTACAAAAGTTGGACTCTGAACCAAGAATAAAAATATGTTGAAGAATTCGTAATGTGATGCTTGAGAAGACTTGTGTAAATTCCATGGATAACAGGAGAAATAAATGTCAGTACTTAATCATTAAATATAAATGTTTGAAAAAACACACAAATAATCAATGTCAAATTGGCTTATATTGACCATATTAAGGGATAATTTCATTAAATCTATATAAATGTTGGGAAAAGTTGAGAATATAAGAGGAAATTAATGACCTGCTACGAGACAGCTGGATTCTATCTCACAATGGAGAATGTGCCTTTTTAAACAAAAAGAGAAAAAAAGAAAACATGCCATTAAGCAGCCTAAAAAACAATAGGGTGTTTTTCAAGTAATTTGAGTGCATTTAGCAGTGACTAATAGTAATATATAAACATTAATTATATTAAACTGAAGATTTTCACAGGCAAGATATAAAAGAGATACTATTCAGGTTCATCATGTAACATTTTGGATAGACCTTACTTGCCATCATCTGAGTAAGAAATGTTATTTTAAAAACATTGTAGAGATGCTGCAAATAACATGTGGAACAAAAACAAACTCCATTCAATAATACTAAAAAACGTTTTAAATGTAATGAAGGGAAATGAATGACAGGACATGAACATTCTGCTATAAAATTAGTAGTTATTTTGATAATACATTTTAAGAAATTTGTCCAAATGTGATATGTATGTGTATGCTTAAATGCACATACATATAAAGATATAAATTATAAATGAAATAAATAATAAGGTATAAAAGAATTTTAAATAACTGATCTTTTTAAAATAGGAAATAAACATTATTTATAATTTTGTTAAGATTAGAAAAAAAGATTATTTTCTAAAAGCAATTAAATTAATGAGAATAGAAGGCAGTATGATAATAGGATATAAAACAATTAAAGGCATCCAAGTTTAGATTTCTTTCGTGATTATAAACTGTAAGCAAAAAATAACTCATTAATTAAAATCAGAGATATAATGGTTAAATTCTTGTATCCAGCATGTGAGCAATGAAAAGAAAAATCACCTGAGTGGATGGATGGGAATGTGAGCCAATCAGCTTTAGGAAATGAAACAATGAATGGACTCAAAGCAAATTGAATCAAGAGGACTCTTGATTCTTGGAGCTTCAACTGTGCACTCAGACTTATAAGCAGTGCCACCAAACATATGAACAGTCAGCTAGGACCCCTACAGGTCATACTGATCTTCAATATTATTTTTATTTGCTTATGGGCCTATGTACATATGTAATATATATATATATGTATATATAATTTGTAACATTTAGTTAGAAATTGCTAAGAGTATTATTATTAAATTGCATTTAATCTCAACCTAATAGTGTCGAGTCATTACTGGGGATTACTATTTGTTAAATTAATCTGGAAATGGCTAAGTTCACAGATAAAGTGTCTGGTGGTATAGCAGTCCAAACTTAACTAAGAATAATATATAAACATTAATTATATTAAATTGAAGATTTTTACAGGCAAGATATAAAAGAAATACTATTCAGGTTCATCATGTAACATTTTGGCTAGATCTTACTTGCCATCATCTGAGTAAGAAATGTTATTTTAAAAACATTGTAGAGATGCTGCAAGCAGCACGTGGAACAAATCAAAACTTTATTCAATAATACTAAAAAACATTTTAAATGTAATGAAGAGGAATGAATAATAGGACATGTTCATTCTGCTATAAAATTAGTAATTATTTTGATAATACATTTTAAGAAATTTGTCCAAATAAAAGATAACTTAGATAGATCATCGTGATGTTGATACAGTCTGATCTAAAAGGCCAATCTGATTTTTTTTGATAGTGTTATATCTGTATCTGGAAAGGATCACTGATAATAGAAAAATCTACATTGTGATCAGTATCTAGATTACAAAATTGAGAGCTGATGATGATGAATCATCATCTAGTATATTCATTTCTCCTAGAACTGATATGATGATTATTTATACCCATATAAAAGACTTATAAATTCACTATGAGATTTCATAAACTTTCTAAGACTCAAAATGAATAGTTCTTACTCAAAACTAATAATTTCTTTTAAGACAAAGTTTATAAAATCCCATATGGAGTTTGTGAATCTTATGTGAGTATAATTAGTTATTGCATCAGTTCTAGGAGAAATAAACATGCTGTAAAACAGTATTCATTATCCTCAGCACTCTCTTTCCATATTATAGTCACTGGTTACAAAACAATTTTTTTTAATACCAGAGTTCTATCCAGATATGATATTCATCGCCAAAAAAAAATCAGATACCACTAGGACTCTTAAGAAAATACATTACACCAACAAATCCTGATGATATATCTAAATATATTTCTTGTTTTGAAATACCTCTTAAAGCATACTAATCAAAACTACTGTTAATATTATTCAGAATATTTATCTCCTATCATACATCTCTCCGTCATTTTTATTTTTGTTGGATGGACTTTAATCTTCTGTGTGTAACTGACAGTACTTCTAGAATGTAAATAATATATATCTATATCTTAAAAATGAACACTTTATAATATAATGTACAATATAAGACAGAATTTATTCTTTCTTGATTACAATTTCAAATGCCCAGAAGTCATCATCAGAACTACAATATTTAATATATATAACCATATAAAAAAAGGCATACGGCTTTATTGCTTGGGTGTTCATAAGAAATTCAAGCACTAGAGAGGTTCCTGGAACCTCCCAATCCCAAATTGAATGCTCTACCAATAATGCCAAAACATGCAGGGCATATAAACACATATAACTAATGCTTATCTATACAAACATACTTATATATAACAAAAATTACAAACAATATATGTAGGCAAGAAGGAATAAATTCTATTTTATATTATACATTGCATTGTAAATTGTTCATTTAAGGGGTATTGGTATTTTTATTTATATATATATAAATCAATACATAATAAGATAAGAAGTAAAAAAATGATATTACTTCTACAATGTTTGGGAAATAAAATTCCTTATCCTGATGATGACAAATGCAATGTCAGTACAGTAGTACTGATAATTATGCATGAATGAACCTGGAGAATAATCTTTTTATATTAATTATATTATATATAATTGTAGCTATTCCATATTCTTTTTTGATGAATTTGAGGAAGGTTATTTAAAAATAGCTGAATCATATTTTTTGCAATAAATTTTATTTTAATGAATGCACCCATGCACTTGGGGTTTTCCTGAAGGTTTGTGATGATGGTGTTTTACTTGTATTTTTATACTGGATTATTTCCATCATCTAATACAGTGGTCTTCAACCTTTTCACACCTGCGGACAGATAAAAATAAGGATAAGGTTTCGCGGATTGGCAAAAATAAGAATAAAGTTTCACAGACCGGCAGAAGTCTATAGATAAATTTTCTTAAAGATGTAAACTGCTTAGCCTTAGATGAGCATAATTGTTATAACTAATCAAAACAACAATGTTAAATATACAAGATGAAGTTATATATATATATATATTGAGTTTGTATAATAAAAAAACTTTTTTTTTTAATTTTGAATTTTTTTAGAAAAGTAATAAAAAATTTAATTCTATCCCCTCCCCCATAAACATCTGTGATAACTAGAAAAACAAATTAATTTATGTATGATTGATTAGATTTTGTTTTCGTTCTGTTTCTTTTTTTAAAATTGGGTAAAAATGAGATGTAAAAATAAATAAAAATTGTATATATTAATTAAAAGTTTAAACTCTTATTATTTTGTTATTATAAACTTTCCTGCCAGTCTAGCAGCGCGGATTTGCAGAAAACTTCTGCGGCCCGGTGCCGGTCCACGGACTAAGGGTTGAAGACCACTGATCTAATATGAGTATTGAATGTCTTTAGAAGTTAAATTTTTGGCACACTTATACCAAATTTTTCTAAAGATATTCCATACTTATATTAGATGGAAATAGTCCAATATAAAAATACACACACATACTTTTTTGTAAGAAATTATTTTTCATCATTTTGATCAACATTCATTCATTTCCTGCTGAGCATGTTTCTTTTACTTTGTATTATAACACACTTAGACTTTATAAACAAAAAATTAATAAAAAAACTTTAATATAAAATACATATCTTTAGAAATGGATGTATATTAAATCCTTTGCCTGAAGAAAACGGATGATGGAAAATATTAAATCAAGTCACAATACTTGATCATTATCATCTTTCATTAACACAATTTATTCTAACATCTCACAACTGAAAGTTATATCATAAAACTTTGATAACTCTATTTTTTGTTTCCTTTTGATATTTTTCTTTTTCTTTGTGATTTAACACAAAAAATGTCACAAATATTTTTAAAAGTTCAAAATCCATTGGAAAAAAATAGCCTTTTTTATGCCTCTAAAAACATGAATTTAAAACAAACATCACATCACTAGTTTATTTTTAACAAGTACAAAATCTATTTTAAATAACTTTACATTAAAACCATCTATATAAAAGAATATTCAATGAAGGCTATGGGGATAACAATAAGACCCCAGAACAATTCTCTATTAGATTTCATCAGTGAAGAATATATCACAAAAATCAATCCAGCAATCGTCTTTACTATTATTATACTGTTCAAACTGCTTCTCACTTATGAAGGCCAACAGATAGAAACTATTCTGGTAATCTAATTGAGGTTAGCATCTTGAGTCCATTGATTTACTCATGCTTACAAAGTTGATTTTAAAGTGGTATGATTCTAAAAATATTTTCAGAAACTTATTGAAGAAAAACACACACACATAAAAAAAAAAACAGAAAATATATTTTTGAAACTTACTTAAATAGAATAATTTCATTTTCTTGTTAGCAACTTCATTTTCTTCATTTTGATCAAGAGAGTGCTTAGAAGCACAAGATGCAGTAAAAAAATCAGAAGTTGAACCATTGACTTCACTTATCTGAAATTCTAAATAAGTGTATTAATTACTGAGCAAGTTGTTTAAATTGCATACCTTATAAGTAAAAAAATAATATTTAGCAAAATTTAATAAAATTGGACCATCCATTTAAAATTACTAATTTTCACTTTAATATGTGCAATATCTACTTGTCAATTTGCATGTAATAAAACTACAATAAATGTTACATTTCATTCAAATTTTACCAAGTTTTTAATTCATTACAAAACTGCAAGTTGCCTATTGAAAGCTTTTTCTTCAGAAAAATATGATTTTATGCTTATTTCTACACTAAGAATACATAAAAAAAATAAATCCATTATTAATTCCAGTAATAATTCTTGTCATTATTCTGATCAAAAATATCATTAATTTTATAAAACATAAATAAATAAGTAAATAATTTGTTATGTGAGAGTTAATATTAAGTTTGAGCATTGAAAAAAATAAAATTCAGCCATGTTCCAGGGACATTGAATTCTAAGCTCTGCCGAAACTCAAAAGTCCATGAATTACAGTTTAAACACATCATTTTCAATGTTTGAACTTCATGTAAATTTTTAAGTGAACTACTAAGCAACAAACTATTCAATTTTATTAATTTCAATATTATTAGAATCAATTTAATAATATTTTTCTATAAATATTTCCCATTGTTAAATAATTTATTTTTAAACTATTAAATAATTTATTTTTTAAACTATTAACGTAATTAAAAAAATACAAATATTTTAATTTTGCACCAATCAAATTACAGACATCACTATTTCAAATAACATAAATTACACAGATTAAATTTTAAACTAAGAGACAAAGTAAATTTCAACAATCACATTAAATATTAATTAAAATGATAAAATTTAAATTTTGACATACATAAAATTGTTTACATACATAGATCAAAATACCTAAAGATATTTGAAATATAATTAATGTCTGGACCACATAAATTGACTAGTTTAGTTGAAATGCATCATGGGAGCAGATTTACTTTTTTCCAATGTCTGGAAATAAAACAGTGATATATTTAACATTAATATTTTAGTTTTATGTAGTTTGATAGAAACATGAACAAGATTCTTAAAATAAATTTCTATAAACTTTATATAGAAATCATCTTCTCAAACTTTACTATTGAAAGAGTATAATATTCTCAGGTAATGCACTCTTTTATACTTCAGGGTTTTGGGTTAAATGTAATATCTCATTGATCCCATAATCAATATTTTGCTTAATTTAATCTGTTTATCAACATTAGGCAGAAACCATGTAGATAGTAACCCTCCATTCTTTCTCCAATAATAAATTCTTCTATAGTAGGAGTGGCCAAATTTTTAGATGTTAGGGGCAACTTTTTTGGTGAAAGTGTACATGAAGGTGACTATGTTTTTTTTAGGGCTTCGAAATGGAAGCCAGAAAAAAAAAGATAATTTTTGCCAGAACGAAAAACAGAATGGAAAAAAATAATGGTTCAAAGTTCAAGTTTTTTAGAATGATCTTGCAAATTGGTGGGGGTTTTTTTTTTATAAAGCCTTTTTAGATACTTGCGAATATTGCTGATGTTTTTAGAAGATACTTACAACCTGATGAATTTTTCTTCTATAAAATATGAACTGTCAAAGACATTTTATTCTGACTACTATTAAATTACCTGTTTCTTCTAGTACTACAATTTGTGCATGTCACTTTATAAAATATATATTAAATAACAATTATTAAATTACCTACTGTACCAGGTCGAACCACTGAAACCACTTACTTATACGTATATATAAGTTTTGGACGGTTTCAAACTCCTTCCTAATACATTTATAATCTTATAAATGTTACAGGGACGAACCGGCACGTTCGAGCAAAATGGGAGATCTTATTGATAGCTTTAACTATCAACAATGGCCCATCTCGGCTGCTAGATTCAAACCCCTACTATCCAAATACTTTATTTGTTTCGGGGTAAACCCCGGGGCGCCAGCTAGTCTGATGACTAACATATTCGGGTAGTAGGCTCATAATCCAGTGCTTGAAACATTCCCTAAAACTAGCTCAGTCTAATTTTAATTCAATAACAAAATTATACAAAATTAGTGGTGGAAAGAATTAATAAAAAGGTTGGTAAAAAGAATTGACCGACAAATAAAGTTTAAGACTGAAGACATTTTATTTTAATTAACATTAATTAAGTTTAAAGATAATTCATTACCCAACATTAATTGACTAAATTTAAACATCTTTATAAATCTAATTTAACACATGCACATTTTTAAGGTAACACATATCTGGTGAAAAGCATAAATAATATGTGACATCATTAAATTATCTCACATTCACACACACGCACATCAATAGGTCATTTTATGCATGCTTAAGAGTTCAAATTACTTTACTCGGTAGGATTGACGAATTACAGCGGTGGCTACTACGTGTAAATGATAATAAATAAATGTTTACCTAGGATTTTTAGAACGTGGATATTGCTTGTTGTTGGCTGCTTCTGATGGATTATATCTAACCGGTTAGATTTGGACATTTCTTGAAGAAATTTTATGCGAATCCATTGGCTTTATTCTCGAAGACAGTTAAACGTTTGACGGAAGATTTCTGAGTTGTTATGCAGACATTATTTCACAGGCAGGTTTTGATGATCTTGTTGGACTAAAAAGGCTGAAGCACGAGCGTATATTTCCAAAAGCTGCTCAACAATGCATTTTTGTTTCTGAGTACATAATATAAATGCATTGTTATCTCAACTGAAACAAGACTGTCACTGCAAACTAGACTGAAAAAACTGCTCCGATAAAAAAAATCTGGCTATTTATGTATCCGAATTGTTTTTGTTTTAATATCCTCTGGCAATAGGTGCAATAGGTATTGTCAAAATTCCATTGGTAATTAATCCTATGACAACGTGTTTTTGACGATTGTTTAATTAGTAGTAGCTTTCATAAACATATTGTTTTTATATTTTTAATTAGTAGCCCACCGCTGGTGTGGTTTTTTTAAATCTTTATTTAACTTAATAGCCATCGCTGTGTTTTCCAAATATAATTTCTTTTTTAACTTTCATTTACATATATATATATATTAATATTATTCTAACACGCATACATTTATTTACACTCACACGCACATATATAATTTATTATAATAAGCTTGAATGAAAAGAGATTTATATATTTTTTAAAATTTTTAATTACTTATTTTTACGAATACTAATTTAGAAAAACTTTACTTTCTTTTATAACACTTTTAGTTTGACTTTAAGAAAAACCCCTTCCCACTTTTAATCTTTTATTTCAAACTGTTTTACAAAAGATTTTTTTTTTATTTTAATAATTTTTTTTAGACAAAATTATTTTATATACATGTGCCAAATTGGCCTTGGCACACTATAAATGATTATTTTCTACAGTTTTCCTGAATTTTAAAAATAATTCAAAAAAACATATAAAATTAAAGTTAATCCATCAATATTTTTACCAAAATATAACAAATCCTGAATTTATTTCTTGATTTTTATAAAATTTTTGTTTTTTGTATTTTCTGATTCATTTGCATAATTAATAAATAAATACGAGTAAGAAAATTTAAAACACATCCTCCTCTCCTACCGTGGTATCAAAAATTTTCTAGAGAAAACAAAAAACATATCAATAAAAATAATTTTTACACAAGTCCTCCATTTCTGCGCCTTAAAAAATCCCCACATTTTCTCTGCTAACAATCTTTACAATAATTAGATATAAAGTTCATGTCTTGCTTTGACATCTATTTTCTTTCATAGATAGGAAAAAGTCCTATTTTCTTTTTAAATCTCCTTGAGAATTATTTTCTAGCTAGACAAAGTGTTTTAAAAAGTTCACAACTTCTTTGTTTTAAAATCAGTTCTTTAAAATCCTTGTTTCTCCAGGACAAGTTATTTTCATTTCTTTTCGGGAAAATGGCAATTAAATATTTCTAGGAATTGT
This sequence comes from Epiperipatus broadwayi, assembly GCA_028023455.1. Lineage (NCBI taxonomy): Eukaryota > Metazoa > Onychophora > Udeonychophora > Euonychophora > Peripatidae > Epiperipatus > Epiperipatus broadwayi. The sequence goes on along the minus strand of JAQFVV010000097.1, from coordinate 2,614,403 downwards.
AGTTCTAGTGTTACATAAAAATAATTTAGTTCCTTTTAGCTTCTTCCAACCTGGGTCTATTTTTGAGATCGACAATAACAGGTGTTATTTTAAATTTATCTATTTTTAAATGAGAATAATTTTGAATTTTTACTTTTTTTATTTTTTATTATTTTTTATATTCAAATCAGCTCTGAATTTATTACTATATGTCAATGCTCGTGTCAGCTTTGCGATAAACATCTTGGCCACCTCTGTTCTATAATATTGGGTCTCTTCAGTATATATCAAAATATGTCATTATTCATTTGTTAATTATCAATGACAGTCTCTTGCTGATCTTAAGTCCTAAAATACAAGCATTAAATCAGTGGGTAGTCCATGTAATTAGGAATATTCTCCAATAATTACCACATCTAAATATATCTATCTTTTTTCATCTACTTTTGTTGTGTTTCAACAGCATTATTATTAATTGGAAAAATTAAACAAGTTTTAATTTTGTAGATCTTAAATGCTTCATTTTCTTCATTTTTCATATTTGTTGAGAATTTTGACATCACTATTATATAAAACTTTTGTTGTTAAAACATAATATTTATTTAATAAATAATAAAGATACAAAAAAAGTAAAATGGCCCCCATTGTTTAACACAATGATAAAGTAACAGACTTCTGGAACTTAAATCAATGAATCATGGCTAAGTTCTATCGATTATCTTTATTTGAACTTTTTATGAACCCCTAAACAATAATTTCATTTTTCTATAGTGAAACAATGATGGAAAAAACAATATTCACACACCAATCTGTCAAATAATAAAAATGAGGTTTATATTATTTCTTTTCCTATTTACTACCAATAACTAAATGACTATCTGAAATAGTCATGAGACCAATACTTGAACAAAAACTTTAATTTGCTTGGAACTTGAAAAAAAAAACCCAAAATTCAACCCTGATTGGAATTAAAAATTTTGGATATCAGCCATGAAGCCTTTTGTGAGGACGATATAGTTACAATAATATAAAGAATATGTGATATTTAAAAATGATTAATAACTTCCAAGAATTTCAAATTTAACACATGTTATCCGAAAAATTTGTCAGACAGAAAACTGAGTATTTATAATAATAAAAAGTAATAACTCTAATACTATTAGCTAAGTAAAACATATGAAGTTATTAATATACAAATCTAGAAAAAAATACTCGATTGATGGAAGGCCTCACTTTTATTACAATTATAATAATAATGCCATACTTCTTATGAGACACCACAAGCACTGAGAATTTCAGCAATCAAAGAAGACTAAACAGAAAATATCTTGGAAAGAAAAGATCAAATTAATGACAATCTATATTAAACTGAGAGTCAGAGTTATCATAGGTAATAAAGGATATATTTAGCAATATATTATAAGATCGATTATTATGCAATAAATTCTATAATACATCCTTTATTGAGGAAATATATTAGATTCAGGTAGTGCTAAATGATACCATTTTTAAATAGTCCCAGATTTAAAAATCAATGTACCCTTAAAGAAAATTATATGTGAAAAGATATAAAGAAAAGTTCATTCAGAATAAGAAAAATGAATAAACAATAAAAGTGACAGAGACAGTTTAATAGTTTTGATCAGATGCAATATTGACACATGAGAAAAATGGAAAATGATTATCAAAAGATTGGTTCAAAAAAGAATATAGAACAACAATATAGCATATAACTAAATTGAAGATGAGTAAACAATAGCTGAAACAAAAACTAGTAACAACAGAATCATATCAATTTAATATTAAAGATAATGATATGGATATTCTATCATCCTAATACAATTAGGTATTGTCTGCACATCCAGGAGAATCAATTCATAAGTATATTCACTAGAAAAATGAATAGTATCTTATCTCAGAAAAAAAAAAGAAAACTAAAACATGATTTTCAAATAAAAAATAAATAAAAATAATTCCATTTATGTAAAAGTATTTGTGTAGAAAATTATGGTAAGTTTATCTTTTTTACCAGTGGTTGTTATAACAATTAATCTAAAAAAAAACATCAAAAGCATGAAAACAGTTCAATTTATAAAGATTCATGCCATGAAAAAATTTATAATCATTGCATTCTGGAGTTAGAAAAACATTAATTCATTTATAAATCATATAAATATGGAAATTACATGTGTTTAAAAAATTAGGAATAATAACTATAAATTTCATGTTGTTATTGTTGCTGCTGCTGCAGTTGTTGCTGTTGGTGGTGCTACTACTGCTGTTGCTTACGTTGTATGGGCTGCTGCTGTTGTTGTTGCTTATGTTATTGGTGCTGCGGCTGTTGTTGTTGTGATTTCTGCTGTTGTTATTATTATTATTGTTATTACTAACATTTTAATGTATTTAGAAAATTACAAATAAAGTTTGAATTTTTTTAAAAAAAAAAACATTTAAAATTTCAACTAGATGATAGAAGTAGTACAATTTATAACTACAAGGAAAATGTTATCATCACAAACTTTCAGATAATTAGATACAAATATGGTATTTTTTTTCTAACAATCTTTTTCATTTTTATTCAAAATCTCTCACTGATTAACAAATGCTTCAATTTAAAGTAAAATCGACAAGTTTCTTTATAATCTAGTCAAAGAAAAATGATCATATGTTTTAAAACATATGCCAAAAGTACAATCCTATATATATATAAAATTGAAGGAAATTTATTAGCAAAAAAAGTATAAAAAGGTTTTTAAACACTAATTCTTATTAAGTACATGGTCAGCACACATATATATATATATATATAAGGCTTTAACCTTAATATTATGTGCTTTGAGTGCTTAATTTTACTGTGATAGGGACCTCTACTAATCTTAACACAAGATTATAAGAGTTGCCATATTATCTTCAACCTACTTTCTAATTATATAGGCAAATCTAAAGCATTTTGATTTGAGAGTGTGAAGCTAGCAAGTTCTTCACTAAATAAGTCCACTACCTCATTTAGAAATCCACATTCATGAAATCTTTCGATTCACAGTGAGATAATATTTAGGTCTTATAATTAGAAATATTTCAAATCAGTTTAAAGTTATAAACATTAATTCTTCTTAAGCGCATAGTCAGCACATAATTACATATAAGACTTTAACTGTAATACTCTGCACCTTGAGTGCTAAATTTAATCATGAAAGGTACCTCTACAAATCTTAACACAAGATTATGACTTTATAAAGATTAAGCACTCAAGGCACATAGTATTAAGGTTAAAAAAGGTTTTTATAAAATTATGAGATTATTTTTTATATTACCTCAACACTGATCAATATTGAAAAAATTAAATATATGATTGTAATAGCAATCATATATCATTTCAAATTAAAATGATTCTAGACAATAAACATGACATCAGATTTATAATTTATCAATGATAGATGTAATAAAATAACTGCAGTTAAAAAAAAAAGCAGACCAATGGATGCAGGAAAATGGTACATAATGATGAACTGAGAGTTTACTATAAACAAAACAAGATTTTGTCACTACATTGGCACAAATCATATAGTAAATTCAGTTTAAAATTAATCTTTGACAATGTTTCTCACAAAAAAATCAAATTTGAATTTTAGGTATGATTACACAACCATTATATTGAAAACGTTTTAGTGAAAAACAATTATAAATCAAACAGTGATATTTATACTTTTTTATACATTGCAGAAATTCATAAGCTTTGAGTAATATACTTTTTGTTTTATCCTACAAGAGTGTATCAATTTTGGGTAGTATTGCCCTAGATGGATCAGGAATCAACATTATAATTCAGTTTAATGACGTAATTTCTTTCTTTATACTGTATAAATATATACTATTTAAATACATGTTTACTATAAATAAAACAAGATTTTGTCACTACATTGGCACAAATCATATAGTAAATTCAGTTTAAAATTAATCTTTGACAATGTTTCTCACAAAAAAATCAAATTTGAATTTTAGGTATGATTACACAACCATTATATTGAAAACGTTTTAGTGAAAAACAATTATAAATCAAACAGTGATATTTATACTTTTTTATACATTGCAGAAATTCATAAGCTTTGAGTAATATACTTTTTGTTTTATCCTACAAGAGTGTATCAATTTTGGGTAGTATTGCCCTAGATGGACCAGGAATCAACATTATAATTCAGTTTAATGACGTAATTTCTTTCTTTATACTGTATAAATATATACTATTTAAATACATGTTTACTATAAATAAAACAAGATTTTGTCACTACATTGGCACAAATCATATAGTAAATTCAGTTTAAAATTAATCTTTGACAATGTTTCTCACAAAAAAATCAAATTTGAATTTTAGGTATGATTACACAACCATTATATTGAAAACATTTTAGTGAAAAACAATTATAAATCAAACAGTGATATTTATACTTTTTTATACATTGCAGAAATTCATAAGCTTTGAGTAATATACTTTTTGTTTTATCCTACAAGAGTGTATCAATTTTGGGTAGTATTGCCCTAGATGGACCAGGAATCAACATTATAATTCAGTTTAATGACGTAATTTCTTTCTTTATACTGTATAAATATATACTATTTAAATACATGTATACTATATATACTTTAAGCTAGATGTAATTAAAGGGCATTTGAATCCAGACTTTCAAGCTCCCCATAGTCATCTACTACATCTTATGCAGCTGATAAACATGTGCACATACATATGAAAAAGATAAATGATCTCCAATATATGTATTTCATGCTAAAATAGCACACACCAATTGGTCCGAATCATTACTTCCATGCATATATATTGTGACTTTGCTATTTTGTCACAGTTCCTTATGAGTATATGTTATAGTCAGTTTTATTTTAAAAAAAAAAAAGTTACCTAACAAATATATAATATTTTTATATATAAAGCTAGTCAAAATATAATGTTTGATTGAAATGCTTATCTAAATTATTTTGAAGCTATAATATTTAAATTTATTAATAAAGTTCATTTATAATATAGTATAATATTAGTCAGTAATTATTAAATTTCTATAACATAATGATAAAATAATAATTCTAGTTATAAAATATAATATTATGTAAATCTTTAGTGTATTTTAAATAATTCTTATTTAATTATCTTAAATTATTAAGTAATGAAGTCATAAAATCTGCAATGTGTGGTTCATGTGTGTGCACACATTCTTGCTAAATTGAGTAATTTTTAGTTCCTTGTTACTATAATTAATTTATTAGTTGTATTAAAATTATGTTGCTAAAATTGATGTATCTATTTTAGTATTGCAAATTATTTTATATTGATTTTTTAAAATGTATCAAAATTAATGTTATAATTATTTAAATAATATTTTATATTTCAAATTTATGTTAACTAAAAAAATGTTAATATTTAAAAGTATATTTAAATATTTAAGTAAAGTTACAAATAAATTATTTAATAAAAATTATTAAATAAATTATTTTAAGAAAAACCCAGACATAAATTAATTTGTATATAAATTTTTTCTTGTCTGAGATTGAATTGACCAATCAAATTCTGGTTAATTAAAACTATAAATAAAAGTGACATGGAAGAAATCAGTAATTAAGTAATAAAGTCATTAATCATTAATTATTTCTAAAAACTTTTCTTTCCAATCAATTCAAAAGTTAAAGTTATAATATTTTTTTAATATTTTTTTTTTGGTTAATAAAGTATTAAATCTATATTGTAAAATTATTAATAGTACTTAAGTTTATTAAGTCATTTTATAATGGAATGAGATCTGAAAAATATTCCTTATCAGTGCTACATATGAAACTGACTGGAACTATGTTAATTAATGGAGACAATATGAGTTATTCAATAGATGTACCAATAGTCAGGAGACTATGCAGGAAATAAGGTCGTTCAAACCGAAGTTGTAAGAAATTTATTTTTATTAACATTTGTAATTTTGTGATAAAAGGACAATCTTCCTTAAGTTTAATAATTAACCATGATGAGCATTGACTTTTATATGATATGGAAGGCTGAAGAGTTAGAGAAGATTGAAGACTGTCCATTAAAGTTTGAAGATTTTCTATCTTAATATAAAAAGAGCACTGATTATGTGTGTGTGGTAGATGATCTGGACTAAATGATGAGTGCTGGTTCAGCATGAAATGCATATATTAAAGATCATGTATTTTTTTCACATGTATGTGGAAGATGATCTGGACTAAATAATGAATGCTGGTTCAGCATGAAATGCATATATTAAAGATCATGTATTTTTTTCATATGTATGTGGTCATTTGTACCACTTGTATAATATGGAATAGATGATTATAGGGAGCTTGAAAGTTTGGTTCAAATTTCCTCTAATTATATATAAATATATATGTGTTCTTTGTAGTCATGCCATGGCAAAGATATGTTGTATGGAAAGCTTGGCTCAGCAAAATAACAAATATTGTTTGGTATTAAAGATTTATTACTATAATAGTTGATAACTGTCTACATACTCTGGTAGAATATATTTTATTATATATATAATTCTTGAACATATTAAATTTAAGCAATCATAATTCAAGGAAGAATATAGTTAATCAGTCTAGATTTAGAGGAATTACCTAAGATATATGCTACTAATTTTATCTACACTATCTCACTGGAGTGATGAATGCAAATAACTAAGAAAAACTGATTTAAGTAATATAGCTTCAATATAAAATCTTATTTCAATTTGGCAACTATGAGCTTATTTAAAGTTATTTATTTTTTGTTAAAGAAGTTATTTAATAATCCAAATCTATTCTTCTTTTTTCCCCAAACGTAATATCTTAAGATATATCCCAAACTTCTACCCCCCCCCCCCACACACACACAGTGTAAAATATTCAGTTTTGGTTAAATTTATTAAAAATATAGCAAGCATGCGATCAAATAAATTCCTACAGATAGAATTAACTTTGATTAAACTGATTTAAAAATAAATTTAGCTTGTATGGGAAATAAAGACCTATAGATAAAATTACCTTTGATTAAATTGATTTAGAAATAATTTTAGCTTATATCAGAAACAAATTCCTATAGATAAAAGGGGGAAAAAAAATCTTAATGAAATTTATTGGAAAATAAATTTTGCCTGTACAAAATTTGAGTGATTTTCTCTAATGGATAAAAATACAATGAATGTATTGTGTTAACTGAAGCAAAGGTCAACTGATAACAGAGTTTAATTGGTTCTGGCAGAAACTAATTAAAACCATTTTGTCCTTAATTGTATGCCATTAGTTTAATTTTGAATGACATATTTTCAAGTTATATAAATAAATGACACAACCATACCAATTATTGGAAAATAAACATATTCTATTCATCTATTCAAAAATAATTTTATTTAAATCCTGGAGGCATTTCATCTTGTGGATTTTCTATTATCAAAATTATATCAGTTAATAAAAAAGGTGGTTTAATTTCTCCACAATGATTATTTTCTTTATAATAAGTGAATTAAACATGGAGCAAATTATTACTATTAATAATTTAGCCTTCTTACAAAAATAGAACTCTCTAACTTTGTCTTTAATATTGTTCCTTAGTTGCCTCCATTATCCAAAACTTCATTACATTATTTGACAATATAATTAATATTGTAAGTAATAATCTTTACATTGGATTCCACAGCAATCATTATTTTATAATCCTGGAAATATTTGTTTGCATTTTATGTAATTAATAAAGAGATGCATTAATAGTGATCTTTAAACTATCTAATTACTCTGCTCTGATATAGATTCTTCATAAACAATCATTTGTTGTCTAAAATCAAATAGACTTACCTACTGTTGCAAATATCAATAAATGATACTTAATCAATTTGATTTCTTATATAATCACTTGTTGCTTAAGAACACATAAATTCTGCCAGACTGATAGACAAAATATGCGCATGCTATCAATTTTACTGGTACCATGTGCAATATTAAAAGTTGATATAATTTAACATGATCAAGATAATTTTAGTGATAACAAACTTTTCATTTTGTTCTACAAATATTTATTGTAAGCTTGAATAATCAATGAGCATCAGATAATATGCTGCTATAAAACCTTATCTTCAGACTCATTATCTGATTTCATCAGTGAAGACTAGGAATATATTCAATCCAACTTTGAATCCTAGTCCTTATTGGTGAAAGCAAAAGCCAGAAATACGTTTGAAAATATGACATAACTATCACCATCTGATATCCATTGAATACTTGAACTTAAAAATATTTGATTCCAGAGTTAGATGAAAAGAACTCTTGGAAGACTGAATAAACATAAAAGTCTTATGATGTTGCTGTTGATAACAAACTGGGATTAATTTCTTACACGAGTCTGAAAATAGCTTTCATGAATTAAAACTTGATATTCAATTTAAGATAATAAAGTGAAAATCTAGAATGAGAAAAATTGAAATCAAATTTAAGACACAAATAGTTTTAAATATGTCAATGTTGATATTCAATTTAAGATAGTAAAGTGAAAATCTAAAATGAGAAAAATTGAAATCAAACTTAAGACACAAATAGTTTTAAATATGTCAATGTAGAGTAAATAACTCAATGAAAAGAAATGCATGAAAACACAGATCAACAATCATACATTTTTATCCAGCAATTACAAATATTCTCAATATTTGGCTTGAAAAGCTGATTTCCAGATTGTATTACTTTAATCCTTCATAAAAATAAAACTGGATATTTTCATTATCCAGGCTGAACTTAGAACATCAGATTAACTTGAAGTAAATTTTGCAAAATACATGGATGAAACTCATTTATTCTGAGACTGTGATATCAGTCCTGCATCATTATTAGCTATATCATTTATTAAATTATACTCTTTTAATGTCTCTGTTCTTCTTATCCTTATTTTGACTTTAGAGACACTAGCTTCAACAAGAATCTTAACTATTTATACCGTAATGGTTTATCATCTAGCATTAGTTAATAATAGTCAATTATGATATCTCTGAATGAGATATGATGAGAAGAAAAATGTATGTGAGGAAAATATTTGATTTAAATGGCTAATGATCTGAAGGGATTCATATTTTGTATAGGTTAATGTTTATTCTTCATAGATGTATAAAATTAAAGCCTAGATATCTTGATCATCCTATTCCTTTGTTGAGCATCATTATTTCATGCAAAACTTAGAAGACAATACAAACTGAGCTCAATATTTTTTCATTTTACCCAATCCAACATTGTTATAAAATCATTATAAATTAATATAATAAGCAAATAATTATTCTTATTATAATGCACTTAAAAAACATTGATCCTTCAGATACTCATTAATAAACTATTAGTTTCCAAATATTATAGATTCTAACTAAATTAGTGTAATTTGAGACTGAATTAGGATTTTTAACTGGGAATTCTATTTATAAAATAAATATTTACAAAAATTCAAATATATGATATATAATTTGATTATAAAAACTGAGTAAGTGATTGCATCATTTGATCTTTATTCTAAAAGAATAAGTATTTAATTCTAATAATATCCAAGGTCACAATTAAATTTAATACTGCTCTCTTCATTAAATCATTTACTATTGTTTTGATATTGAAATTCCTGATCATATATTATCATTAATATGGACTTAGAGATTAATGCTCATTAAATTATACTACAGAGTCTGATTTCTTATTATTTCATTTCAATTAATATTTAATTTTTGTTGCTTAGTATATAACACGTTATACAGAAAATATATTATTCATGACATATCAACTGTGATATTGACATACATAACTAGAGATCTCTTGTCTTAATAAATTATCTTTTACCCCATTATGAAATTTAAAAAATTGTCTTATTTTTCAAAACAAAACATTACCACTGCAAGTAAATATAACTTTTAATTTATTTAATATCTAACATAAAGGCTATATATATATTGAAACAGTAAGATTCGTATTCGAATCTTAAGTTTCACCTTTTTCTGTCATCTCTCACTGACCGGTCTATCCCGCCCAAATTTAAACTTTTTGATATCGAATTGTGTGTGTAACAATATTAAAAATGTATAAATATATGTAGAATTCAGCATAAACATGCACACATTTCGATCTCAAATTAAACGCAATAAATAGGGATAAAATAATATAATTTAGGTTTCTTTTAGTTATATAATTTTGTATAATTTTAATCATTTATTTTGGATTATAAAGTTCATATTTATTGCTTTGTTTAAATTTTGTTTAATAATAATTCTAAAAATATCTGATGTAATATTTAATTAAAAGTTAAAATAATCTTATGTTCCCTTTTTGTTTTTGAAATTTAAAAGCATCGGTCAGTGATAGATAATAGATTAATTAGTAAATGTAAAATGTAAACAATAGAACGGCAGCTTTCTTTAATTAAAAACCAACAAAATGCATTGATTATCCTCAGGGCAGATTAAGTAGAACCTAAAAATATCTTAACAAAATGTGAAAGATCAAGATAAGAAAAGAGCCATCTTAGACTTGCTGGAGACATTCACTTAAACTTTAGCTTTGCTCTCGATCACTGAGAGTCTCCAAAAATATAAAAATAATTTGTTCCTGCCAAGGTATGACCAAGTAAAGCACCTAGATTATTCTCCATCGGGAGATGGCCTATCGGATGCTGAACTTTCCATTCACCATGAAGATCTGCTGCCTGAAATAAATGAAAAAGCTGCTGCTGCCATGAAATTAAATGAAATATCTAAATACAAGAAAGACTTGCCACTCCTGAACTTTTTGCTGCTAAACTCATGGAATAAGGAAACTTCTTATAAAACAGGTACCTATCTATGTTCAAACTCTAGAGTACTCTAATACCATGCTATAGCTCTTCTTCATATTACTTATCTAAATTGTAAAATGTAAAAACTACCCTATGTATAGCTAAAACTGAATAATTAACTTAATGTGTAAATTTCTCTACTAATCTAGCTTACCTCATTCTATCTTGGGTGCGTATTTCTAAAATCTAAATTTTATCTATATTTATTATTTAATTATTGCATGCTCACAATTGTCTCTATTTTCAAAGTTTAAATCTATGATCGTATGAAATAGTGAATGCGTGTCACATTTTCATTAATATGTACTTTCCTAAATAACTAAACTTTCATATAAATTGACACGCATTCAATGCATCATTTATTGTAATGCAGGGGTCTACTACTTTGCAAATGGCTGACGTATTAGTTATTAAAATTCCCAATTTATATCTGTTTTGTATTTATTAAATCATCATGAATAATTTCAGAAAATTACATTTCTTTGAGAGTCGCCAACGTTCGTTAATAAATGTTGGTAATGTAGGACCGAGTCAGAAATCTATTTAAATCTCATCATAATCGTTTATACAGTATACATGTGTTACGTTTTAGAAACACGATGACCCATTCCGCTGTGAAATTTCCGGATTCTTCAGGGTTGAAATTAACCCCAGTCGTCCTACACAAGTGGGCATAATGGATGCTCCCGTAGGACTTGACAACGTCATGCAGCCAGCCGGCAAAACTGCGACAGTACCACTTGTCCCTGGTTATGCTTATGTGACACCTTACTTCGTCGGGTCGCGGCAGAGACCAGCCTGACAGTTTTATAAACTCATTCGCGGCATTGCAGTTTCAATATACTGCCATTCCATATCGCCTTTCTAAAGCGTACCACGTGTTCCTTTGCTCAATTATATTATTCTATATATCACTCCGCCTCTGCATTATCTTCGTAATTCACTCTCAAATAAATGTTTGCCCTTAGTCATAAAATAAATAGTTTAATTAAATAAATATATGTCCGCCTCTACTCTTAAATCTTACTTTAGACTCTTGCATTGCAAAGGTATAAATCCCTCCAGGCCCGCATTAGAAATACTTACTCGAGAATTTTAGGTAGCTAGATTACACCTTCAAATAAGTGAATTCCTTTTGTAAACATTTCAGTATCGGAAATACCGCTACTGAGTCCTCAAAATAAAATAATGTCTAAACAAATAAATGTATTCCTTTTGTAAACATTACAGTATCGGAAATACCGCTACTGAAATCCTCAATATAAAATAATGTCTAAATAAATAAATGTACTCTTTAAAATATAATCATGTTGCAAATCCCGCTACTGAAGCTGTTAGTCCATAAATTATTAATAAATGTTTTATTAAAATGTATTAATAAATAATTTTAAACTATATGTCTGCAGTTACGTTTCATTTATTCGATCCCATTCTATATAATATTTCCTCGATTATGTAAATATGAATGTTTAATTAATATTAGTTTAATTATTGGCTAACTCGAGAATAAAATCATGAGTCTCTTGCATATCCCTGACCACCGTGCCTAAGGAAATATTTACTAATGTCGCATCAGATGCATTGTTTCGTGGATTGTATTGTGGAACCGATAAACTATGTTCGAACTCAGTACCACGGGTGGCTTCGCTACTCGATGGTGCTGCTGTTCTGTATGGTGGTCGAATTCTGCACTATGTTTACGAGTCACACATTTTCTGACCGTTACACAATATATACCTGAACAAACAATATAATATATAGGGTATTTTGAGCTCACTTTCACATGCTATCTCATACCATGACACACTTGACTACATATATGTCTAAAAGATAAATAATGATCAATACATGTATTTCGTGCTGAACCAGCACTCATCAGTTGGTCCAGATTATCATCTCTACACATATATACAATAAGTGCTCAGATTTATATCAAGATTCAATCTTCATACTTTAATGAATAGGCTTCAATCCATTCCATCCTCAACTCTTCAGCCATCCATCCTATTTGAAAATTTGATGATGGAACGCTCAAAGCCCACACTGGTGCAGACATTCTCATCATTTAACTAAAAATTTAACTTATTTAATTGGAATGTTTACTTAGTTATTTGAAATGTGAATTTGATTTAAACAAAATATTTTATTTAAACTAAAATATATCTATATATATATATATATTTAATGCATGTGTTGGGAAATTATACATTTATCTCATTTACACATATGTATAATGACAAATATTTGATATAATGATGTACACATAAGTTTAATTTAATTTCACAATTGCTAAATATTAATTCACATCTGAATAAATTTTGCAGTTATTTTTTTCTTTTACTTTTATTCCTGTAATGGCTTTGTTCAACCCACTATTTCTTTCTAATGTCTAGTCTTCCTGGAATTTTTTCAATACCATGAAGCAACTACTATAATATTAATTTGAAATGTCCAGCACTAATTATTTTCCACTCCTTTAATATCATTCTTGTTTTCTGGCATATTAGAAATTTTTGATATACCACATAAACTAATTTTGGCATTTGTTGAAAATAATGGAAAAAAACATATTCTTGTTCTATAACATCAATTGATTATCTTATTTGATGAAAATTTTACTTTATAAAATTATTCTCAACCTCTACATCAATCATTACTATCTCAATTAGACAAAATAGGTGATTTTTCTTTCTTAAGATTCATTATATTAAAGCTATTAAAATATTCATTACATTGATTTTAGAATAATTACTCATGACAACAGAAAAGTTTTAATAATATCAAGATTTTAAACTAGACTTAAAAGCTTTCTTGAAAATAGTGGCTTGTTAGTTGTGTGGTTTAGTGCTATGAAAGACTGATATATTCAAGAGTTAAATATCACATCACCATTTCTTATGCTTACTTATAACTGTTATTAAAACAGGCAAAACTCTTCATACAGTGTTGCCATTCAGTGCAAGCCAGAGTAACGGATGGATGCCAGAAGACTTGTGCATATAATCCTCATCTTGTGCCTACTCAGCCAATATCCCCAGATTAGTTTCTGGCTTGTGACCTTCATCAGGAGCCTTGGATTACTTTGACTTTGATTACTCTGGCTTGTACTGGAGTGAAACATAGAGAGTTTTGTCTGTTTTAATAATAGTTATAGGCAAGCATAAGAAATGGTGATCGTGTGATGTTTGTTGGCTTAAAACCAATCCTGCCTAATAAGATAGTGGTGGCTATGGTTATTAAAAAACAAAAGACACCAAAATGTATAGGTACTGAACTGAGTTCAGACCTATATGACTATATAAGCTAATGAGCTTGAATTGGAAAATATTGTGTTTTCAATTTAAGACTCATAGTTTTGTAGTTAAGTAGAGATAAAAGATGGCTGCTGGAGGGTTGCATTAGATCTTAAGATCTAGGTACAGTGCTCTCAGATCCAAGGCTCCTCACTGATGAAGGCCACAAGCCAGAAACTAGTCTGAGGATATTGGCTGAGTAGACACTAGATGAGGATTTTATGCACAAGCCTTCTGGCATCCATTGATTACTCTGGCTTGCACTGAGTGTCAATACTGTATGGAGAGTTTTGCCTGTTTCAAATATCTTGGACAAAAGTTCAATCTATAATATCCAGTGTAATAAAGGTCACATCATCTTTAGAATGATAAACCATTTGATTACTCATTTAGGTATTTTTCTAAAAATGATAGAATACTTTCATGCAAGCTATGTAAATGGATGCAATATTTTTGCTTTACGACAGTTCACTAAATATACCATTTCAGTTTTAAAGCTACATCGGAAGTTTTAATGAGGTTCAGATCAGTAAGATGCATCACATACTGCACAAATAATGATTAATTGAATTTAGTATATAAAAAATCATTTTATACATTATGACATATATTCATATTTTATAACATTCATTCCTTTCTGCTAATTATTTACCTTTTTTTTCTATAGGAAATACAATCCGCCAAGGTGCAAGATTTGTATCTGCTTCAAATAAATCTTGTAATTTACTACATAAAAAATTAACATGGGTGCTAGAAGCTTCTGAAAATTTATAATTCATTGGGCATCATGTCTAAAATAACAAAATGACTAATTATTCATATATCAAATAATTTTAATTTATGACAGCAATTCATATATATTATAAATATTACATGATCACCATCTCTTATGCTAGCACATAACTGTTATTAAACAGGCAAAACTCTCCATACAGTAGGGCCACCCTGTGCCAACCAGAGTACGGCTCCTCATTGACAAAGACCACAAGCCAGAAACTAGTCTGGGGATATTGGATGAGTCGGAACTAGATGGGGATTTTATGCACAAGCCTTCTGGCATCCATTGATTACTGTGATTGGCACAGGGTGGCACTACTGTATGGAGAGTTTTACCTGTTTATTATAAATATTTTAAATCCAAGTATTATTTTACATGTCAAGCATTGTTAGCTGAGAGGTCATGGCATCTGCCTTGCAAGCGAGTAGTTGGTTGCAGACGGTTGTGGGTTCGCACCCCGGCTGATGCCATGACATATGAGGAAAAAGTATATTTTACATAACTGGAGTCTACATGTAATACAGGGAATTTGAACACAGACTTTCAAGCTCTCTTTGGTCATCCACTTCTACTCTATCTCATATACCAGCACACATGACCATATACTTATGAAAAAGATGAAGATCTCCAATATAATAATAAATATAGGTTTAATCCTTGAAAATTCAGAATTAATGAATATGGTTTGGTAAACCTGGTACATATTTTTTTTCATCCATTGATTATGTATTTCATCTAATAATAAAATCAATGTAGAGTTTTAACTTCCTTACTGTAACAAACTTCCACAAAAAGAGTCTGTATTTCTATACTGGTCTAACAATTTATGTTATAGGTTGTACTCCATTATCTAGTTAAATTATTACATTTTTTAAAAAAATTCAAACTTTATTTATATTTTTCCACATATACCCAACTGTTAATAATAACATACAGGTTGGTATGGAACACAACATTTCGATTAGTATTATTCTCTTCTTCAGGTGCTGTTGGTGACCAGTGATAATCTAACATGAAAATTAAATCAATGATCCTTCGATTCATGAATACAGAATTTAAGGTGATGCTCTAAAAACTATATGATTTTGCCAAAGTTAACAAACCATATAATTTTTTTGTGTTTCTTAAAAAGAAATCAAGAGAATCCTGACTAGAATATAAAATTTCAACTGAATACTATCTTTGGTAGAATGTTAACCTTGACAGATTAACCTAACTTGTTAAAATATTGACTTAAATTTTATTGACTTAAATTTGGTATTCCAAATTTAAAAATCACTGTTTCAATTCCTATGTTAGATTGCCACTGTGAGACCAGCAGCATGCAAAGAAGAGAGAATAATACCACTTAAAATAACATGTACTAAAAATAAAGAAAAACATTTAAATATTCAACAAAATAATCAGAATAGTCCAACATATCGTATCTTTATTTTGCTTCTATTTTGTCTTGCTTTATTCTATTTGTTGTATTTATTTTCTTTTATTATCTATATTCAGTGTCATCAAAATAAAATAATTCTGAAGATATTTGATCATAGTCATATTTACATTAAAATATTTCAAATTGCCTGTTGATATCAATTTGATAACAACTATTGTTAATGCTATACAATGATAAAAATGTAAAATTAAATAAGATATTTTTTTAATGTAAGCCATCTTGTCTGTATCCAATTTCACTCAGTAGAACCTGTCTGAACTTGCTGTCAACTCATTCCTCACAATAACTGGTCATGAACTATGTCATCAAACACAGCACTGAAATTGCATTCTTTAGTTGGCTTATACAATCTTATAACAGTCTTAAATTTTCTGACATGCTGTCTGGCATCTTCTAAAATGTAGACACACCACAAGTTTTGTTACCATAAGTTTGAAATGTATACTTAACTTTTCTTTTAATGCTTGATAAGGTACTTTCTCTGTTTCAGGTCACATAGACAGTTAGGTGCAATACATTTTTTTACTGTCCACCCACATCAATGTTGCCACTTTTTAGCTTATCCTCTTCCATGTTATTAATAAGCATATATCTATCTGCATGCTTGACATAAATTTGTAGAGATGTATTGTTTACATTAAACTCACTAAGGGAACTATTGTCCAGTGTCATTATTTTCTTTCTATAAACATTTGCTCTTAAACCTTCTTTACAAGCTTTTCTCCACTATATCCAGTCAGGGCCTGTGCAAGGGTACCTGGGGCCCCTAGACAAAGAAAAATTCATGTGTCCCCTATCAATATGTATTTACATACTCACATGTATAATAAACATAACATAGCGAAATATAAGCAAAAGTGAAATATTTTTTTTTACTTTTTTAATTGATAAACAATACTAAAATTGCAAAATAAATATGAAAAAAAAGTTTTTTCCTTTAACTATATTGATTATTAATAATTCATTAAAATACTTAATAATACCTTTACAATTAAAGTTAAATACAGATGACGATTTAATTAATTGTTCTTGCTTTTGCTCTTATGAATGTTTGAATTTTATAATAACATCAAGATTAGTTGCAATTTCATGTTAAATTAATATCATTGCCAGACCAGTTGAGTGTATATTTTTATTAATTTCAATTTTAAAAATCTTCTTTCTGCATTGGCTACTGATGCTGATTATGTTGTGAATATTCACAATGTGATAAATAAATTCAGAACACTGTTTTCTAATTTATGCTGGCATATATATGAGAGAATATCAATTGCCGAAGTGTTTTCAGAAATTTATTTTGCTATTACATGCAATTCATTATTTAAATCTGTTCCACCTATACCTCAAGAATTATTGTGTATAAGGTATCTTTCTAAAATTAAACATTTTTGAAGCAACTCTTCAGAAGACATTTTTTGCAATTTGTATATATTTAAAATACCACATTTTTTATTTAATGGACATGTGTTGAATTTATCATCCACAGCTGCAATAACGGTATCAATGATTGAAAAATAAAAATCAATCTTAAATTTCTGAATAAATTTGCTAATAGGTTGATCCTGTTTCTCATACATAAATTTTTTTCTATATCAAACTATTTCTTGTTCTTCTTCAAAATTAGGCAATATACTTAAAATCTCAGCAACTTTTGTCCAACTCATCATCATTTCAAATATTCATTAAGAATTTTTTTGTATCATTTGTACAATTTGCAGCACTGTTTATATCAGTGCTTTTATTCTGAAGTTATTTACTTTTCAAAAAATATATTATACCACATGATTAAAGATGCAATAAATTTAAATTTCATCAAATTTTTAAGGAGTCTCTCTGCTTCTACTTTCATAATATTGCCATTTAATCCCAACAAATGATCATCTCAAGATATTTCTTCCAGTGCACCACAAACATTGGACAAATTATATCTCAAAGATTTCAGTGACACGATTTGACTTTCCCATCATGTATCACAGACTGGTTTAAAATTAAATTAGTTAGGTGCTTTTTCACATATTCCCAAATCAATAAGTTGAGTTGGAAAAATATGCATACAAATGATGTATTGTATTGAAAAATACTGTGGCATCTAAGCTACTAGCAGAACAATTTTCTATTAAATTCAGTCAATGTGAACTGTAAGGTATATAAGTTGTTTTTGAATTTATATTTAAAATTCATCATTGCACACCTTTTATGTTTACTTTCATGTTGCTGGCTTTGTTGTATCCTTGATCTCATAGATTCTGAATAGGTAAAGATAAATTTTCTAAAATACACATTATTTCATTTGCCATACTTTCTCCAGTAGTATTTAGTACGACTACAAATCCCAAAAAGTTTTCATTTATGAAAATTGTATTGTTAATGATATCCACAAAGTGTATTATTACACTAATTTGCTACATGTGAGCAATATCGGGAATAGAGTCTGTAATAATAGAAAAGTATTTGATGGCAGAAACAAAGTGCAAAATTTTTTTCTTCACAGCATCAGAAATAATCTTTATTATTTTATTTTGCAAATCTTTTCCAAGATAATACACATATGTTTCTTTATTTTTTATTCTTCTCAAACGTTCATTAAATAATAGAATCAAATTTCACTAAGAATTCAATGGATTTCAAAAAATTTTCATTTTCATGAGTAAATAATGTTTAATTGTTTATTGAATGGATGTTTGTAACAGTCATTCTAAAATTTAAAATCAATGTTTTCTTATGTTTTTTAATTCTCACCTCCACTATTTTCTGTTTAGGATAGTTTTCAACATGCTTTTGGGTTTTTTCATGAGTACTTATAATTGATGAAATATTTCTCCAGTCTTTTAAGCCAGAATCAGCAATGTTAATATTCCAATGATCAAATAACAAGCAACAAAAGCAAGATGTAGAATCTGTGGATTTCGAATACATTAACCCTGAATGCTGTATTGTCTGAGTATTAAATAACTTTCGAGTACGGTGTGTTAAAAATCTTCAACTGTTATTATCTTTTGGATAATCAAACTTATAAACTTGTTTTCAATTAATATTTGACATAATTTATAATATTTAAATTTTTTTATTTTATTCCATGTTGCTGAATTATCGTAACTTAAATTTTAAAAATTGATTTTTCTTAATCTCACATTATCAGTGACAATTCCTGTTATATATTACAAGGTAAATATCATATGAGTATACTTAACATGTTTTTATAAATATTATTTAAAATCCCAAATCATTTACTGTTTGTTTAGTAACAATTTTTTTTTTGTGTAATGGTGTCATTTCATTAAAATCGCAAATCACATTTTTTTTTTTGATTGGGAATGTCGTTCTTAAAAGTTATTAGTGTGAAAGTCTTACATATAGTTAATGTGTTTTTATAAATATTATTAAAATCCAAAATCATTTACTGTTTGTTTAGTGCGTATTTCAACTAACAATTTTTGTTGTGTAATGCCATCATTTTATTAAGATCGCAAATCTTTTTTTTTTTATTTCAAATGTTATTCCTAAAATTTATTAGTGTCCAAATCATACATATTTGAATGTGTGATTTAAAAATCAAAATCATTTACTGTTTGTTTAGTGCATATTTAAACTAACAATTTTTTTGTGTAATCTGTCATTTCGAATGACATCCTGGGTAAAAGACTATGATTTTTTCTAAATTTTATATATTTTGTTTTATGTAGTTGTTAAGCAGATTAAACACTTTTTATGTAATTATTATTATCATTATAATATATTAGGATACATTAGCTTATAAGAGAAGTGTATGTCTCCTATAGTCTACTAGGATGCCGTTTATTTGTTAGCAATACAATACAACAGTATATTCTCCAAAGTTAACAAGAACCCTGAGATAATTATTTATTATTTCATTAATTCTTAATCCATTTATCTGTATCAAAATTATGATGGTGGCATAAGAAGTTCATTATTGTTCATTCTATTACACAAAAGGTACATTCTATTTCACTCTACAAGAGTAGAGTAGATCAGATCATGACAATAAATAATTGTTATATAAGATATTAAAGTAAAGACATAAAGACTCTATTACATCTTCATTTAAGTGTAAAATATTTATTGCTCAGAGAATGCATTTTGATGGAGGGAAATGTATGTTTTGAAAGTGTTGCATAGAAATGAGTGAAGCTTTTCCTCTTCATAGTTTATTTATTTACTTTATAGTTATGTATTTTATTATTGCTTTGAAATTTCCTTTTATTTTAATGCATGTCTCTAAAAAGAGAAAGATAACTAACTGACTACTGAGCTTAGTCAAATGTACTATTAGTTTTCATAATATTAGGAGTCTGTTATACATTCATAACTGTACATATATCATTTGATCATCATAATAATAATATTAGTCTCCTCTTCTCTTTTCCTTCATAGAGTATATATGCATGTACAAACACAAGTTCATGTCAAGAAGCATTTACCAAAAGCTTTTCTTAAGAGATCTAATCACAATCTGGTAGCAAAAGAAAGCATAATGATCTGCAATTATGAGATTATATCAGTCACTCGACTATAAGTATACAATGCAGCATGAACACCCAATGGTCTATCTCAATTTAGCCACTATACACAACAACAACCCTTGATATGAAATAAAAATGCAAAAATCTTTGCAAAATCCTACTCCTTTGAGTCTTATGGTCTGGAAAATATACAACTATGATTTTCTTCCTTTCTTGGAGGTTTATAGGCTGGAGATCATGACAGGACTATGTCAACTGGACCATTATAAACAATAAAAAAAATCTGAAAATTTGAAAGAGGGTTGGAGCAATGCCTGAGAAAAAATACTCCATGGAGTTGTGTGAAAACATTGCATCCCCAAGCCAACAAAAAACTCCATCACTAAAACTGAGAGTACATCTAAACAAATTTCAGCAATCCAAAACTCCATCAATGTCCAAAATCATACTTTAATTTTCTGTTCAATTTTAAATGTAAACTCCTTAAATAAACATTAATACTACTATTTTATAATTTATAATCAAATTATAACAATCATCCTCTATATTCTTGTCACATTTTACAGTAATATGTTAAAAATTAATTCTGCATCAAAATACAGAATTTTGTTTTTCAGGAGCATTTCTGAGATTCTCATTATGGTGTCACTCATTACCAGAACCTGATTATCATTACCAGGTCCACATTTGTCACCATTTGTAACAATATGAAAATATGAGGGTTAATACAAAAAGCTGTGGTCATGTTCCACTATTGGGTAGCTATTTGTAATGAGGGCATAATTATGAGATGGAAACTTATCATCATCCCCATATAAAAAAAAAAAACAAATTTAATATAAATGAGTATGAGAGATCAATACAGCTAACTATAATTTCACCAGCACCACACAAAAGACAACCATTCATCATCATGAATGATCAACAATAGAAATAAATCAAGTCAATCTGGTGACTGGATCTACTATAGACCAAGCTAATTATTTAGCCCTTGCCAGCTTGGAGCAGATTTCTTAAACCATAATTTTGATGCACAAACTTAAGTGCTAATTCAAAAGAATGCAACAGTAAAAAAATAATGCTGGGATATTAAAACATACTGATCATCATCAATGCTCTGGACACTGAGTACCTTTAATGTACTGCCAACTATAAACTTAACTTCTAATAAATACCAACCCAAGTAAAGAGTAGTGCATGGACATGAAAGGATATTCCCTTGGCATCAATCCATGATTATCATCATATGGATATCACCACATTAAACATAACCCCTACCTCATATAACTGTTATGTACAAATCTAGCTCAGGAAGCAAGAATTATTACTGTAAACAAGAAATATATAAATAAATAAACAACTTATTATAAATCACCTTAAATAATTCATAGGCTTATCCTACAATAAGTAAATAGCTTTATTGGGATCATAAAAAAATTTTAGAACTATCGTGAAATAAGGTCACACACACTGCAATTTATGAAACAGGAATTGAATAGAATAAAAAAATTATGACTAAAAAATATTTTTAAAACAATTACTTAATATCTAATTGATTAACAATAAACAAAAAAATAACATAATAGTATGAAATTTTAAACATTCATTTCATCAAAAAATATATTTCATAAAAATTATATTAACCAATCCGCTGATTTCTATTCATTTATTAACTTTTAATTCATTATGTTATTTATTTAAAATAACTAAGAGTTTGATAAACAAGTTTTCAAAATCAAAGATAACAAACTTTGATATAGCTTAATTAACCTTTTTTTCAGAAGAGAAAATGAATGAAAAGGGACAAACATATTTCAGAAATAAAAAAATTAAACTTACAACAAATTAAATTTTCTAAAAACTATTTCATAATTTTGAAGAGAAAATTGATTGGAATTTAAGAAAAAGATGTTTCACAATTTGAAAACATTAACTTAATGAAAATATTTAAAATTATCAATTCTTATTAAAAAAAATAATTATTTTTATGTAAAAAAAAATAAACAAAATTTCTGTTAATAAAAGTAGTTTATACACACAAAAAATACCTTTAACCATGTTTTTATTGTTTTTGGATCATTTCCAGTTTTTTTCAATTTTCTCCTTGAAGGCTTTTAGTCATGTGAATGGTTAATTTGACCTTTTCTTGGTTTATAATAATTACAGGTTGAAAAATAGCAAATTTTATCCATTGAGTTTTCTTCTTGAATTTCCAAGTGAGACTGACACAGAGAGATACATGCTCTTGATTGAAGACAGGGTTTCAGATTACTTTAGGGAGTATTTTCTCTACATTTTTATTCAAGTAAAGATAGATTAAATGGGAAAAAATGATGTCTAGCTTTTAGCTGAATTTATTTTCATTTTACAAGCCACTTTTATGACAACTCATTGGATGCTAAAAGTTTGTTTAAAACTTGTTATACTATACAAGAGCTTAGTTAAGACTTCTGCTGGAAACAGTTGGTGAAGACACTGCTTCTTTCTTCTTTATCATCTGGATTAAGACTTCACTATTCTCTTCAACAACTAGGTAAGAAATATCTACAAACCAATCACAATCTTTCTCTTACATAATTTTTATAACAACCAATTAGATCAATTTTTATAAGTACAATCGTTCCATTATTTCCCTCCTTAATCATAGACATTAAAAAACCAAGTCAAGAACTTGAATTTACATCACAAAGTTCTTGGCATTCCTTTCTAATTAAAAAATTTTTCTTGCAAAAAAGGAAAACAAGATAATCAGTTAATTGCACTGATTTGATTTTTCTTGCATTAAAGAGATAAAGAAAAAAGAAAAACAACTCTGATTTAAAATAAAATTTACAAAACATTAAAATTTTATTTATTTATTTTTTTTAAAATTCTTAAACATAAAACTTTCTCTCTCTTAAAAGGTCAAAATTAATATTTATTAAATAATTTACAAAAAAATTGGTGTTTTTTCTTAGTCATTTTCATAATTTAAATTAATACTACTAATTAATTACAATTACTGTAGAAAGTTAAAAAATCTTGTTTACATTCTTTTACAATTTTCTCTCACTTCTACAATCTTTTATAACTCGTATTAAATATTCCCATATTAAAATCACATTATTATTTAATAAATTCAATGTTCGAGAATTCTCATACTATCATATTGGGACTTAAAATATTTAGTTAAATAAAGACCCATTAAAAATATGTATAGGGAAATTTAAATATTATTTTCCAAATTAATTAAATAATTCTATACTTAAACCTGAGGAACATGCTGCCAATTATTTAATTTTTGTTTTTAGTGCAGCCATGTGGCCAACTGGTTTTGTTTTAAATAAGGTTCACAAAAGGGCAGTATAAAGATTTTTTTCTTTCAATTTAATAACATTTTAAATTGATATGTTGAAATTTTGTACATTTGTTTAAAATATCTATAAAAGTGATAGGACACATTAATTATTTAATAGGTCACTTAGTTTCTTAGAAAGAAAGAGTGAAGGGGATGTTTTAAATAATGCTCATTATCAATTTCATTTCTTATGATTGCAAGCTTTATTTGAGTAATAAGAAAGTTATTTACACCCTTATTTTGTTTAGTTTTTTTTTTAACAACTTTAAAAAAACTGTCAAATCATTTAAAATAGAATAGTTACTAGTTTATTATACATCTATAATTATGTACACATCATCATTATCAACCATTATCAATCCACTGCAGGATGGTCTCTCCAAGTTTAATCCATCTTCTTCGATCTTTAGCTTCTCTTCTCCACATCACCCCTGCACACTTTCTTATTTCATCCATCCATCTCACATGTGGTCTCTTTCTGGGTCTTTTACAATCTCTTGGAATCCCATTTAAAATTTCAATTGTCCATCTATTATCATCTCTTCTAGCAATATGTCCAGCCCAACTCCACTTCAATCTTTTAATTTTTCAATGAGGTCAGTAACACCTGTTTGTTCTCTTACCCATACATTGCATTTTCAATCTCTTCTTGTTACTCCCAACATACATCTCTCCATACTTCTTTGAGTGGTCTGAAGTCTCTGTATTGCTCTTCTATTGAGTGTCCAAGTCTCAGATCCGTAAGTAAGAACTGGTAAAACACATTTGTTAAAAACCTTCCTTTTCAAACACATAGGCATATTTCCTTTTAGTATCAAGTTAGTTCTACCAAAAGCACTCCAACCAAGTTTAATTCTATGATTAATTTCCTCCATTATGTTTCCATCTGTATTAATAATCTGACCAAGGTATTTGTAACTGTTAACTTCTTCTAATTCATCATAATCAATCTTTATTTTCCTATTTTGAGCAAATCGATTAAACATTACTTTAGTCTTTTTAACATTTATCTTTAGTCCTACTTTCCTACTTTCATCTGATAAATCCTGCAACATTTCCTGCAGCTCTGAAGCATTATTTGCAAAAACAACTACATCATCTGCGAAATCTAAATGACTTAAATAATCTCCATTTACTTTCACTCCTTTAGTTTGCCATTTTAATCCACAAAATACTTCTTGCAGCACTGCTGTAAAAAGTTTTGGAGATATGGAGTCACCTTATCTTACACCTTTCTCAATGTTGACTTTCCCAGTATCATTATGTAATCTAATTGTTGCTGTTGCATTTTTATAAATATTCTTTAAAATATGACAATATCCTGGATCTATCTATACCTTGATGATCCAATGCTTTAATCACTGAAGAAATGTTTATAGAATCAAATGCCTTTTCATAATCTACAAATCCAAAACATAATGACAACTCATATTCATTTGTCCTTTCTATAACTTCTCTCAACACCTGAATATGATCTACTGTACTAAAACCACTTTTAAATCCAGCTTGTTCTCTTAGTTGGTGGAAATCCAATGTTCTCTGTAGACGAGTTGTAATTATCTTGGTAAAAATTTTATATAAAACTGATAAAAGGCTGATAGGTCTGTAATTTCTAAAATCTTCTTTATCACCTTTTTTAAATATTAATATTATTACTGCATTCTTCCAATCATCTGGTCCATCTTTATCATTTAGACATTTGGTATATAACTTTGCTAAAATTGTTTCTATTTCTTCACCTGCTTCTTTTAATATATCAATTATAATTCTATCATTTCCTGGAGCCTTTCCTTTCTTCATACATTTAATTGCATTTCTTACTTCTTCATTTAAAATTCTGGGCAATTCGGAAGATGTAATAGATATAGGAGGTACTTGTTCTTTATTACTATATAATTCTTGATAAAAATTTTCTACCAATTTCATGATGTCATCTCTCTTTTTAGTAATAATTCCATCTTTTTTTCTTATTGCAGATATAAATTTCCTACCAATACCAAAATGTTGTTTTACATTCTTAAGACTTTTATTTTCTTCTACAGCTTTTCTCGCTAGTTCACAGTTATACTTTCTTATATCATTTTCAACTCTTTTCCACACCATTTTACAAAATTCGAGATATTCAATTCTTTTTAATGCATCATTTTTGTATATCTTCATATTTCTTCTTTTCTTCATAAATTCTTTAGTCTCAGTAGAAATTTTATTGGTCAATTGCTGCTTTTTTCTACCAGCTATCTTTCTTGCAGTTTTTAAAAGTGTATCAGTTATTTTCATATTAATTTCATTCAAATCTGAATCATGTTCAAAATCTACTAATACTTGAAACCGATTTGTAAGTTCTAATTTAAATTCATTAGAATATTTCTGAAGATTAGGAATATCAACTGTAAATATTGTTTTTCTTAACAATTTTTGTCTTTCTAGTTTTACATTAACACGTATCTTGCATCTTACTAATCGATGATCACTTCCTGTGTTAGATCTATTAAGAACATTACAATCTTGAAATATGTATTTCCTGTTAGTCAAAATATAATCCAATTCTGCTGTACCTTCATTTGGATGCTTCCATGTCCATTTTCTTTTAGCATTTTTCTCAAAAAAAAAAGAATTCATAATATAAAGTTTTTCTTTTTCTGCAAACTCCACAAGTCTATGTCCTCTCTCATTTTTATTACCATAACCAAAATTACCTACAGCACTTTCATCTTTCATTTGTTTACCAATTCTAGCATTAAAGTCTCCCATAACAATTTTAAAATGTTGTTTACTCTGATCAAAAGCCTTTTGTACATCCATATAAAAATCTTCTACTACTTCATCACTATGAGAACTTGTTGGGGCATAAACCTGAATTATCTGCATTTGGTATCTGCTATTAAGTTGTATAACTAATCTTGCCACTCTGTCTGATACACCATCAATCTCCACAATATTGTTCTTCCACTTTTTATTTATAATGAATCCTACTCCACTTGTATTTCCAATATTTGTGCCTTTATAATAGAATATATGTCCACTTTTTAAATCAATTATCTCTTCACCTTTTCTTCTAACTTCACAAAGTCCAATAATATCCCATTTAATATAAGAGAGTTCTTCTAATTCTTGCAATCTTCCTTCACTTGAAAGTGATCTGCAGTTGTAAGTACCTAAATAAAAAGTTGTCATCAAATGGCAGCCTGGGTCCACAATCAGGGGATTCTTAGCACCCTCCGCCTTTGGCCACCAACCGCTGCTTTGGTTGGTGACTTTACAGCCTCCTGGGAATAAGGGCCATGCTTTATTTTTGTCTGTCATAATTGTATATATATATTGGGAAAATATTTATATCATACCCACATTTGTTTAATAGTATGAACGAATTGAATTTAAATATACATGGGAATTTCTTATTGATAAAGACTACCCAAATTCTTAAACTATTACTATTATTAATAGATTTTTTTTCTGACTTGTGATAATTTATTTAATTGTTGAAAGTGTCTTTAAAGGTTAATTAATTCTTGAGTTATAATGTTAAATGTGATGTGTATATTTAAAAAATCATTTGGTCTTTAGAATTGTGTTGTTGTGTGTATTTATTGGATGCCTTTGAATATAAATGAGGTCGAGATGACATGAGTTCAGATAGTAGCACTCCTATCATATTTAGATATTTTGCCACTTGATAAAAGGATCTGCTGTTATGAATATTTATGTTTTAGTTATTTTTGTAAGAATAGTATTCATGTAAAATAGCTATATTTAAACTTAAAGATGATTTCATATATTTGGAAAAGTAATAATTATTCACTGGAGAAAACATATTCCTATTATCTTAAGTTATTTACTTATTAAATAAATAAGATATATTATTTATTTACATAATATAGATGGCCTTTATTAATATTGTAATAACAAATAATATTTATTATCCAAATGTGAAATTATGAAATTATTTGGAACTATTTATAATGGAATTGCTATTTATTATTATTATTGTCATTCTCTTATTGATGTAAATAAAATATTAACTTATATATTCATTAAAAAATTGACTTTGTATATTTCTATTTAAGATTAATCAAAAATCTTGGGTCATAGAATAGCCAATTCATATATTTAACTAACTTTGAGATACTCAAATTAAGACTTAATATACTTTGATTTTTATTTTCATATATTTTATCCCAATGTTGAGAAGAGATTGATTGAAACATTAGAAAATGTATTTATTAAATGTAATTTGGATTTTGTTGTGTTTTGGTCTGGAATACAGACCCAAACTACAGAAAATAATACTAAGACAAGTATTACGATTAATATATTTATTATATGTACAAATATATACAAGAGAATATTTAGAAATGCTGAGTATTGGAGTTCAACGTAAACTCTGGATTTTGCCTACCGCTTCCAACTACTCCTGATGGCTTGCCTCATGGGTAGGGTGATGGCTCTTCCAGCTGTACAAGACAGCTTGCCTCGAGCCAAGTGGGGTCTTAGCAGCGTCCAGTCTCTGTGGAACTTGCCTAGCTGCATAGACTAAATAGCATAATGCTATCAATGGGAATACTTGCTGCTGTTCAGGTTAGCAGAGTTTCTCTGGGAGAACCAAAAAGTTTGTTTCAGGTTAGACAGATGTTCTTCCATGATTCTCCCAAAAGGCCGACTATTTATACCCAGATCCCTGACTTTATTGAAAACCTTCGGATCCAGCAAGCATCATTGTTTATTGGCCTTTAATAATCATTGGCTATGTTTTTATCTATACATCAGCCTATTGGCCTGTGGCAAACAATGCTTAATCCGATCAGATAAGGAAGCATCTGGAATAGTCCACTTCTGAGAGAAGGAAGGACTATAACAGATTTAATAAAATATCTCTTTGATTCTTGATTACATTTATTTGATAATTAAGTCACATTACTTGAATTATTTTATATTTAAAATTCTGTTATAAATAATGACCTATTTTACATTTATTTTCTTTTAAGCTAATACAAATTTGTGGATGTGGAATTAAGCTGTGTTATATATAGAGTAGTTTTATTTAGTGAATAAAAAATAGGGTAAAATGTATATAAAATAAACAAAGAGTAATATTTAAATTAAATAATACAGTCTAAAATTAGTATAGATAAAGATTTAAACTTTTAGTTAAAAGATAGCTGATATCCCAAAAGGGAAAGGAATGTGGCCATACAAATTGTAATATTGAAAGCTGATAACGAATTAGAATAACTATTGTGTTTAATAAAATTAAAGCAAATAAAAGGATGTGTTTTGTAATTGAATAAAATTGTTCTAATTAAATCCGAATTCCACACCGATAACAATACATGTAAAATGATACTCTAGAAAAGAAGACACAAATGTGATTATGAACGAAAGGTATATTAAACAGCAGGCAGGAAATTCGTGGCATCTTTTTTGCCTTATGTGGTCTTGCTGCTGCTGTGCTTTGGGTATATCAGCATGCTGGGCAGACTTCCATTCCCAGTACTTCTCACTGCAGCAAGGGCCATTGTCGGTGTTCTGAGATCCCAGGATCTCAGCGCCTGGAGGTAATTCAGCTGATTAGAACTGAAACAGATCACACCAATCTTATATATTTTATGAATGCCCTAAAGGGCTCTTTGAGGGTATGAGCTCAAGGTCAGGGAAAGGTATAGTGAACTTATTTAGTAAACTATTTTGATACAAGAACTTATTCTTATAATGGTGAAGGCAGGGTTTATTTATTCATCTTAATTTCCTAATTATGGTCATATTGTGTCAAATTATTATAAATTAATAAAAAAGTGTGCTATGTTTTAAATTATAATGTACATTCATGTTTGCTGGTCACTCAGCCAGAGCCGGGGACATACAAATAAATGGAGCAGTTGCAGGATTAAACCTTATAAAGTCCTAGAAATTTTTTTCCTCCTTTTGCATTAGTTGATGTGTCAGTAATTAGTTATTATGAATTCATTAGGTCAGAATGTTATAAGTGAATTTGAGGGTAGTAAGACATTAGAATGGCCATTTTATATAACCCTGATTGAATTTTTTTTACTTTGAACAGGATAGATTATAATAAGAGAAAAATTGCAGCACTTATGTGTTTCACAAGGAAAAGGGTAATTAAATTTGTTAATAAATTTTTTTTACTGCCCTTACTAGAGAAGGTCAAGAAGTAAATGATCATTTTAGCCCTTGTCCCTCATATCACATAGCGAGGTTAACTCTGCATAATAGAAAGCAATCTAGTGTCGAAAAAATAAAAGAATACAACCTGGCTCTGAGAGAATTAGCTAAGGATTGTGATTATGGTGGATCAGTTGCTGTGGGGCATGTCTGATGATAGGCTCAGATAACACCTGCAAGTAGAACCTGAGCTAACTTATGAAATGGCCATTAAAAAGGGTGTAGCTTATGAGCCCAGTAAAAAATGACTTGCAACGCTTTGATCAAATAAATTCTTGACCCTTCGAAAAAGCTGCCACTTCAAAGAGAAGAGCTATATAGACAGGAAGGTGACTTGCATTCAAATATATACTTTTTGTAGCTCTTTAAGACCATACCCACTCCGCAAACACACTGCCTTGCAGAGGAAAGTATATTTTGAAACTGTAAAAATGCCACCACTTCGGCCTCCTTGGCAGGCAATTCTGAAAATGTAAATATTTTGATTTTACTTGCGGCCATTTTTTAATTCTCGACTCTAAAATCTCATAAATGACGTTACTTCGCCGGAGAACTTATACACCATATCCATTTCCAAATTTTGACAATTGACAACGTCTCTAGTGATTGTTATTTGCAATGTTAACATTTAAAATAACTAATACCACATACATTGAAATGAGTCAAAAAATTTAAAAATAAACATTTGCAGAGCTACATCAAATACAAATGTAGAATCTCAAAATAAAACAAATACCATAAATGTTAATTCTGCTAAGCATGTTCAAGGTGTCTAAGAGTGACTTTTTTTGCAAAAGACAGTGGTCGCAAAAAAAACAACTCAAAAACTGTATATATGTTACGGTATAATATTACTTTCAGCATATATATTGTGCCCTTATCTATAGGCCATAATAAGGTAGAATGGTCAATTACTAAAAAATTTTAAATTTTAAAATACGTTTGTGTAATATATTGATAATTGTATGATCGATTAGATTTTATAGTACAATTTAAGGCTGAAAATACCTGGTATATAAAAGTGTAAGGGATTATTTTAAAAAGAACAGTTAAATAAAGCTTAATTATATCCTTGCTTATGGTTGTAAAAGCTGGCCATATAAAATAATACAGCTATAAATAGTTAAAAGTATATTAACAATCCAATTGTAATATTTTAAAACTAATAAATTAAATAAATGCTATATGTAGTGTTATAATTATATTTAATAGTCAAAATTAATAGAGTATATTTTAAGATAAACTTTAGGATGGTGAGAATTATATTTAGTTCTACATTTTTAAATTATTTTCCAAATTTTTTATAAAATATATCAGTTTTGGTAATTTAGACCGAGACGTAAATTAAAAAATCATCTGATAAAGTTAGTAATCATGTGACTGTATATTATATACCTTCACACACACGCTTGTTAGAATATAAAAATAAAGTTTGTGAATTATGAAACTAAATATAATTGCTATCTATCGTTAAAGTAAAAGTTGAGATATTAAATATTATTTTAATAATTGTTTTAAAAAAAATAAATGACTTTGATAAAATTATAATTGAGTTAAAAATACTATTTTAAGTAATATTTTAGATCATTACGTCATAAATGTCTTATTTGAAAAATTTAGTCTGTTATAAAACTAAAAATGTGTAAATTTGTTCGCGCTAAAAAAGTCATTAACCAATCAACGGAGGTAATTTAGCAGACGAAAAAAAAAGATTTAGACGGAGCGGGAGAAAGTAATGTGTAAGTGAAGGAGGGAGTAACATATTTTTTAGCTGTATAAGATCGTAAGCTAGAAAAGTGATATAATTTTAAAATTTTATATTTATTTTAAAAGTTTTTTAAAATATAATATTTTGAACTACCTTTAAATGGAGGGATAATTTTAAAAGTTTTCTTACCAGGATATTTTATTCAAGTTTAACCAAAACCTTGCAGTAAAAAATGGAAATACTACAGAAAACAGTATATAGAAGTTATGATAAAGGAAAAATATTTGTAAATTGCCTTGATATAGCTTTATTTATGCTCAACCAGAAACTTATAATTGTAACTCAGAGGAATATAATTTGGACGTTATACGGAAAACTTAAAAGAGAAGTTACTTGCCGTCAGAAAAATTTATGACGCACAAATTTATAAGGCTACTCTGAATTTTTTTATTCTTCTCTATGGGAAAATTAAGATGCGTATATCATAAAGAAAAAATTATATAAAAGTTATAATGAAGAAAGAATGTTTATCTTTTTAAAGGA
Source organism: Epiperipatus broadwayi (assembly GCA_028023455.1). NCBI lineage: Eukaryota > Metazoa > Onychophora > Udeonychophora > Euonychophora > Peripatidae > Epiperipatus > Epiperipatus broadwayi. The sequence continues at coordinate 2,581,826 of JAQFVV010000097.1, read as the reverse complement.
AACATTACAAAATATATAGTACCAGAATTTTAAAAGAAGGAAAAAAGTTATAGAATAATAATATGAAAGAGCTATTGTGTTTTTATGAAAAAAAAAACAGAAAAACTTTCTCTAAGAGGAATTAAAAAATATTATAAAGTGGTCATTGGAGGAATGCTTGATTTGGAAAATATAAATTTAAATTACTTAATGAAAATGGATCCATGGAGACAGAAAAGTTTTGTTGAATATTTAAATCAAAGTACTGAGAAGATGCATCGTAAAAGTCGCGCGGGAAAATATTAGCAGAAAATATTAGAAGAGAATATGTAGACGCTTTCTTTACGGGATTAATTGATATCATAATTAATAATTGTATTAAATATTATAAAAAACCAAGGATTGTCATCTATGAATATTTATTAAACAGAGCAATAATTGTTTTACCTTAAAATTGAACAAGCAGGGAGAAAAACATTAAGTGACAGAAGAAGAAATAATAAACATTTTTTTTTAGCTTTAGTATGAACGGTTTTCAAGAAAATTCGATGAAGAAGTACAGTAAATATAGTTTGGAATATTTTTTATTAATTTATTTTAAAATACAAAATGTTATGTGAGATTAGGGAAAACATAAAACATAAATTTAGTAATATTAAAATTTAAATATAATAGCTTGATAAAATTATAGAAATAGTGTTTAAAATAAAGTGTATGGATGTGAATCTTATATCTACAAGGATCAAATGGATGGTGAAGCCTACGGAACGCGATCAAGGAGAGAAAGATCGTTTGGTAATTTTGAATAGTTATTTATAATGCATAATGTATTTTTTTTTTTTAGATCATCTATTGACTAAGAATGAAGTGTGAAAGTCTTAATTATATGTACACATTTTATGCAAGATTTTAACATATAATGAGATAGGAATAATTCGGAATATGCATACAATAATTTATTTAAAGTATATTAATAATATAATTTAACAGAACAATTGTGAGATTCTTTTGAACTTTCATGTGATAAAGTATTCAGATATTTAAATAGTTGTTTATGATTAAATATACGGAGGAAAGTAGTAAAAAGATTTTCTTATACAACAGTGGAATAGTTTTAAAATATCAATGAATTTTATTATTGTTAGTAATGCAGATATGTATTTGTCGATGTACAGTATAGAAAAAAATCTTGAGAAATAAGATCGGATAGTGACTTGGAAGTACTAGTGGAGAGGAAACCAAGATGATGTGTTTTTTTTTAAGAAATAGGAAAATATAAGGGATTTGGATCATATTTAGTTTTGTGTGATTTGGTATAGTTAACAAAGTCCTATGACTGAACACATATAGTTTGGACAGTGTTTTTGCATATCTTTAAACTTTGGATGTTATAATAAAGCTGAAGAAATAGCTTTAACATCGCTCCTATAATAGAGGTTGGTAGACAGGTAAAGGTCACTCCTCTATAGTGTCTTTTAATTCACTGTGCCATGATTGTCAAGGTATATGACGAGTAATATTCTAGTTGTATTTTGATCCTATGCATCTATCTTCGCTATCTTTATTTTGTGAATCTGCATCGGTCAGAAAGATATTTTCAAAGAAATAATGAATAAAATAGAACTGAAGATATGTTATCGTTTATGTAAGAATAGTTTATTTGCTGGAATGTATAGAATTGTGTAACTTTAAAATTGAAAGTCCAAAATATCATAAAGAGAGAAAGAATCATATAATACATTGTAAAATTAATTCGGAAATGAATATAAGATTTTTTGAAAGAGAAATCTAAACAAAGTTGTTTTTTTTTTAAAAAAGTGATAATAAAATTTGAATGTTTTAAATAATATTTAGAAAATAGGTATTGCATATTTATTAAGAAAATAGTTCAATAATGTATAATAAACATATACTTGTGCATGGTATATTAATAGTTGTAATTATATCATCCAAAGTAAGGCTTGAATGAGAATATTAGGATTAATAAACATCGGATAATGAACAATAAAAACCTAATACCAAATGTAGAACAATGTTTTGACTTTGTAAGATTCCATACAACCAATATAAAACTAAAATTTGTTATTTTGTAGAATTTTACTACGAATGTAAATTTTGTAAAAAATATAATTTTAATAATATTAGGGATGCAAAGTGTTAGTGATAATCATATAAGAAATGCATTTTGTAATAAGCTAACCATAATAATAAATCAAGTAATAATACTGTATTTTCTTAAGGGTTAAAAAAATAAGATTTAACTAGGAAAAGTAAATAATATTTTGATTTCATTTTATAAACTAATAAACTAAGTTGAGATATGAGAGTAAGGGATATCCAATGTATATAGTGTAAAAATATTGTTAATTTATTTATGTTGTTAATAAACTTTGTTTTAAATTTGTTTTAAAGTTTTTGTGTCCAAGTTGTTATTTCTCCACATGGATGCATGAAATCACGATACATTTATAATTGAAACAGACATATAAGTTTTGCACAAAAGGTAAACATAAAAGTGTTATAATAATTTTGAGAATTTATTGGTGTGTTAAAATTAAAAGATCATAATTTTATATTATTTATTGGTCATAAGTCGGTTGCCACAATATTACATTAAATTATATGCTAATGTTGCCACACGTATTCTGTTGTCAGATTATTAAAATACTACCACGTACGTATTTATTTATTTCATTTAGGAAGAAAGAAGATTATATTATATTATTATTGTTATTTTTATTATTATTAGTTGCTGTGTAGTAGATTATGACATAAAATTCCCTTTTCATATTTTACTACCGTAATTTTAAATCAGTTAGAATACAATTTATGAACCTGAGATTTTATTTTATTTTACTTCATTTTATTTAATTAAGCTAGATTCTTGTTATAAAGAAGATTAAGATATAATTATTATTTTAATCGTAGTGAATAGAGCTTAAAAAGTCGTAAGAATACTATGAGTTAGTTATTTGGTATAGTAAAAGGGGGATAGTGTTCTTATGCCATTGAGGTAGTATCGTGTGGATAATGGCTCAATGTAGTCTATCTCGTTCCCGGTATTGTCACTCCATGTCTCATGAAAATAGTAAATATTTGTTAATTCATTTTAAAATTGAACCGAATTTGTATTTTAAAATTAGAGCTAGTAATCATTTTAATTAATGCTGAATATTTTATTTATTTATTTGTTAACTGAGCTAGAACCGTAATATTCGTATTAAACAGTATATTTTGGGGTGAGGACGCTGCCTAGTAAACGGCATTTTAATGTGCTTTAAATAGGTAGAATGCCATCAAGCGGTGTGCAGTAGCTAATCAACAACAACCCTAGATAATAATGAAAGGGACCCAATATAGAGTTCAAAACCAAATGAAACGACAAACTACACATCCAGACCAAAATGGCAAACCCAGAAGCCATACAAATTAAAAGACTATATTTAAAGCTATCTAACCAATATCACGTCTTTCTGAAGTAAAGAGAGGTGTGTTTTATATATATATATAAAGAGTAGTTTTATTTAGTGGATAAAAAATAGAGTAAAATATATAGAGTAAAATGAAATAAAGTTACCGTTAACACTAACTGAAATAATCATACAAATATCTAAACCATTATGTGATGTGATGTACTGCAGCTTATCCTTAAACGAAGTCAAAAATCTCTCAACAATTATGCCCAGAGAAACCTGTTAGCCACTTTATTTTCCATTCCCCAGTCTAAGTTTTCCCATACTCTGCTCCATTCCATTTCCACAACATAATCTTTGTCAACTCTACGGCCTTTATACCTAAATCCCCTTTATCTTTTCCCAAACCCAGCATAAAAACCAATAACCCACTTTCTGTATAATCATTTTTTTCATATTTATACTTCATAACTTCATTATATGTGCCTTTTCTGTTTTCAAGCATTTACATTCAATTAACAGATGCCTAATATATTCTATTCCTTCCTTACATAATTTACAAAATACTCATATTTTTCCATTTACATGTATATTCTCTTATTGCTAAAGATCCCGTTTGAGCCTTAAACAATAAACTACTTTCCTTACTATTATCATATATTAACTCGCACCTAATATTCTGTTTATTTCTATATAAACTCTTTTTACTCTCCATACTAGTTCTCCGTCTCTCTAATTCCCTATTCTTTATTAATAAATCTATTCTTTTATCCCATTCCTTACCACTATAACACTCAACAATCCTCCTAACACAATCATCCCATCTTTTGTACAAATATACTGATATAAATTCTTTATCCAAATCTTTGGCATACCGCATTACCTTTCTCACCCATCTTGTTACCTGCCCTTTACTCATAACCCAATTAAATACTATTTTGGCTATTTTTTTATTATCCATAAACTGCAATCTAACTTGACCATCCCATTTCTCCTTGAATTACCTCCCTTGCTGTCCATACATATGCATCCAATGCATGTCTTCCTACTTCCCTTTGAACTTTTTCTAAGTAATTTAATATCCCTTTACTAACACATAATGCACCATTACCATATGTTAACCCTGCTACTGCAACTACCATATAATCTAGCTACATCATATTTATTATATGAAAACACTGTTAATTTCTTTATCAATCCCTTTGCTTTCTTTGCTTCATTTATCATTTTTTTCTCCCATTCATACAAATAATTTTTCTGATTACTTAAAATAATTCCCAAATAACTATATCTATTCACCACACTTAACTTAATATCTCCCAATAAAAATTCTACATCTTCTATTTCCCCAGTATTAACCATCATTATATTTGATTTTTCTACACTAAATTTAATCATCTCTTTACCCACCCTTGCACATGTCCTCAGCATAACTTCCATATCTTCTTTCTGCACACAAAAATATATCATCTACAAAAAAAAAACCTGACAAAATATATACTCCCTTACTACCTATTAATGGTATCTCTATCCCTCTTCCTAATCTTTCTATTGCTCTTTCCATTTCACTCAAATACAACACAAACAAAATAGGTGACATAGGGCATCCTTGCCTTAGTCCCACTCCATTTTTAACTTTAACTAATTCTATATTTCCTAATTGATATATATAATAATTATTTTCATATAATTTCTTAATAATATCCACTAAAGCTTCACCCATTCCCAAATTTGCTAAACTTATCCATAATCTATTTCTATTTACTCTATCATATGCCTTCTCTATACCTATAAAACTCATATATAACTGTGTACCTGAATTCCTACTCATATCCATAAGTTGTGTAACTATAAACAAACTATCTCCTATATGCTTATCTAATCTAAAACCTCCTTGTATTTCCCCCACTACATTATTCCCTTCCATCCACTTTACAACTCTTCTAGCCACCATATATGAGAAAACTTTAAATTGATAAAAAATCAAGTCAGATGTCATATGACCTAATTTTAATAAAGCTCGTATTTACAAATGTTATATATAGAGTATGTAAAAATACACACTCTTATTGCTAGAGCTATTAATATATGGAGTATCTGAATTTAGTTCAGTCCCATATGGCTATTTGAGTTAGATAGCTGGATTTTTGGACATTTAAATGTCTGAAAGTTTCAGATTTTCTTCTCAATAGTTAGGCATTGATAAAATGCTAGACTAGTTCTAGTGTTTTTAATCCCTAACACCTCACTGACGACGCTAGATGCAGAAACCGCGGTCTGGGGTTGAGGGTATTTTAAAAGCTTGATAAGAATGTGTATTTTTATGTACTCTATATATAACATGAGAAAACTTTATATAAAACTGATGTTACTGCTACTGGCCTATAATTATTTAACTTTCTGTGATTCTTACCCTTTCCTTTAAATAATAATCTTACTCTTGTATTACTCCAACTACTCGGAAAAACTCTATTCTGTGCCATCTTATTAAAGCAGGATAATAACTTTACTTTTGCCCTATATCCTAAATTCATTATCATCTCTGTTGCCCATCCATCTAAACCTCTTGCCTTTCCACTTTTCAATTTCTCTACTTCATTCAGTTCATTTTCTGTAAATCTAATATTTCCATTACTATATGCTTTTATTAATAGTTTTAACAAGGCTGTAAACCTTAGCAATGAGCGTCTGAAAAAATCGTCACTAGGGACCTCTGTAGGTCTTTAAAACAGAGAATCCTTTCTTTACTTCAACCTACTTTTTTATATATAAATAGGTGAAGCAGAAGTGTTTTGATCTAAGAGTGTGAAGCTATTAAATACTTCACTAATTAAGTCCACAATTCTTATAATACATTAATACTCGCGATATCTTATGATTTACTACGAGTTAATGAAAAGATCTTATAGTAAGAAATATATTACGATAATTTAAAGTTGTAATTATAAATTTTATTAAACGCTCACTATTATTTCAGTAATAGTTTTAACAAGGTCCCTAGTGACGATTTTTTCAGACGCTCATTGCTAAGGTTTACAGCCTTGTTAAAACTATTACTGAAATAATAGTGAGGGTTTAATAAAATTTATAATTATATGCTTTTATGTTTTCTATCACTCTATCCTTCATATCTAACATCTTTTCTATATTCATTACACATATATTTAAGATTCTCTCTAAATCTTCTCTAGAGCTACACTCTATTCCCTCATCATCTAGTAATACTATCTCTCTCTCCCCTACATTTCTCCTTTTAATGTAATTCCAAAATTTTTTACTCCCATCTCTTCCACTTTTATTAATATCTTCCAACAATTTGCTATTCAATTTCATTCTCTCTCTATAATTATCTATTTTAGCCAACTTCTTCTTTTCTAAGTACTTTTTCCATTTAGCATTGATATCTTTTTCACTTTCCTTGTTCTTAATAGCACACTTATATTCTCTACATGCTTCTTTAGTCTCTTTTACACTTTTACTAATTCTCATTCTTTTATTACTTTTATTCTTCTGAATATTCTCACCTAAAACCCTACTTGCCACTTTTTCCACTTCTTTACACCAGTCCTTATACTCATCCCCAATCAACTCTTCCATGATTTCTTCAACTTGTACTTTATACTCTTCCAATTTATTCTTATCATTCACTCTCCATCCACATCTTTCACTATGATTTCTACTTTTATTTCTATTCTCCATCACATTACTAACCATTTCAATTACAATGAAGTTATGATCACTAGTGCATACTTTTTCTTCATTATCAAACACCTTAATTTTCCGTATTTTACTCATTCTCCCTTTCTCTACCAATACATAATCTATTGTGTAAAATATATTATTTCTAGACCATGTGTATTGACCCTCATAAATATTTAATAAATTTCCAATACTCAAATTCAATTACGAATATCCAGTAACGCCCTCTGTTTAAAAGTCTATATCTCAATAATAGCGAATTTCAAAATAATACCAATTTGAAGTTGTAAGCTAAACGATGTTAAATATTGAAATACAAACCAACTCGAACACAGAGCATGAAATTTTAAATAAGCAAACGATCTTAAATTTTGCCAATAAACTAACATGTTTACAAACTTATTAAAGACCAACTAAACATTAGATTTTAATCTTTAAATAACCCAAACTATAAATGAAAATAAAGTTATCGTTAACACTGAGATAATAATATAAATATTTAAACCATTATACTGGATATTCGTAATTGTATAATGGTTTAGATATTTGTATGGTTATTTCAGTTAGTGTTAATGATAACTTTATTTTCATTTCCAGTATAATGGTTTAGATATTTGTATGATTATCTCAGTTAGGGTTAACGATAACTTTATTTTCATTTATAGTTCGGGTTATTTAAAGATTAAAATCTAATGTTTAGTTTGTCTTTAATAAATTTGTAAACATATTACTTTATTAGCAAAATTTAAGATCATTTGCTTATTTAAAATTTCATACTCTGTGTTTGAATTGGTTTGTATTTCAATATTTAACATCGATTAGCATTTAACTTCAAATTGGTATCATTTTGAAGTTCACTATTATTGAGATATAGACTTTTAAACAGAAGGCGTTACTGAATATCCATAATTGTATAATGGTTTAGAGAGTAAAATGGATATAAAGTGAAACGAGTGATATTTAAATTAAATAATACAGTCTAAAATTAGTATAGATAAAGGTTTAGACCTTCTTTTTTTTATCCATATGTCAAAGCGTCGGAAGGTTTAAACTTTTAGTTAAAAGATAGCTGATATCCCAAAAGGAAAGGAATGTGGCCGACACAAACTGTACTATTGCAAGCTGATAATGAATTAGAGTAGCTATTGTGTTTATTAAAATTAAACAAATAAAAGGATGTGCTTTGTAATGAAATAGAATTGTTCAAATTAAATCTGAATTCCACACCCAAAAAAATATATTTAAAAATGATATCCAGAAAAGAAGAGACACGAACATGACTATGAACGAGGGGAATATAAAAGAGCAGGCAGAAAACTCAGGGAATCTTTTTTGCCTTGTGTGGTCTTGCTGCTCCCATGCTTTAGACATCTCAGCATAGTGTTCTCCGGGTTATTGCTGGGCGGACTGCTGTTCCTACTACTTCTCACCGCAAGGGCCATCGTCAGTGGACTGTGATCCCAGGATTTCAGTGGCTGGAAGTAATCAGCCAATTAAAACTGAAACAAATCAAACCGATCTTATATATTTTATGAATGCCCTACGGGGCTTTTTGAGGGTATGAGCTCAAAGTCAGGGAAAGGTATAGTGAACTTATTTAGTATATAACTGTAGACTTTTGTATCTAAATCATAATCCATTTTGATACAATAACTTATTCTTATATTGGTGAAAGCAGGGTTTATCTATTCATGTTAATTACACAATTATTGTCATATTGTGTCAAAATATTTCGCATTAATAAAAGTTTGCTATGTTTTAAATTGTTGGTCTGTTTACTTAATGTATATTCATGTTTGCTGGTCGCTCGGCCAGTCAGGGACACAGCAAGCTAAATCCCTTCTTTATAGTAACATTTTAGCTTGTCTAAATTCTTGGTGCAATATCAATGGATCCCTTATATCCTCATACTTCATTAAGTGTTATTAAGTCCAAACTAAACTTCCTTACCATTACAATATATATCAACTACAAATGACCAGTCAATTTAATAAAGTACGATATAGTTTTACATTTTCATTAACTATGTCAATATTAAAAACTTAAAATAGATAAAAAAACTATATTAATATTTTTATTGACAATGTATTAAGAAGAAAAATAACCGTGTATTCAACCACAATTGGGGTTTTTAGATTTAATTTGAAATAAAAACATGAGGGGGGAGTCAGGTGCAGAGACCCAGAAATTAATTAATTTACAATTTCGCCTCCCCTCTCCTCCGCAAATGCTTTTATTTCAAGTTAATTAATAAACAACTTTTGAAAGTGTAAACAATACAACATCAAGCATAATCTTTAAAAATTAATAAAGGTAATAAACAATGTTCATTTTATCCTCTTTTGCCCCATGTTCGTTATGGTATTTTACATTATTTACTAAATCCCACAATTTTAAATTGTAAACGAGATTTTACAAAATAGACATTGGGAGGGGGAAAGATCAACTTTTTTTTCTAAAATAATTTAAACATTTTTACGTAATAAAATTTTGTATTTACATTTTCAATCAAAAGTATTATAGTACTAGTTTATATTAATTTAAAATTTAACATCGTGACTAATTGATAATTTGAAATAATGAATGATGTAATAGGAAAAGTGTACCTCAACTTTCTGCCGCAAAACGTATCTAAATTTTTAAAAAAAATAATAAATTATTTTATTTCTAAAAATATATATCGATTTATTTTCTTAAAAATATTAATTATTGCTATATGAAAAGTAATATATTTTTCAATTTTGAATTTTTGAGAGATTATTTACATAAATTTATCTTTGACGTCATAGTATGTTTTAATAGGTTAGATTTTCCTGTTTCGGAGTTCATTTTTCTTATATAACGACTTTGTAAGGATATTATGTTGGTAATTTTTATTGTGCGTAGCTGCTCGATCGTATATTAAAATGGAATCTATAAGTATTATTACTGTGTTCTTTTTACTATTAAAAACAATAATTAAGACTTTAGAACTTCAGCTTTTATCTATAAACATTATTTTATTCTCTCCAAAGTTTCCACGTATTGATGTCGGACGGTTTTTTAAATATGTTGATAATAATTCTGTACATAGATTTTGGTGGTTATTACGGACACGATGAATTGGTATAACAAAAATATTTTATAATTCATTTTATTTGGTAAAAATTACCTGTATTGCTATGAATGTAGGATATTCTTTACTAACCAACGAAGCCATGGTTGTCACGCCCGATTTCCAAACTCGTCCCAGTATTAAATGGCTTAGTCAGTTAAAAATTACTAAGCTTGTACGACCAAATTTTCTGCGCTTAGATAGTAGTGGTGAATCAGTTACAGAATCTACATCTCCAGATATTTGTGTTTCTACTAAAATGTATTATGAAGAAAAGAATTCCTCAAGCGCCATGATGAAACATATTGTTGGTGGATTTATTGGTTCGAAAAGTTGTCGCCAAGAATTTACTACTCTTGGTTCGCAACTTTCATCTGAAAAAAATATTTTTATCTGTGATATAAATCAATGGCCTGAATTTGAAAATAGTTCTCATAATCACTTTTCACCTATGATTTCTAAATGTTCTTCTCTTCATCAATATATTGAACCCGAAAAAAATTCGGTAAATAACGTTTTTTCTTCTAATAGTAAGATTAAGGATATATATCTAAATGTGTCTAAATTAAATTCTCCAAATAATGAATCATTTAGTTTACCTAACAGTATATCTAGTCAAAATGAAAAAAACTCGATAGGTATAGATGATATTAGTAAAAAAACTGAAAATATCACAAACAGTAATTTAAAAAGTGTTAATGGTAATGCTGAGTCTATATCAGTTCATTCTTCTATTGGACATGATACAAAATTAATTAAAGATGAGTATGTAGGGAAGCCCAAGAAAAGGCGGCGTAGGAAAAAGAAACGTAAAAAGCAGCCCGATTTAAATGTAACAGTTAGTGAACCCAGTCAATCTAATAATCAAGTAAAAACCAAAACTGTTAAAAGTATAATTGAAAATAAGTTAAACAATTTTTCCGTTGGTGGATTGAGTCAATCTAATAATATTTTTACCGAAATTGAAAACACTAACGCAGGTAAAAGCGATTTAAAAGAAAATAAACTATGTAATTTTTCTATTTCCCTGCCTCATCTATTAAAAAAAAGTCGAAAAAAAACCGAGACTCGGAAAAAACAATATAAAGATTTTTTACAATGTATTGGGGAAAAAACTTCTTCAATTTTATGTGATTTTTCTTCCGGACCGGACGAAAATGTTAATGATATTAAGCTCAATAAAGATTGTGAAAAACCACATTTCGAAAGACCGGACTGCAAAAATCCAATTATTAGATTTATTATTGGATTGGACTCTGATCTTTCTGATGGTGATGATGTAAATAATGAAAAGTCTGATTTGAATGAAGGATATGATACTTGGGATGAAACAGATTTCTTATTATCGGACATTAATTCGCTGAAATCAGACTCCCAATCGAAAAATTTGATATATAATACGAATAATAAAATTAAGCTTTGGAACGAAGAAAAAAGTCTTGAAAAAAAACATTTAGAAAGACCTGTTTGCCAAAATGCAGCCATTAATTTTATTATAGGATTGGATTTGGATTTATCTGATAGCGATTCAAATTGTGAAACGTCTGATTATGGTGAAGGATATGATGATGCTTGGGATGAAATAGATTTTGTATCATTAGATAACAATTTGCAAAAAGCAAACACTAAAACAAAAAAATGGGTATGTATGTGAAACTAATATAATTTTATTTTAAGAAATTAATAAAGTATTCATCATAAGTTAAACATTTTTTCTTAAAAACTAGCTTACTCTTTTGTTGATGATAATTTACGATGATAAGAGCTCAAATATCAAGACCTAAAAGTTCTTGAATCAATTCAACTGAGGAAAAAAAAAGTTCCTTGAGTTGAAGGATATTTTTTGTGATAAATCAGTTTTGGTACATAAACTTTTGGATTATTAATTTATTATTATGACTAAAGAGATATTGCTAATTAATAGAAAAAATATTTTTGATAGTGGAGTATTTTTTTTTTACAATTTCTACCATTTTTTTGAAAAACTAATAATGTGTTAGATATACATGTTCAGAAATCTAATTATGTAGAAGATAGTGAAATGTAAAAATTGTTTACAGAAAAGTAGACAACTATATATAAAAATTCTTATTAGTCATTCATTATCTACTTAATGAAATAGTAATTTTCATTAGTCTCATGCAAGATGGGAAATGGTTTAATATCAGACTCCATGTTTGCAAAAATGATTTAAAATCTTGAGAATAAAACTTCCAATAACTTATGAATATTTATATGAAAAATTATAGATTGAGATTGAAAAGTAAAATTTGTGTAATAACGATCACAACCTTTGCTTAGAGGTTTTTTTTTAAAAAATAGAAAATTTCTCCTAATCCTATTGTTGCCAGTTTGTGTAAAATTGAGTAATCAATAGATGGTAGTGCTTAATAAATTGTTATTCATATTCAAAACTTTTAATTAATGAAAACTATAAGCTACAAACTAGTCTTTGAATATAGATAAGTTGTTACTGGATAAAAATTTGTTAACTACTACTATCTGGGATCTATCTATCACTCAAACTTAGTCAAAGTGGCAGAACTGGAGTAATAAAAATAATTTTCTACGTAAACATTCTTGAATTATCAATATTACATGTTTGAGTGTATTGCAATGAAGAATGCTTATATAAATAAATATTTTGTAATTCTCATATCTGAACAAATAAAAAAAATGTAAATTTAATTTGAGTAACACTTAAAAATTAGATTATATTTTTATTATAACAGTATCAACAAACTTTTTTCAGTTCAGCAAGATATGAGTTCTAGTTAGGATTTCTAGTTTTATAATATTTTAATTGTAAATCAAGTATATAGTCTGATTTTTTTATTTTTCTGATATTTTACTGAAAGATATAAAAAAGGAGTGAATGGATGAAAAAGAATAAGAGCCCTAGAAATGACAGCAGCTAGAGAAATAGAAATAATTCCTTTCCCAACCCTAAAGAATTTTACAATAATAATACCTAAAACTTGGAAGAAATTATTATTAATGTTAATATAAAAAAGAAATAAAGCAGGAAGTAAATAGATCTAAACCAATGTACTGGTAAATATTGTAGGCAATATATCAAGGGACATTTGAAATGAAATTTTAAAGGTCTGGACAGAGGAACACTTGATTAATGGGCAAATTAAATTTAGAAAAGAAAGAAGTATTATGTAACAGATATTACTTATACATAGCAGAGTAAGCCAGAAAAATATTTACTGATTTTCAGAAAGTTTTTTACATATTGTCACTGTCAGAAATTTGCAGCCTTGTAAAGTTAATAATCCTAATAACTGGGGAAAGACTGTCTAACTTGTGTGTATAATAATGCAACATATAAAAAGATAAATATTACAAAAACGTATTACCCACAACTTCTTGGATATCTTCACTGAGTTATAGCTCTTGATGTTATCAGCCCATTCTCTTAATATGCCTCCAAGGTGGGTAGATACAAAAAACTGAATCCATGTGAATATTTCAATTACGCAAAAAAAAATCTTTGGTATTGAGTTATATGAATCATGTTCTAAATTATCAGGAATGGATGTCAAGAAATATGAATATTAGAATTAGCACAGTTAGTATTTGAAAACAATGTTGTATTTAATCTGACTATAGCCTTTGGCAAGTAATGATACCTATGGATTTGAAAATGGTATGTACATAAAGCAACAACAATAAAGGTATCTTAGTGCCTGAAATAGAATTACTGTCCATTTCCTCTTAATCGAGGTATTAAAATCATCATTAACTCTACTTCCTATGACACAACACTTACGTGAGACATGGATGCAATCTTATACTCTAATTAACTCTGGATGGATATTGTGACTATCTAGGAATATTTTTACAAATTAAATACTAAACTATCAAGTACAGCCAATTTAAGATATATAAAATCCCAATTTTGTCTGTTGCCTGAATGTCCGCAATGCTGTTTGATTAGTTGCTTTAATAAATTACAAAAACAACGAATTTGACAGTGTTGACAAAAAAAAAAAACTAATAAGTAACTAAACCGTAATTTATATTACGAACATTTTATGTAAAGGTAGTAATTCCACCCTTTATATTTAATAATCGTTTTTATTATGAAGCCTATTTTATGCGAAGAAAGTAATGCCGCCATTATTAAAAAAGGTTCTGAAAAAAATCAGTATGTGCTTTTAATACAGGACAAAACTGAATACTATAGTATTTAAATTGTGAAGAAAATGTGGTTACAGTACATAAATTCATGTTTGAAAGATATTTAGTGAGGGGAAAAAAATTATAGTACCATATTTACATTTAGTTTTGGTTAACATATAATTAAAGTTGTGTAGTTTATGCTACTTCCACCATTAATAGTTGTCCATAATGTTGTCAAAGTCACATATCAAATATAAACAGGTATATTTAAAATTTTAATTTAGAGGTTTAATTTGATTACGAATATTTTAATTAAAGCAAGTAATTCTGCAAAGCAAAAAAAGATTGTTAAAGCAACCACTAAATCTTAAAAAAAATTTCTTTAAGCAACCAATTAAAAAAAAGAGATGGCCTTTACATAGGCCAGGTACATCTTGAATATATATAAAGATTAACTAGACCTACGAACATGTAATAATCTAGATTCAAACATTTCATAGTATAAGTCAATTCAAACATTTAAAGATGTAATACGTCAGACAAATGAGTGGGACTTCAAACTGTATAATAAAATGTGGAATGATTTATTTATACTCTACATTGTAAAAAGGAATACCAAGTTAATAAAACATCTTAGAGCACTTACGACTCCTAACATAACAAAATATGTGTAGAATGTCAATATCACATAGCCATACGAAAGAAAGGTCGTATAGGGTATAATTATAAATATACAGCAGGAAATAATCATCTGCTCTAATTATTAATAAGCAATGGTAACAACAGGGTAATTAGAAAACATTTATTGAAATTAGTATCGCTAAAGTTTCATGAATTCACCTGGAAATTAAACATTTAATACAATAACTAGACCTGGAAATACTTTCATGATGATATATTACTGATAGTATGTGATATACAAGCATGAACTGGTCAAGCATAATGAAATGTAGGTAGATGATAACAATCAACCCTTAAGCTAACAATAAATGTGCTACCATCTATATAGTCTGATATGTTTACATACACAGTAAAGATTGCAACAAGACCAGGGAATGTGAGATTAATAATGCAAAGAAGTTTAAATAAACCTCAATCAGACAAATATAATCGGTTCTGAAAGCAGACCAATAAATAATCAATTATAACTTCCAGATTCTGAAAGAAAAGTAATAAATAGTCATTTATATCTTCCAAATTCCATATAAAGTATATATTTGCTAAAACAATAAAGCCATCCAGTGATTATTAACAAAATCGATCACTTATTGCTAATTTAGAATTTGCGTCACGTTACCAAGAGTAATTTCACAAAAATTAAATAATTGGTACTTATTCAAATATTCGTAGTTACTTATTTTAATGTAGTTATTGTAGTATATGCAAGCGCTTTAACACACTGGGTGAAGAAACTGTTAATGGTAAGAAAACAAAGTAAATTAATGCAGGCCTAGCGCTTTCGAGGTTTTGTCCCTCATATTCATGGCCAAAAATTTTAAATCGTCGTCGTGATATTGATAAATGGTAATGTATGTAAATTAACTTGTCCATTTTGTGGAGATAACGAAACGTGTCTCGTCTATTGATCACGTTGTTATCGTTGATGATAAATTATGCTCCTTTTATCTTTTGCAATCATTAGCTTCAGCACGCACTATTTTGGGGTTGGAGGGTTTCTCGTTCAAAAAATACTGATTTTTTCCTTTGTTTGTATTTATAATTCAAATTTGCATATGTTTGTTCATCTGCTTAACGTATTATAAATTGCTTAAATGAAATTATATGTTTTGACTAAATTTAAATTATTACCATGGAAATTTTTATTTTCAGATAAAAAATTTAGAATATAACTCAATTTTAGTTTCTTTTATGTAGTTTAATTTTTACTAATCGAATGATTAATTTTATTTATAATAATTTATAAACTTGCACATACTTAATGACTATTCATATAAATCTACTCAGAGAAAATACTTTATGAATAGAATGGCAAGGTTGAATGCGACTTCCTAACAATTTATAAATTATGCGTTACGATCTAGTTTTAAAAGGAGATTAGAAGGATTAATTTAGTTGAAAAATATATATGTATAGTCACACAGAAATCACCTTCTCTATAAAAGTATATGGTCATATAATATAACAATAATTAGATATATATACTCATGTTATTTTAAAATAAATCAAATACTTAATAATAACATTACTATAAAATACAAAAAAAAAAGAGGTAGTCGTGGTCTTATTAAGACCATTACTATTAAATATTACAGTAGAAGTTACTAAAAAGATGAGTCAAAACATAAGTTAAATCAATATTTTTATCAAAGCAAGAATTTATGGTTATAGTTCAAAAATGATTGATCACTTGTAAATGCAGATGGGCTGGGATTGAAGCAGCTATGTTTGGTCATAGCTTTTCTTGATTTTTTTTTGCAATAGGATAATTTTCAGTGAATTTATTTTAACAGATGGAGCTTCTTCAATAGCAGAACATTTCATTTTTTCCATTTTTAATTAATTTTTGTTAATTGGTGAGGCTCAGTAATTTAAAACTATTAAATTATATAGCAAAGTATTTTTTTTTAAGTGTCATTTCCCAAGATAAACATTTTTGCAGATGGATTATAAGCTTTTTTTTAAATTTGCAAGGCAGGTGCTTTTTAATAATAGACCGGAGGATAGCTTTCATGTTGGAACTGCTACCCTATTTTCAGAAGAATAGCCATTATAAACATTATTGCAAATGAATTTGTAAGGTTCTTTCAAATTCATAAGATAAGTGCTTCTTAATAGATGGATGGTTTTCATTCTGAACCATTACACTACCTTCAGAACAGCCAACTAGAAATGATCTGTTCTAGCTGACATTTCTCTTCGTTGCAATTTCTGTGGTTCCTCCCACAGAGCTTCCAGCAATGATTGACTTTAAGAATGCTTAAAACATATTTTACAAGTTATTTATATAAAATCTAAATCAAAGATGTCTAGAAGATTCTCCAAATTATAATGATTAATTAAATTTTTATCCATAAATGGAGATGTTTCTACAGTAAATTTTTACGTTTCTCATAATTAAATTACTTATTTTCCCAAAGAATTTATTCTTCTGGACACCTTTCATTTATTTTTGACTCAGTAATTATTTTAATTCAATATAATTAAGAAAGGATAGAATACACTTTTCTAGGTAATCAAAATTAAAAATTTTTATTGACAAAGTGCTAACATAAGAAAATATTAAAACAGGCAAAACTCTCCATCCAGTAGTGCCACTCTGTGCAAGCCAGAGTAGTCAATGGCTTGCACTGAATGGCACCACTGTAAGTAGAGTTTTGCCTGTTTTAATAACAGTCTTGTGAGCAAGCATAAGAAATAGTGAACATGTGATGTTTAGTGATTTAATAAGAAAATATTCTGCTAGATAATAAAATTAGAAGCTATTAATTTAAGTTTTAGTAAATATAATAAAATAGAATGCAATAAATAGATGGATGTTAATACAGAAAATATATTTATTTTAACTAAAATGTTTTTTAACAAATCTGATTTTATTTATATTCTTGTTTTCGTAGACCTCATATGTTTGTACAGTATTACTTAAAATAATGAGAATTTATGTAAGCATTTAAATGTTTTGTATAACTTAATTTACTCCCACACACAGAAGATTTTAGCTAAAAATATTAACCAAAAGTGATGTAGTAGATAAAAGTAATCTTTAAATAGTATGCTATAGGACAAGGTTGGCAGTTGTAGATGGTAAGAGTTTAGCTATTTTTCGTAAATGGTTACATTTGTAGCTGAGGTTAGTATAGATAGATAGATATTTACTAACTAATCTAATGCCTAGTTGAGTTGACTAGGGGCTGGCTATCAGAAAGAAAAATAATCGAGTTTAATGTATAATAAAGGGACATACAAACCATTATATCGTAATGGTTTTATCTTGAAATTTGAAGTAAATAAACAATTTTCTAATAAATCTCTATGACAAAACAAAACCAATTATGTGAAAGAATTGGAAATGAGTTTAAAGTTGAAAAGCTTAATAGATATGATCAAATAGAAGAAAAGAATAATAAACTAGATCAAAAAGTGTTTAAAAAGATATGCATGTGACAGTACTCATTTTAAGATAAAGAAACACAAATCAGCATTAGAGATCACATGATCACCATTTCTTATGCTTGCTCATAACTGTTATTTATTACTCTGGCTTACACTGAGTGGCATTACTATATGGAGAGTTTTGCCTGTTTTAATAGCAGCATTAGAGATATTAAATCTGAAATCAGAGATTATACCATAAGACTTGGGCAAAAGAAAAATTGAAAGTTTAGAACAATAAAGTAAAATTACAATTATCCAGAGCAAAAGGACATGCATCCAAACTATGGACAAAATTTATAAAACTAGACATCCAATATAAAACAAATTCATAATGTAATGAATTGGAAGGGAAAAAGTTGTCAAAAGATAAATTAATACTATTTACTCAAGTATGTTGAATGAACATGAGAAATTAAAGTGATATTTTTTTTTATTACACAAGGCATAAACAAATGGAGAAAACATCAGAAAATATGGACATTTTGATATTAAAGAGTGATTGGAGATGATTTGCATTTCTTAAGTCTTGTAAAGGATAGACAAATTTAGGGATGTGAAAAAAGCATAATAGATCCCCAGGTACTGAGCCTACATCTTCTGATGACAAACTTTCTAATTTTTGAAAAATTAATGTTTCATAATTTTAATCTTCTAGTGATTGTGTTAAAGTCTAATATCTATTTTTAAATGAACTAAAATTGATTGATTGCAAAGACAATATACATTTTTTTTTTTTTTAATATTCTCTTTATAATGATTTTTTTCCTTTGCTCTTAATAGCAATGTTTGATCCACTTTATATCAGTCGTCTTGTTAGTCTTCCAGGTGAACATGAGTAATAAATGAATTCATGGATGATATTACTAAAGAATTTCCCATAATAGTTCATGACTTTTAGTAGTCATCAATAAAGAGCCCTATTTGCTCTGTAGTCATTTAAGTGACCTTTTATTTTACTATGTAAACTAATAGTTTGAATTTTTAAGTCACATAAGGACACTTTCATATATTATAGTATAGATATTACCCTAAATTAGCAACTATATTTTATTGACCTCATCATAAGCTAGCTATAGATACATTAAGACTGTTTAGCTTACCTTTAAACTATTTGACAGAAGTAATTAATCCATATCACTATATTCATGCATGAACAGTGGATAATAGATATAGGGCAAAATCCCAGAATAGTTTCTAGTTATTGGTTGTCTTCATTAAAGATCACTGTACACAACAGAAGCCCTAAAAAGTTTTGAATTGGAGCACAATTATCTACCTAGAGTTATATTGGCATGAATCCAATGATTATATTTTAGTAATCTTTTATGAAATAAGTTTAGGTATGATCTGCATTCTAATTAATCCACATCATATTCATGTTTACATTGATAGCTAAAGTGATTTAATTAACTCCTGCCATCAAGTGAAAATTAAATGTAATCTAGGAAATCTTTGTTATAACTTTTTAGAACCTAGGAATATAAACTCAAAAGAATTTTTTGTTGTTATAAGAAAGCATTCTCAGAAAAGTTTGGGACTTGTTTTAGCTATGATAGGCTTATTAAAGTTTATGATGTATCTATTAAAATAAATTGCGCAAACTTTTGCTGATATTGATAAACTGTTATTTGATCATAGTATTCTATTTCTAAGTTACCTTTATCTGACTCTTACATATACATTTTAACATAAAAGAAACATTAAAACGTTGCTATTATTTTAAGAAAAGTAATGAGCAGTTTAAAACAATGGTAGAGTCGCAGACCAGAGATCAAGATTCATGGATCATAGCTCGATTTTTCACTTTCAGGACTTGAACTTCGTGAAAACTCCCAATCAATAAATAATTTAATTGAATTTTAAAAATATGATTGTTCATGACATTTTGTATAAGATCCAAACAATAATCAAAACCAATTTATTTTCTCTTTCATTAATCTATTATTTATTTCTAAATGATAAATTTGGTAATAAAATTTTTTTCCTTTTTATAAATAGTGATGTGACATTTGAATTTGTCACTAATCATTGACAAGAATTGTAGGTAATTTTAAAAACATTATTGGTCAAATTTTTACTTAGTAGATTTTCCAAAGATTACTTTTTAAGATAAAATCAAATGTAAATGCTTTAAAACTGAAATAAATTGAGATACTGCAAGATCTCAAGCACTCGTTATAAAACTTATCTGACAGCCAATCAGATGACATGATTTAGAATCAGTGAGTTAATTGTGACGATGTTTAAAACTGCAAGCTTTCAAACATAGATATTTTCGACTGGCCTAGATATATAGAAAGAAAAGTAGAGAAAAGGGTGGCCGCCCTTTTCTCGTACAATCTTTGTTGTGTGTTTAGGTTTGGATTTCGTTTGGACTGCTATCGTCATCTGATTGGCTGTCAGATAAGTTTTATAACGAGCGCGTGAGATCTTGCAGTATCTCAGTTTATTTCAGTTTTCAACTATCTGCGCTTCGCAAATTAAAATATTATGTAAATGCTTTATTAACTTATCATAAACTATGAAAATTCCATTATTGAAATGTAATAGCTATATTTCTTATAACAATGCTTCTTACATGGAGAAAATATTAAGAACATTAGGTATCTTTTTCAAAAAGGAAATATGAACTTATACATTCAATTGTTTTTTTTTACAGATCTTAAATTGAACACTATTAGATTTGTTGTTCATCACAAATTGTCTTTACTTTATTAGAATGAAAGCAGTCTTATCCTTAAATAATTTTCAAAAACAAAATAAATGCTTCCAGTGCAATGATCTGACAATTCAAATTATCAAAAGCTTGCATCACTCAATTTGGCAAAGCATATATGATAAAAAAAATTAATGTCATTTCTGTTTAAAGATATTGGAAAATTTCAAATATTGAAAAGTATTGCCAAATATCAATTATTTAGAAGTCTAATTTGAAAAAAAAAAACATTCTTAGGTATGTTAAAGAAAATAATTTCCTTGTTAGATTTGAGGTTAAAGATTTCTGGAGCAAAGCTGAATTTGCCATTTGCAGTGCTCAAATATTCAATCTTTTAAACTACTATTAATTATTTTATTAAAGAAAATGTTCTAATTTCAGAATATGAAATTGCAAAAATAAATGATTTTTGTTTTTTAAATTGATAATGAATCAAGATTTTAAACACCAACTAATCTTTCTCATTAAATTAAATATTAACTTTTGTATAAGAAATAACTTCAAAATTTTTATTTGCATAAAAATTAAACTTGCAAGAATTATATGTTGCTTAAGTAAATTATATGTCAATATAAAAAAATTAAATATTATAGTTGCATTCTTTCATTTAAACATTATTTAGACTGTTCTTACTTTATTTAAAATTAAACAAAATTCCAGTTTTTAAAAACAAAAGGAATAGATAAAATTACAGTAATTATCAGGAAATCTTATTATCCACTGCAGCAAAAATACTTTCAAGAATTTTATTGGATAGTTCCCAGAGACTCAATATAATTGTTTCAGAGAATCAAGAAAAACTATAATCATGACTTTTATTTCTAGGCAAATGAAAAAGTGTCAGGAACAAAGGAATTAATCTATATGTTACCTTTATTGATTTGATCAAGGCATTTGATTCAGTTAATAGAACAGGAGTACAGCATTGTTTGTAATTAGTGGATTGGCCATTAAAATTTATTCATATTATATTGCTTCTACCTGATAGAATGAGAGGAAGACTTGATGCTCTATTGACACATTATAAAGGCATTAGAAAAATTTCATTTAAAGATGCTCTGTAAAATTTTACAAATCCAATGTTACGATCGTTGCTGGCTGTAATACTATAAAGTCCACTATTATAAAGTCACATTGTATTGAATTTTTACAGCAAATGAACAATGCCAGGCTTTCTAAAAGGATGTTTTATGATGAACTTGAGCATGATTTCATGGAAGAAATAGACCTCATTTACATTATAAAGTTTATTTCAAAGAAATTCTAAAGAGATATAATGTTGATTGTTTCCATTGGGAAGATATGGCAGAAAATAAAATACATTGGATATAATTAGGCATGGTATTGAAGTATTTCAGGAAAAAATGTTTTCGGTTGAAGAAGATAAAAGTCAGTAATGTAAAATAGCAAATTAATAGAAAATTGATCAGCGTGTTCAGTATGTGAACATATTTAAGGTTTATAGTTTAATGTGTATAATCACCACAAAACTCAACTCTAGAGTAGTTTTTACCCCCCCCCAATGGAGTTAAATGGCCAGTTACTTACGAGTGGCTGGATATATATGTATGATTAAACTTTTATAAATGTATATTAAGCAGTACTCCCAATGCATTGTATTTAAAATATTGCACTGCCACATTGACAGGAAGTAATTTTATTGTTTTTGTAAATCACTTGCTTATTTATTTGTAATATTCTTGTATTTTGAGATGTTCTATAGTCATTTGTTTATGATTAGGTAATCATCAAAATGAATGAATACAAGATGAATCCTTCCCCAACTAGTCATTCATTAGGTCCAACTTTAGGTTAATGTAGAGATAATACTGATGATTGACAAATGATCAGAAGAAGAAAAAATGGTTGTGCAGAAATAAATACTTGGAACATGTTTGTATTGAAATGCATGGGATTGAGAAAAAGGGACAAAAAAAAACTCAATTTAGGTTGTACTGGAATTGTTTTTATGAGTATATAAGACAAGTTCTAATTAACAGATCAAAAGCCTTTTAAAGAAAAGACCTCTTATTTTCAATCTTCTTTTTTTCTGTAAAGAAAGATTGTGCTTAAATGGATGCTATAAAGGGATGAAGTGTATGAGTCTTGCTCAGCAGAAGTGATGGTGCAAATCCTTATATATAAATTATTTTATGTAAATATATTTAAAATATCTGAAAAAGACAAATGGTTTTCAAGATATATTTCATGATGAAAAATATTCTTTAGTTGGCCTAGATCACAATTTTTAGACATTTTCATTATTATATCAGTATTTATCAATATCAAATTATTACACTTTGACTTACAAGTGTCAAACTTTTTGCACATAAAAAGTTGACACCAACCACTTCAGATATATATATATTGATCATGTCTAATCATTCATTAGATTGTTTTATGGTTAATTATATATCTAAATAAATGTATTAATTTTTAACTGCAAATGAAAGTTTATATCTGGGCAATAATAAGCTCTGGTTTAATGAATGGTTAGTAAATGATCGTTCATATATTTATCTGATGATGTGTCAAAGTTGTGAAAAAAGTTTGAAATCAAAATGTAATATATTTATTTATATACAGTATATGTAAGTTATAATTAACAATGGGTTACTATAACAAAGCTATTACTATTAGTTAATAGTAGTTGGTTTACTGCCGTCTTTACACATAATCATGCAGTGATGTGTGAAGATGCATATATATCATAAATGCAGGATTATTAATAATTTATTAATTTGAGTTAATAAAATATACTGTCTGCAACTTGTTATAAGTCTTACTTATATTTTTTAGGTTCATTTTGCTGAAGGTGAAAATTTTTTGACTGTTTACCCTGTTGACTTTTGGGAACGCAAAGGTCCATGGGAAGAGTTTAGCCGTGACCGCCATCGTTTTGAAAGACAAATTCAAAGTATAGAAAAGGCCATTAGCTTTTGTTTTGATCCTATACATAGACTGAAAATTTTTGAAAAATATCACCAACATTCCTAAGAAATATATTTTTATACAAATTATAAGTATATTTTATAGAAATGTTTAGATTTTTTTAGCATCATACTGCATAATTTATATAAAAGTGTATTTTAATTGTTTTTGTATTTAAAAAAGATTATTTTGATATATGTATCAAACATTTTGAATTATTTTTTTAATGGGCAATCAATTGGGAGGGTATCTATTGCTCAAATATTTTTTCCTTTACTACTTACCTACATTTTTTTAACTTTTTTTTTTTAATTTATTTAATGCTTACTAAAACTTAATGTAAATATTTTGAAATTTTTTGTGTGACAATTTTGTTACAATATATTCAAAAACTTAACTAAAATTTATGTAAGGGCAAGAATATGGATATTTTAATCTGGTGCCCAACTTAACCAGGTCATAAAATTATTTAATTTTAAATTTTATGAAGAAAGAATTCTGATTTTCAGTTAAATTAATATCATGCATAGTTCAAAGAAGAATTTTTAATTCTATTATACCATATTTTCATGATTTAATAAATTCAGTAAGTATATAAAAAAAAAACACATTGCTTTTTTTAAAATGTTTAAAATTTATTTGGAAAAAGTTTTTGCTATATTATTATAGCTCTTTTCAGAAAATGATACAGGCATGTTTTGCTTTTTCAACAGGTTAGGGATTAAAACATGAATGAAGTGAAAGATGTATGAATAGATATTAAATTGTAGCCGTTATTTATTAGTAAATTTGTTTTGACTGTTAAAAATCATAAGTAACTATATAGTAAATATGGTTGCATTTGAAGCATAAAGTAAAAATAAGAATAAATGATATGCATTTAATAAAACAAAAAAAAATCTAGAATTTTTGAAAGTGGTTTGATTTTTTTAAAAGAGGATTTACATTCATAAATGAGGAAGAATAAAATTGCTAAAAATGAAGCTCCTCTAAACTAGAAATCTTTTTCTTTTAGAACGGACTTCTACCAGGAGCAGGACTAATGTTGATGGCTTGAATCTGAAAAATTAAGAAGTAGGATTATTGGAAATAGTTTTGATGTTCTCTTCTTAAAAAAAGAAATGTGTTGCATTTGTGTTTTCTTTCTTAGTCTTCATTATTTGTTATTAGTCTATTTTGTTTTCTAGAATTATTTCTTTCAAAATTGAGATGAATAATTTTTCAAAATGCAACTATTTTCTATTTTGATAATTCCCTACTTGTAATTCATTGATAATCAATGCTCTAGTCTGAAACACAGTCTTTACTTTTCATTAATTACAAATCCTCATTAATTAGATGTAGCTTAAGCAAATCATTAACATCTTCAATCTACATATCCATTATAATTAAAGTAATTGCCTCAGGGAAGTGGTCAGTCTTTTCCATTTTTTCAAATTAGTTTCTTATTCTATGCATTTTTGATAGTTTTGAATCTATCAAGATTATTAAAAGTTTTTCAAAATGCTTCTAATTTGCTTCTCTCTCATTGACATAACTGTCTCATGTAGAATCATGTAAATAATATGATTACTTCTTGATCCATATGGATTTGTGTCAAAGTCTGGGATGGCTTGGAGCATTATCTAATAGAAATGGAACGAATCCTAAAAGAATTTGCCTCATTCATAATAAGCTTCAACTGGAGGCTTGAAACAATTACTGAACCAAGCATTAAATAAATTACAAGTTTTCCAAGCTTTTTTAATTTATCATGAAGTGAACTAAGAGGTTGGTCTTCATAATTTTTAAGCGCTTTATGATACTCAGAATGATAGTTTATCAACTACTTTAGCTTGCAGTCACCAGCTACATTAACTCTTATAATTAAACCATCTTTAACAGCTTTAAATCCAAACAATGATCTCTTCTCTCTAATTGTAGAAAATCACGATATTTTCTTCTAAAAGATACTACTTTCATCTATGCTGGTCTTTTGTATATTTTTATTTTCTAATTTTTTTCCAATCTGGTAGAAAGGCTTCTGCACGACAGCTTTGTTTCTACTAGATGCTTCTCCCTCTAGTGCTCTAAGTTGTTAAATTTTTTTTTTTTTGCTTGGTACAAATGTGTGTTCTGCTCCATGTTTCTCTTTTCTACTCTTCATTATTATAAATAAATTTGGGGATTTGATCTGAATAAAGCCTTGGATTAGAGGATTTTTTTAAATCCTCATAGTACTTAGAAATTTTTCTACTTCAACAGTTAAACTACCATTTCCTAATGTTGGGTTAGCATTTTTGAATTCCTTTAAAATTTTAACTCCATTCTTTGCTAATGAACAAGATGAGCCTTAAATTGCAGCTTATATCAAAATGGGTCATGTCTTGCTCATTAAATTTGATGCTATTAAGCTTATTTTGCAAATTGAGAAATTTATGAATGCTTAGCTTTAGTACTATTATATTTTAAGATTCGTTATGAATATATATATATTAAAGCTCTAAATTTTAATTATTATTACAATATAACCAATGAATTTAAAGAACTATGTATTTAAACAAGTATTTTATTAATATTATTAAGTGCATCTGTTCAATATATACATTAAGTATAATTTTAATGAAAAGAAGTTCATTGTAAAAAAGATGGATTAATTATAATTAAAAAAATTAACTTACAAATATGTTTTTATAATAACCAAAATAACTGTGAACACTGCAGTATTATGTATATTGTAATTACAAAAATAATTACACTTATAGTACAATCATCAAAATAGGTACTATACCATATTGATGATGCATGAAAAATTGAATCCAAAAACATTTACATTGTGCATGGAGCAAATGTTCAACAAAGGAAAAAGGAAAATACAATTTAAATTAGTTGAAAGAGCAAAACTTCACAAGATATAAGTATGCCTGTTTAACAAAAGTTTTTATGTTGTTCAATTTCTATAATTGTTATTTATTTGGAAAATGTATTATTGAAAATGAAATACATCAAAAATTATAAATAAATATTATATAATAAATGTTTTGAATGTGTATTATTATTTTGTTAGGACAAATTGTAAAAATGTATATACATACACGCATATATATTCATAAACATATAAATTATTGTATACCTACCTGTAAATATTAATTCACATCAAAAATTTAAATTGTGTGCACATAAAGATATATGTACTTATGCTGAATTCAGATCCTTAGGTAATAGAATGATTTGAGCATATAAGTCCTGATAAAATTCACACAAGTATTATTATATAAAATATTTTTTGTCATGACCCTTTCATTGATACATCTACAAATTCCAAGAGTTGTTCTCATGGTAAAATCAACATTATGCAATATCCTTTTATTCAATTATCTGTCCTTCCCAAGAAACTTGTAGCTATCTATCGAACTAAACTAATGAAATACAAGTTTCATGCAAAAACATTTA
Organism: Epiperipatus broadwayi; assembly: GCA_028023455.1. Lineage (NCBI taxonomy): Eukaryota > Metazoa > Onychophora > Udeonychophora > Euonychophora > Peripatidae > Epiperipatus > Epiperipatus broadwayi. Next base: position 2,554,318 of record JAQFVV010000097.1, on the reverse strand, counting down.
ATATCAATTTTATGTCTTGATATTTCTTAGATACAAATTGTCATTTCAGATTGTGAAGAATTCACATGTAGCAACATTTATCCATTTCATGTATTTTATATTTTGAACAAAAGTTAAAATACTTATCTTTATTACTACCAGTGTTTCTTGCTTATATTATCTTTTCTGATTTTATTTGTATTACTTTATGAGCAATCCATCAAATACAGTTATCTAACAAGATTTTTTTCAAAAGCAGATTCTTTTTGACCAGCTTTTTAAAGTTCTTTCACTTTCATGGTAGCCAGATCTCTAAAGAGAGCTTGCTATCATTTACCATTGAAATTCCTTATTCAAATCTAATTTCAAGTGATTTATCAAATTAAAGGTAATATTAATACAGTTTCAAACAGAAAAAAATATTGAAAACATTAAACATAATGTTAATGTATTTTCAGTGCTGGACACATTTGTCAAAAACAACCATTATATACAAAAAATAGAATACAAAATTAAATGTTTAAGTGTACCTATTCCGAAACACTCAACTGCCACTATTAGATTTTCTGTTCCTTACTGAGTTTAAAGTTAATTTAAAATTAAAAGAAGTATAATTCTCTAATTACATATTCAGTAATGAACAAAAAAATCAAATAATGTTTAGGTTGAATACCCTTTGAAATATGCATATTTAAATGAATAATTTTTAATTTCCGTTTTTATTTTGAATATAATGGTTATCTTTGGCAAGAGTGCTACCTCATTAAAAGTGTAATAAGAGTTTGTATAATGATCTTAATATTTTCTCTATATATGAAGCAATATTAGTATTACCTTTGATTTATTACATTTCACTGATGGAATTACAGTTGTAATACTTATTCATCACAAAAGATGAGAGAAAAGATAGAAAAATTCAATAAGTATAACTTACTCTTTGATGAACTAACATCTTGTTCTACAAGTTAGCATGAATTACTCTTAACAATTGTTTTACACAATTCATATATCAAGATTACTCCATTACCCTATTGGTAGCTTTAGTTCTAGTACATAATGGACCAACATTTTGTCTCATGTCTGAAGTTATTGAGGAACTGATTATTTAAACTTAATTTTATATCAGAAGATCATTTTATTATTTATTGATGGTAGCTTTAGTTTTAGCCTTTAACGAACCAACGTCTTGTCTTGAATATGAAAGTAATTCTATTGACCTTTTGATAACCATCCATGTAATTTAGTAATTAATGGTAATCAGGCACCATCTTAATGATTGATTTTTAGGCAATTCTCTAATATCTAAATTACCTCTACTATCCAAAAGATAACTGATGGGACCTGTTGAAAAATCTGTACAATATTGGTGTTGATAACAAACAAATGTGTATGCAGATGAATCTGAAATATAGGTTCTTGTCAATCACACATGAAAATTTTAATATACTGAATTTCTTAGCGAGACAATAATTAAAAACGATACTAAAGAAAAAAGTTAAATTATTTCTCTTTGACTTGATCTCTTTTTTTTTGACATTTATAGACTAATTTTATTCCTACTATATATGTAATTATGACAATTCATTATTCAATAACTTATTAATAATCTGATTTAAATATATTGTCTGTATTCAATTGTGATAGTAAATTTTATGTCGTTTCAAAGCCTATTGTATGAAGATTCTATATGTATGTAGGGCAGTATGTCATTTTGATATCTAAAGAGAAACCTCATTGTATAACAATACCTATGTGCCTGCTATTTCCATAATCTGGGATTTGAATTCAGGCTGTAAATTTTTTTTCAGATTCTAATCAGACAGGATTTTTTTAATTAGTTGTCCCGTTGACAATACAAGTATAATCTTCATTGATTAGTAAATGAATATCTAGTTATTTTTCATTAGAGGATAAAACAGTCATTCAAGCTCTTGGCGGAGTGCATTGCCTAAGTCTAGTAATGCTTTATCCTTCACTGTTTTTCTCCAAGGATCTTTTGAAAAAGCTTTATCTAGGAGTGGGCTTTTTATGTGTATCTATAATAAAAATATTTCCTATTTGAATATGAATTGTTCTAAGTACACATTTTGTATTGCTTTATTGTTATTTGATAACATCTACATTTGTTTATGAAATCTGGATATTCCAGCTCTGTTTTTATTTTCATTTTTAATATTTCTGTTTACTAGCCACTTTTTTTAATAATTGGAAAATTAGTAAGGTGTTTTCTATTTATGGATGTAAAAGTAGGTTTGAAAACTACAGATTTATTTCAATCTAATTAACCATTCAATTAAATTATTTATATATGAATCTATTCATACTCAATATTAAAATATTCTAGATTATATGCATGGCTCCATGGGGAACATATATATTACTATAAATGTGATTTATTTTATTAATAGTGTCACATGCCATTGTTAATCAAAGTCTAGTTTATAATGTTTTTTTAGTTTTTGACAAGATGTCTCATTCTAATAATAAATTAAATTATCTAGAATTAAGTAAATCATTTGCCCTCTGATTTAGAGCAATGATAATGTGAGGATCTCTGAGTCCATGACTCCAGTGTTCAGACTTCATGTGGATTCCTAAACAACAAACCCTTTATTAATTTATTTATTAAACCACGATAAGATTAAGTGCATCATATTTATCCAAAAGACTACATTTTGATAAATATATTGTGAATCAGTTTTTATTTTTAAAAAATTTAAGAATCTGTTTTGGAACCATGCCTTCGATTTGAATAACATTATTTTTGACTACCTTATTTTATGACTCACTTATAAGATTTATGAACAGTGCAATTCTGGAAGTATGTACTAATTGTTTTGCTCTCCATTGTAATAATATTAAAATCCTAACTTTATTTAGAAACATTTATTGTCTTAAATTTAAGAAAAATTTATCTGATAATTTTAATATATGAATCACTGAAAACTTATTCAATGGTTCATAAGAAATTTTAAGAACCGGATATGACAGATTTGAACCACAATCCTTGGAGTCTTGATCTCCAAAGTTCATGACTATTACTGGATTAAATCATGCAGGACTAATATTATTAATCAAAAAATAGATTTTAAATATTTATTTTTTATTATTTTATACATTTGTTGAGAGCAATAGCATAAATTAATGAAAATTTATAGAAATTTTTGTATTTAAAACAATCATTACAAACTTTTGAAATAAAAACATTCGTAAGTAAATAAATAAATAGGATATTTCTTCACTTTGAAGGTAATGTAGTGATAGTTAAATTTTGATCTAGGAATTTTAAGCACTTAAATTCATTATCTTTACTGCACTAAATAGTGAAAGTCAAAACATTAGATTTTGTGTATGGAAATAAGTTATTGATTCAAGCAAGAAGCTAGGCTTTCTAAAGACAAATAACAATCTAACCAATTTGAATTAATATTAAAATCATTACAAGCTTCTAAAGTTATACTGTTGCATAAAAAAATCATAGACTAATCAAAATCACATAAGTCTTATAAAACATTCAATTTATTTTATTTGTTGAGTTAAATATATGAATAAAAACACTAAAAATTATTGACTGATCATAGAGGACTAATTGTAAGCTAAAGTACAATAGATAAATATATGAAAATAAAACATACATCCAATTATTAAATTAATGAATTATAAAAAATTAAAATTCAGCTCAATAAGTATATGGAAGCTGAAAATAGTTGAAACAATCTAAATTATTTTGGGAGTTTGTTGATGTATAAAGTCAGTTATTCGGAAAGAATATGGATAAAATTTGCAGAATATTTAAAAAAATACTTCAAAAAAAAACTATAATGAAATTTTGTACATATAATCTCAAATAATATGGAAAAGAAATCAATTTAAGATTTCAAAAAATTTAGTAAAGAAATTATTCAAACAAAAAAGCAATTTAGATGATATTTGTAAACAAAAAATGTTTAAAATTATTTATCAACCTTACAAGTTTGATTAATGCTTTAATTGTAAATGAGATTTTTCTGCTAAGTATTTGATTACTAATAAATAAAAACCAAGCTATGAATATTTGAAGAGACAGATGATCAATATGGATACATGCTTGTATAAATCTTACAAGAAAAAATATCAAAAACTTAATGAAAAACAATGTAATAAATATACAGTTTTGATATATGTCTGAAAATATTAAACAGGATACATTATTTTAAAAAGGTTTATATAAAACTTTAGATATATTAGAGAATTGTTTGGCTCTTGTATAATATAGTACTTTTTATCAATTATAAGAGCATGTGATCAAGTTAAGTATTGATGGATACTAAATGTTCCACAAAGTGCAATTCTAATTGGAATGACAGCAAGTTATGTTTCTAAGAAATTACCAATTTTAAAAGAACATATAAGATTGGAAATAACCATATTTCTTAGAAAAAAGAGCAAGTTAATAGCATGTCCACTTATTCTGGATATAATTTCAAAGAAAAATTGATGTATGTTATTTACCGGAATGAAAAATTATAGCAAATTACTAAAATTTTTCAACACTTACGTTTTACTATTTATACTTTATGAAGATATAATCAGGACTCTTGGAGTCATTTTCATAATCTGTCATTAATCAGGGATTCATCAAGATAAAGTCTGATTTCAATGTGGAGACATTTCATTTCACATTCGATTTTCCAAAGGATACTGGAAGGCTGTCATTTAACAATAAAGCCAACTGGATTTGAATTTCCTAAATGCAACCGAAGTCTCAATAATAGATTCAGAACAAATTCATGATTGTGTTCATATGCTTCATAAATGAAAACAATCACTGATTGATTTAGATGTTGACAAACATAAGCCATATTGTTAATGACGAATATATAACTTCAGTGGTAGAAGTGAGGACCTAATAAAGCAACTAGTAAAACCAACTTGTTGAAACCTCCAGATCTTTTTATAATAGTTTAAGAATTAAGCTGTTTGTATATATTTAAAAAATCCAGACATTAAATAAATAATACATTTTGGTTCCATATAAGTAATCATAAAATGGCTTCGATTTAGTTTTTCAAAGTAACATTTTGTTTTTAAAAGAATGAGAAATACAAATGATATGGAATTTTATTTAATATTATATATAATAATATAACTATTTTCAAAATTTTTATCTAAGATTTCAGTAAATATAGTAAAGAAAGCTATTAAACATATCCAAAACAAAAACAATTTAGAAGATATTCTATTTCAAAGAGATATTTAAATTCAATCATGTTGTAGAATGTTTATATAAATTAAGTGTTTAGGAACATTTCTATCTATAAATCTCGAAAATATAGAACAAATATAAAATTAAAGAGAAAGGATTTTACTTTTTAACATATGCACCTTACTAATTTTATAACTCAGTGCTGTTGTGTTTAGTATAGAGGAGACCCAAACACGATAAGGACTTTATAAAGACAAGTGTGGCCATCTTATCTTTAATTAAATTCTGGTTTATATAGGCCAATCTGAAGCATCTTTGAAAGGTTGAAAATATTACTCTGTTCAATTTTACATTCATTATTTTTTTTCATACATTAACATTCGCAAAATATTTCAATTTATTATATGTTAATTTTATGAATTAATAGAAATTATGTATTGTTCAGATTTATTTATTAAGCACTTAAATAATCTGAACAGAACAAGTATAAATAAAATTTTTGGAAGAGCAGTAGTGGTGATTTTATCATGACAGTTGTTAAAACAACATCTAAGAATACCAACTTTTGTTCTAATTCTTTTGGGAATTTGATTAAATGAGGTGTTGATTTGCATTCAGAATGATTAGATAATTTCTTTGCAAGGTGATCATAAAATGAATAGCAAATTCAAAACTACTGTATTTAAAAAAACTGCATACATTCAATCATGGCAAAAACTCAAAAAGGTGAAAGTGATTCATAAGCTAATCATTAATTTGGAATAAGAAATATGTATTGTAAAATAACCTCGAGAAGAGTGGTTATCATTAGGAAAAACAATCATGAAAAAAATGCTTTCCATAGCATACTATAAATAAGCCTCATTTCTATAAAACCTAAACTTGAAATAATGGGGAAAAAACTGCATTAGGAAATACCATGAGAATGTGGTAGAATATGTCAATGAAATTAGATGCCTCATTGAAAAATGATTAAAAGATCAAGTTTTAAAAGGAAAATATGCCAAGGACCTTCACATAAAGGAGAAAGTAAAAGGCCTATGAGTCTAGAATCATAAAACATGTCACCCAATCATTGTTAAGATTTGTGTAAGTCCTTGGCATGGCAAATTATAATATTAGCTTAAATTCAGTTTACGCTTGATGTTTAAGACAAATATTTAATGATTTTGAAAATGCAAAAACAAAGCATGATTTTTTTTAAACGGGTGAGTTTGTTAATTTGCTTTAAATAAGTAAATAATGTTAATTTAATGAGTGTTTTTTTTTTTTAAATCATTTTGAAATATGATGGGAAGAATACTTTGGTCTTTTAGTTAAATATTATTGCAATAAATAGAGTGGCATTCTAAAACTCAAAAGTCCATAGAATATGACCCAACATTATCACTTGTATTGTTTAAAATGTTTATGAACTGAATAATTAAACCATTTGATTATTTTATTATAGGTTTATTTTGGAATTTTAATTGGACATATTCATAAAATGTAAACATGGTAAACATTTTCACATGAGCATTTCTTATACAGAAAATATTACCAAGACTAGTGGAACTATATTGTGGCTCTCTATTACAGGAGTGTTAAGGAAAAACAGAATGAAAAATGTTTTATCTTTGACAATATTTTAATAAGTATGGAAATAGGCGAATATTAAAAATTGTTTTGCATATCATTAATTGATAAATCACTTACATAGCATAAAAAAAATACTACAAAGATCAAGCTATACGTAGTTTGAACATAAAAAAAAAATTTGTTTACTGGTAAAATAAAAAGTTCAATGAATACCAGAAAGGAATCTATATGTCTTAATAATTACCGTAAAAGCTTTGCTTGAGATAATTAAATTATAGAACATTCTTAGAAAAATGAATTTACCAGAATATTTCATTATTTATACATGAAATCAAAACTTTTCACAGAAACATCTATAAGCTTATGATTACTGGAAACACTTTAGTGCTATAATATCAACATTGTCAGATCAGTTTCATTTTTTTTCGAAATGGTGAATTAAAATTCAAAATTATAACTAATGCACTTATAATCTAGTAGCCATCTTTATAGTCTGAAATTAAAAAAGCTTTTAGGTTTTGAACTCAATCCAATTGACAATTATATAGATCAGTGACCGTAAATTTTTAAAGCCTCACTTTTTATGCTATTTGAAAAAATTAGACTCTTCTATTTATGGTTAGGAATATTGACATTACCACATGATTTACTCATATGCTTCTAAGAATTGATAAAGTCATATAATATCATTGATACAAATCTAAGCTATAGTTGCAATGAACTATATTGAAAATGAATCTAGAGCTATATATGGTCACATTACCTATTTACCTTTTATATTGATTATGTATTTAAGCATATTGTATGAAATCAATCATCACTAAAGCTGAAAATAGTTCCTGTAATTATCATGAAAAATAGAATAAAATAAACTAAATATGAACAAAGAACGATTATTTTTAGTATCCAACTTCAAAATTGATGATGAGAAATGCTTGTCTATTTTTGCCTACATGGAATCAACAATGATTGCAATAGAGATGATACTTATCACCCTAATACTGATGAGAGTTGCATTGAAAAATCTGCTATTTTCTTTGACTCAATGGGTATGAAAGTTAGATAAGACGAACCATGATTTTTAAGTATGGATATAGAAGCTTGGCTAGAAAAAAAAACTAATTTGTAAATGGTTGATGAAATTAGAAATACCTGAAGCACAAATGACAACAATAAAATTATCATATGAAAAGAAATTCATTTAAAAATTTATAATATTAAAAAAAAGAACTCGGATGAATTGCATTGTGTCAATACTGAATATGCCTTTGGAAATCAAACACATGATAAGTGATTCTGGTCATATGTTATTAATATGATCATGTTGATAACATATAAAAAGGGTTATTATTATACTTATGAAATCTATTTAAGCAAACCAAATAATAGCTAGCTTACTGTTTAATTTATTTCAATAAGAGATCTTTTTGTAATGATTATTCCAATTGTTGACTGCTCATTGAAGTATTCATTGTAACAATGATAAAATGTTGAATTAAAATTGCAATATTAAATTTGCAACATTCTCAAATAATTCCATTTAATATTTATGATTGATATGCACAAATTAGATTAGTACTGACAGCACCACCAAGTGAGTAAAAAATACCTTTGTGCAAAGTACATTTTAGCACCTCACTCATTCTATGAAATAAAACTTGTAAATTAAAAGCTTTCACAAGAAAAACTTGAGAATATGGCTTCAGTCACTTAATGTGTTTGGTAAATAGGTTGGTGCTTCATTTATTGCTATAAAATAAATTCTGAGATTAAAACATACTAAAAGAAAATATTAGTGTTTATAGAAATAATTTTCAAAGCAATAATTAAATAATATCTTAAACAAAAATATTTAGTAAATTTGAAATTTCTGATAAAAATAGAAAATATCTGTAAATAAGATAATCATTTTAAATTCCAAAGTGATCATTTTAAAAATAACTCCCTCTACCTTTACCATACACATCCATGCAATCATCGTTCTGCCCCTTTCCCCTTCTAACGTCAGATCTGATACTATATAAGTAATTCTATTTCTAAATTTCTTATTTGCTAGTTATCTACATCCAGGATACGATTCTCTGGTCCAGTTTGTCTCCATTATTCTTTCTGAAATACAGTAGTTGCAAAAACTGATGTAACTCTTAGACTTCTTTATCAATATTTAGATCAACTTTAACCGGCATGTTAATAATACTTCTTGTTTATTTGAAACCTATAACAATCTCATGCATAAATTTATTCTTGTTTTCTATTAACAAAGTTATATTCTATCATTAATTAAATATTTACACTATTATTTAACTTTTTATATATATAACACTATTAGTAACTATAATTGATTATATGTATAGTCTGATATTTTAAATTTTCATACTTATTATTTATTGATTATTTTTATATTTCATGTGGGCCACCAAAATAGGTCAACTTTTAATAACATGGCTGATGTAAATGTTTCATTTCTTTAGTACCAACTTGATAAAAATACATTTTAAAAATCTATTAGTTACTTTTAATTCAGATCTCTCACAAATAACTTGTTTATGTTTTTTTTCCATTAACAAAAATAGCCTCTTTTGTTTTCATTCAATAATAAAATATTTACACGACTTTATTATTTTATTTTTTAACACTTAATAATAATAACTAAATCATATTATATTTATGACACTTTATTTTATAGTTCGAGAATTAGAAATTTAGCCAGGATTATTTAAGATAAGAAAATTTAAATTTTCATACTTAGATTGTTTATTCAATACATTATTAGAAACAATTAAATTGTCTTGCACTCTATTTTGTTTATTCATAGGCTATGTTGAGTAGCTATTAAAAACCCCAAACATTTGGTTTGTTTTACTAGATACACTTTTTAGACTTTGTCTATAGTGCAAAGGGTTTGCATTAAATAATATTGTTACTATGAAATTTGTTAAGAATTAAATATTTTGACATGCAATAATATTTTTTTAATAATTACATTTTTTTACTTTGTTTTCCTTAGAATTTGGATGTAGTGTGGATTATGGATCCATTACAAGTTTTTAGCTAGAGAACAAACCAGAGTCCACATCCATTAAAAAGCAGTTTAGTAAAAGATGTAAAAAGATAATACATCATTTACAAAATAGTTAATATCATTATTAAAAATAAGAAAAGCTATTTAATAAAATATATTAAAAAGATAATGCAGCATAAGAATAAAAAAGGAAAGCTAATATTGTGATTAAAAATATCTTGCACAAAACAGCAGTGGAATTGATTCAAGGTTCCCACATTCCAGTGTCTGATATTTTATCATTACTGTAAACTGAATAAGAAACATGAGCTATTTAAAATATTATTAGTAAAGATAATTTCATCACATGCAGAATTACTGTAATTATGAGGCAATATTTTTAAAAGTGGTTTTATTTTTAAATAAATTTAATGTGTTATTTTTTTATATCCAAATTAGAATATTTAAATGAAAGTGATTGCGAATTACAAACATTTTCATTTACATATAAATTTTATTAATTATTGTGATAAAAGATTGTCTGACTGTTCATTTTGATGCAATGGCAAGCATGTCTAAATAAAGAATTATGCCACTTATATTTAAATAAAAATAATAAAGTGATTCGAAAATCTAAACATTTACATATAAATTTTATTAAGTATTTTGGTGCCTTGGTACTCCTGAGATGAAGCGCCTTTGTGCCTCAGTAACCTGCATATCTGCATGTGGCGACCCTGAATACTGATAATTATCTCTGGATCAAAGCTCAACCTTGCTCTTTTGAAGCTCGAATATTATATGTCCTCCTGTCTGACTAACAATTCGATTACTTTTACTTTATTCTATAGCTGCAAATATTATATTTCATTAATTAAAATAATACTAAAGATTATGCCACTTGCCAATTTGATTAATGTTCATTCGAATTTCATTCACAAGTTATATATATATTGTCTATTTTAACTATTTATTGAAAAATTATTTTGAAATCATTATTAACATTTTAGCATTAACAAATTTTATATGACTGTATTTTCAAAAGTTTTATTTTTTTAATTATGCTCAGTTTTAAATTAGCTCAGATTCAAAAAATGAATGGTGAAATAGAAAATTAACAAAATATTAATTGAAAAAAAAAAATAGTACAAAGTATAAGTTTATAAAAATATTATATATATAATGACGAAATTGGTTATCAACTTGCAAATATATTCCTTGCATGAAAACAAGATAACTTTATTTGGCTCTTGACCAAATAATCGATTTTAAATGCTAAATTAGAATTTTAATATTTCTTTCCACTTTTCATTTTAACAAAAATGAGGAAGAAAGAATAATCAACAAAAAAAAATATTTTTTATTTATTAATCTTTTAAAAGTACTTAGCATAAAAATTAAGAGGGTTTTTTTTTTTTTTTTTTGCAATTCGCTTTTAATGTATACAAAAGGAATTCACGTGATTGTAAATGCTATAATACAATTTCATTGTAATATAAAAGGCCAACCAACAGAAGTATCATAAATATTCTCTCATATTGATAAAATGCCAACTAAGTACAATACTTTGGTAATTAACAAATAGTGAAGAAGAAAGATTAAATGTCACTTTTTAGCCCAACAAATATAAGTTTAATCCCACATAAAGATAGATTAACTATTAAGCTAAAATCATCATTATTATTTTCAAATATTATCAGTTTACTACAAGATAAAAAACTCTTCAAGTTTTTATAATCCATTGTCCTTCTAATCAATATCACTCCACCAAACTACCTTAATTATCTAAATTAAACATCTGTTCATAGAGTTTATATCACTTCTTGGAATTCTGGTTAAAAGACTTCAACTGTTTAATTACCATTGTCTCATTAAATAACTTATCCAAACCAAGCTTTATTTTAATCTTATAATTTTTTTTTAACGATGTTGGTGAAAGCTGTTTTCTCAAGCATGTATTTTGTTTTTGCTCCTTCTTGTTAATCTCTAAACCTATATCCAGACTTCAATGTGTAGTTTAAAGTTTTGCTTTGAAGTTTGTTTTAGGAAACACACGGAAGAATAGCAAAAACGGATTTATTTAAAAATTTTCTTTTCCAACACAAATGCATATCTTTTGATATTAATTTGTTTCTATTATAAGCATTTCATCTAACTTTAATTCTGTGAATAACAGTAACTATTATGACTTCAACTGAATTAAAAATTTGCCATTTATTTATAACAGGCAAAACTCACTATACCTATTGCCACACACAGCAAGCTAGAATAATCAATAGATGCCAGAAAGCTCCTCACTGACGAAGGCCACAAGCCAGAAACTAGTCTGGGGATATTGGATGAGTAGGCACTAGATGGGGATTTTATGCACAAGCCTTCTTGCATCCATTGATTACTCTAGCTTGCTGTGTATGGCAATATGTATAGTAAGTTTTGCCTGTTTTAATAACAGTTATAAGCAAGCATAAGAAATGGTGATCATGTGACATTTATTTATAATTGCTTGTTTCTAATTCATTACTAATGATCTTTTTTTTTTTTTTTTGCAAAACCATTAAATGTTATTTTAGTCTTTTTAAATATTTAGTACTTAGGAATAGTAATAAATCACTTACATATGTATTAAATAGAAACAATGTATAATGATAGCTGAGATCTATATAAAATATTCTAATTGCCTCATAGCCCAAATTTTTGCAGCCCATTGAAGAGAATTTCCTTTTTAATAGGCTGCAAAATGTCAGACTATTCTTTACTTAAAGGGATAATATGGTGGGTAAAACTATAACTATGGGGCATTTCAAATATTATTCTGGAAGTATTATAATTTCTTTCCACTTGTTATCCTATTTTGCAATGATTTATATATAAATAAAATACCGACTACATCTTACATAAAGACTTCAATGCAATTTAATATAATAGAATTTATTTCTCCTTGCTAACAGTTTCAATTATCCAGCAATCATCATCAGAACTTGTTGATAATTTATAATCCAATAGAATGTTTAAATTTGGAAAGTCCATTCATTTATATTTAAATCTAATTGAAATTAATAAATACCTACACTTATATGAACAGTATTTAAATATCAGTTTTGAAAATAATGAGTATATCATTTATTTTACTTCATTTTGGGTATAAACTAAAATCTGAATTTGGCACAAAAATTTGAATTTAATCATATAAGATTTAATATGTCAAAAATAAAATATAAATATTAGCTACATATAGATAGCTTATAGCATGTGTGCTAGTATTCTATTTACAGGAAAAATTTAAATTCACATTAATGTCTAATTACAATACATATTGTTTCAACATGATTTTGGTGAACCTTATATAATTTGTGTAATTAGCATAACAATTCTTTATCAAATGTGATATATTTATTGTTCAAGCTTTGATTCTGATAAATATTTTATAGATTTGTGGAATTAAAAAAATGGGCTTCTAATTCTAAAGCTATTTTGCAGTGATTTAAGTTTATGGAAAGTATCTAATAAGGTTGAGTAAAGTTGTTTAAAAAACCCATAGCAATAAAATAATTTGTTGATCTTGAAAGGTCTATATTACAAACATTTTAGGTAAATAGTAATCAATTATCTGACATTGAGATATATTCTAAAGGATTAAGTGTTTAAAGTATATAAAAAAAGATATTTTAAATATATTCAAGAATTTTACTTAAGGATAGAGTAAGAAAAAAGGTGAGAAAAAATTATTTTCATTATTTTATATAAGTGTATAGAACAATTACACCAGTCTTCATATTTTAATATAGCATTTAGTATAGCATCAGATATTGATAGATTAATTATTAACAAATGTAAGTGTAGTATTATAAAATAAATAGTATCTGCATGTGCAGATAATTTTATTGGGGGAATCTAAAAGTGCATTTAAAAAAAGAATCTATGAACATAAAATATTGTAGAGAAAATTATGGTACTAAATGAAGTGAAAGAAAAAATGAAATCTATTTTTGGGATCATGCTGATGTGTGCATTTTGAATTTTTCTTTTGATAATATTTTTAGTTTATATATATAAAAATTTAAGATTATTTGATACTGTTTTAATTGTGAAAATATACAGAAATTAGGAACTGCTGTGCAGTATTTTCAATTGTGAAAAATTGCCATATTGCTAAATTTCATTACTGAGTTTTAAAAAAATTAATTATTTAATATTATGAGAAGAAAAAATATTTTAATTTTAATCAAATTCACCACTTCCTTTATTTTGCTGTAATATATAAATGCAATTTATCCATTACTTTGAACACTTTTTAGCAAAAATCTTTTATTGACCTTATGTATCGACTGTCCTACAGTCTTCTTCAGAGCTATGATATAATGAACAACATAAAATAAAATACATAACTGTATAAATAATACCATAAAAAATGTAAACAATAAAATTAATAAAATAATAATAAAAAGAGAAAATATAACAAAACATAATAAAACTGAAATAAATATATATTTATATTATATATTTTATATTAACTGGATTATTTTATTTGGGTTTGATTATACTTATTTCAGTTTTATTATGTTTTGTTATATTTTATGTCTTTATTATTATTTTATCAATTTTATTGTTTACATTTTTTATGATATTATTTATATAGTTATATATTTTATTTTATGTTGTTCATTAAGGTCAATAAAAGGTTTTTGCTAAAAAGTTTTCAAAGTAGTGAATAAATTGTGTTTTAAATTTTATTTAAAATAAAACATTTAAAACATCACATGATCAACATATCTTTATGCTTAAAGATTGTGTTTTACTTTAAAATTATAAAATTTAACAATGTGGAATTGATAAAAAAAATTCATGCCAAACTGCTATTTTTGTTAGTTTCTTCATTATTCAGCTCACCTTGTGTGGTGGTATTTTTAATTTCATTTTTTTTTTTTAAAAAAAAGTGTCCATGTGAGAAGCAAGATTCTGTTAGGTAAAGGCTTAGGCTATAAAGTAGCTGCTATTCCAGTTTATACAACAATTAAGAATTTTTTTAATTAATTAAATCAACTTTTTAAATTGGCACACAATACAATCATGTTTTTCTGCTTCCACCTGTACTATTTCTATAAAAGCAAAATGACATCCACAGTAAGTAAATAATGTTAGCATGTATACTCCAATCTGATAAATAATATTAGCATCTGTATTATTTGACTATAAGTATAATATATACTGAACATTATATCTAATTAAAGGAAATTTGAACACAGTCTGTTTAGATCTTCTCTAATTACATATAAAGTTCAGTATATATATTGTACTTGTAATCAAATATATATATTGTTTATAATAACTCTTCTCATATCCACTTTAATGCAAAAAAAAATTTAAATAAAACTTTTTTATTTTCCTGACAGTTTCGACTGTCTGGCAGTTTTCATCAGAACTACAATATTTGAATGATATAAATACATAACATTAATGTACATACATATGTGTATTAAAATATATATCCATATATCCCTTAAACATACATGTATAGATTCACATATACCCATAGGCATATATATATAAATTTCATATATATAGGTTTATCAAAATATATACACAAATATCCTTCAAACATACATATATAAACCCATAGACATATTTACAAATCTATATTTACATATCCATATATATACAACCTACATATAAAATACATTCAATTAAAAATGAAATGATGGAAAAAAATAATAAAAGATGTTTTCATTTTTATTGTGTTAAAAAAGGAAAACTCAGAAATCTTTTTATGTTGGAGATGAAAAACAAAACAACTTTTTGCACTGGAAGTAAAGATGTTTTTTTTTTAAAAAGTTTTTTTTTATTTACTTTTAAAAATAATGGATTAACTAATAATGTTGATTTATAAAAAAATAATAATATGCATATGTGTGTGCATTTTATTATACATTTTTTTAACATTGAAATAATTATGTCTTGTGAAAATATAATATGAATTTAATAAGTTTTATTTTTAACTGATCAAATATCATTAGAATGTAAATGCCAGTGTGTGCACATATTTCCATGAGTAACCACATATATGTTAAATTAATCATTTATGTACTTGTAAATGATTTTTTATTAGTTTATGGCAATTCTAATATATTAATTTTATATTATTATACAACATGTTTTGTTTGCTTATATATAAGTGTATTTTATGGAACCTATTGAAATATCTGTAAATTACAATGTAATGGCATATTTTTTGTATTATTTTAATCAAAATCAGAATATTGAATTTATATTTATAGCATGTTTAGAAGACCTTAATTTCATTTTATTATTGTTATTTTTAATTAATAAATTTATATTTCCTCACATGATCACCATTTCTTATGCTTGCTGATAAGTATTATTAAAACAGTCAAAACTTATTGCCACTCACTACAAGCTAGAGTAATCAAGGGATGCCAAAAGGCTTTTGCATAAAATCCCCATCTAGTGCCTACTCATCCAATATCCCCAGACTATAATAGTGGTGGCTATGGTTATTAAAGAACCAAAGACACTTCAAAATGTATAGGTACTGAACTGAGTTCAGACCTATATGACTATATAAGCTACTGAGCTTGGATTGAAAATATTATAGTGTTTACAATTTAAGACTCATAGTTTTGTAGTTAAGTAGAGATCAAAGGTGACTGCTGGAGGGTTGCATTAGACCCTAAGATCTAGATGCAGTGCTCTCAGATCCAAGACTCCTCACTGATGAAGGCCACAAGTCAGAAACTAGTCTGGGGATATTGGGTGAGTCAGCACTAGATGGGGATTTTATGCAAAAGCCTTCTGGCATCCTAGCTTGCAATGAGTGGCAATACGTTTAGTGAGTTTTGCTTGGTTAAATTTATATTTCATTGTTATTTCAGTGAATTCATTTAATACTAAAATAGATTTAAAATATTATATGTTAGCATTATCTTTTTCTCACAGTAACAGTCATAGAGATCTCACTCCCTGAACTGGATTCATGCATATTGGTCAGTTAATGCATTGGGGTTTATGTTTGGTGTTATGGACATCCAGATGATGATGATCCTGGTTGGTGTAAAAGTATCAACTTTAAAGTCCATGCACTGCATTTTATTTTATTTTTAACTAGAAATTAAGTTTATAGTTGATTAGTAGATTAATGGTATTAAATGGCCAGAGCTTGATGATGGTCAGCATGTTTCTGTATCTTAGCATTATTTGATTTTCTTTTTATTATTGATCATTCATGATGATAAATGATTATTCTTCTTCTCTCTAATACTGATGAACATTGTTGATCTCTCTTGCTCATAATACTCATTGTATATTTAGATTAGCATATTAAGTAGTGTTGACGATGATAACTGCCATCACCTCAGTTTCATTGCATTTCTTTGTATTGTTCTTTAAATTTACAAATATGAATGTTTTGTCAAAATAACATTTGCCTTCAACTGGATAAAGATGTTGATGTGTTGTCATATTTTTTATAATTTTCTGTATCTTTTATAAAAATCACATATAATATTTTTATTTAGTTGAAGGCAAGTATTATATTTTTTGAAATATCAGTAATTATATAAGTTAGTATTCTACACAGTTGTTTTCAAAACCTTACATAAGTTATACCTTTGTTCACTGCTGCATATATATATATATAAAGAGAAGGAGAAAGAGAATTAGAGGGGTTTTGAACACAGACCTTTAAGCTCTCTTTATCTATCCACTCCATCTTATACAATTGATACACACAATCATATACATATGAAAAAGACAAATGATCTCCAATGTATTTATTTCATGCTGAATCAGCTCTCATCAGTTGGTACAGATCATCTCCTACATGTATATGTAATCAGTGTTCAGTTTATATTAAGTTAGAAAATCTTCAAATTTTAATGTACAGGTTTCAATCTTCTCCACCCTCCAACTCTTCAGTCATCCATATTATTGAAAATCTGAAGATGGAGTGCTCAAAACTCTTGTTGATGTCAATATTGTTGTCATAGCAACATTGGCTTTAAGTCACTATGATATCTCATATATAAGACCTTAATATGTCCATTTAAATACACAGAAGAGGGATGGGCAGAATTCAGTCTGAATCTGTAATATTCAATCAAGTATAATGTCTATACTGAACTTTAGATGTAATTAGAAAGGATTTGAACCAGACTTTCAAGCTCCCTTCAGCTATCCACTCCATCTTATACAACTGACAGATATTTATGTGGTCAAGTTTATCGGTTGTATAAAATGGAGTGGATAGCTGAAGGGCACTTGAAAGTGTGTGTTCAAATCCCATCTAATAACATCTAAATTTTAGTATGTACTTTATACTTGTATTCAAATATTAAAGACAGAGAGAGAGAGAAATATAAAGTCAGCTGTATATTGTATTACTTATACTATAGACTTGATATTAGATATTTTTATTTGGATGTAAGTATTTTTCTTTATTATGAAATAAATTCTTAGTAGATAATTAATACCTCTTCATTTTGGTATAATTAACTATGATCTCCTTAGAAAATAAATTAACTGAGGAATCATTTGATTTGTTGTATTAATTCTTTGCTTATATTTCTGTATTATTGATTAGATGCATTTTTCTCCATGCCCATGCAATAAAGTGAAATACCAATGGTCTTAATATATTATTAACAAAGATATACCCTAAGTTATACATGTATTTAAAAAAATAGAGTTCCAGCCACCATTTTCTTTATACTTTTTTTTATTAAATAAAAAAAAAAAAAATGAAAATTAAAGATCATCTTAATGTTTTAACAACTTATTGTAATCTTTTTCAAGGATATAAATAAATACAAAATATTAGTACATATATATATACTATAAAATTTCTGAAAACCAAATTATTTTTATATGTGCTCTATTATTAATGTATTACAAATAAACATTATAATAAAAAGCATTTAAAAAAAAAAAAATCTTTCCAAGTTGTATTTTTAAAAACATTTTTATTAATGCCACTGCCCTTCTATTTATTATCTCATAAAACAAATTTATTTTTAATTCCAAGCCTTGTAATTATCTCTCCCCTTGTCTTTTAAAGTCGTTAATCTTGTGTTTAGATTTGTAGAGGTCCCTACTGTCGCATTTTAGACGCATAGTCTTAAGGTTATAGCTTTAATATATATTACATTTCTTATCATGTAAATTTCATCATAACTTCCTTCCTCCAACAATTTTTGTCCAACCGGAAACAATCCATAAAAAAAAAACGTTTTTTTTTTAATGTTATTTTGTTGTATTGCTTGTTTATAATATCTAAAAAAAAAATTCACCAGACATTTTAGTTTTTTTTTCTTTCAATTTTTTATACTCGTGAAAAATTTTTTAATAAATTGATTTTCAATTATTATTATTATTTTTTTGAGATTGCCAATAAAAATAACACATTTTATAAAGGCAATAAAATGGTATTTGGAACTTCATTTTTTAAATCATATAAACTAAGTCAACTTTAAGTAAGAAATATAATCAAGATTTTCTAGATTTAAATTTTAAAATTTTATGCCTAACTAATCAATTTTAGTACCCAAGACTCATTTTAAAATTTTTGATAAGACTTATTGGAACAATACATTGAATGTAAATAAAAAAATATGTATTAAATAACAAGATGTGTAGCGGTGCCTGAGGAAGTTAATTCACAATCCCTCTTATGGGATTAGTTCTGCACATCATGCATCAAATAATATTAATATATATTCATAAATATAATAAGAATGGTTATAAATAACATCTATATAATTTATCTTACATGTATAAATGTGTAAATAAATGTTTGTTTTTATCTATGTATGTTTTATGATTTTTTTAGAACTTTTTTTTTTTTAAAAATTCAATTCTTTATTATTCTTTGTCTTATAACATTTATGTTATACATTTGCTTTTAAGTACTAATTTTAATTGTTTTAAATAGAATCTATGTATATATAATCCACGTGAATGTATGTTTGTCCATAAGGCTGTCACATGTCAAATTCACAAACTATTAAAAAAATATAATGCAGTCAAATTCATAACTGAAAAATTAGAAGAAAAAAAACTACAAATTTGTTTTTATAAATAACTATAACTAACTAAATCATAATTTATATTACGAGCATTTTATGCAAAGGAAGCAATTTCATCCTTTATATGTATTAACCTTTAATTTTTATTATGAAGAATATTTTATGTGATGGAAGTAATTCCACCAATAGTAATTATAATTTTTTATGAAGCATTTTTTGCAAAGGAAGTAATTCCTTCCTTATATTTAAGAGGGCTAATTTGATTATGAGCATTTCACAAAGCAAAATAAATTTGTTAAAGCAACCAATTAAAAAAAAGCTATTATAAAAATGACAGTCTTTCAGACCAGGCACATTTCTCACATTTATTTACATAATATTAAAATCTTTTGTTTAATTTACATTAAATCTTTAAAAAGTTTGTTAAAGCAACCAATTAAAAAAAAAAGATGTCCATCTATTAATTTATATAAATATCTTAAATAATGACTTAGTGATATTTATATGTTATATTATTGCAAAAGAGTTACTATATATTTAATTTTTATGTTCCATGTTGCTTTCTGAGATGATCATAGGTATAGATATGGATTATATAGATTTGTGATTTTTGTGGAATTATTAAATTTACATAGTCTGTAAAAGTTTATTTAGGTAAGGGCGGCTATTGGTTTAGGCAAAGAGATAACAAACTCAGTTGCTAAATTGCATAAACTAATGTGATAAACAATATTTTAAAAACAGAGCAAAACTCTCCATACAGTATTGCCACCTGTGCTAAACAGAGTAATCATTGGATGCCAGAAGGCTTGTGCATAAAATCCCTATCTAATGCCTACTCATCCAATATCCCCAGACTAGTTTCTGGCTTGTGGCCTTCATCAGTGAGGAGCTTTGGATCTGAGAGCACTGCATCTAGATCTTAGGATCTAATGCAACCCTCTAGCAACCACCTTTTATCTCTACTTAACTACAAAACTATGAGAATGAAATTGAAAACACAAAAAATATTTTCAATCTAAGATCAATAGCTTATATAGTCATATGGGTCTGAACTCAGTTCAGCACCCATACATTTTGGCATCTTTGGCTCTTTTACAACCACAGCCACCACCATCCTATTAGGAAATGTGATCATGATGCTTGGTGGTTTAATATTTAAAAATTAATTATTAATAATTTTTTTTTGGAGAGTTACATCAGATTTTAAGACCTAGATGCACTGATCTCTAATGCAAGACTCCTCGCTGATGTAAACTGCATGCTAGAAATAATTCTGGGATATTGGATGAGTAGGCACTGGATAGGGATTTTATGCACAAACCTTTCTGCATCTATTGATTATGAAAGCTTGCACTTGGTGGCACTATTGTATGAAGAGTTTGCTACTGTTATTATTAAATTATTAGCACAAAAACTACCTAAATAATAATAATAATTAGGTATGTTTTAATGGAACAAAATACATCTCATCTTTAAACAAAAATGATTCAATTCTTAAACAAATTTTTTGTTCTCTTAAAATTTTATGGAATAGTGCTTTAATTAAAGAAATATATATAAACAGAAATATGCACAAAAAAGTTTGTGAAATTTGTTATTTTATCTCGGCTCTGAAATAAAGTATTTCTCAGATAGTCTGAACATGTTCAAATTAAACAAGTTAAGAAATGAATGAAACTAAAAAGTGTTAAAGTTCATACATTACCCGGTGCAACAAAAATCTGATGAATTGATATATATTACGATTTCTTTTTTAATTGTGACTTATTATTTATTTTGGTAATTTTTTGATTTTTAAGTGTGGAATGTTTTTAATAAATAAATTTGGTACTGATCTAATCACTTATCTACATTTGAACTTTCTCTTTGAATCTTTAAATACTGGGATGATTAACCAGAAAATGTTTATTTCTTTACAAAACTGGCATTTTAGTCTAGCAGTAATACTACTATAACTAAATTTGTAAATTCATTGTTTAATTTAAAACCTCTTCTATAATTATTCATAGATAGGTCTTTTCTTTTTTAATGAATTTTTATTCTATTTTCAATTCTTATTGAAGTTAAAGAAAAGAAGCGAGGAGGGGGAGAGATGAAATTGTGAATGGGGAGCAAAAATATACGATTTACAAAATGTAGATTAATTTCAAATAACTATTTTCTTATTTGTTATTAAAAAAAATTGGTTTGAAAATTTGGATTCTTCATTTGTTTTTAGAAAATTCTTTCTTCTTTTCCAACAAGGGTGGGAAAGTAGAGAACTATAATCTACACTTGGGATTTATATCAGTAAACCCTACTATGACTAAATTTATAAATTCACTGTGTAATCTAAAATCTCTTAGAATTTGTTTTCATTGATAGATTTTTTTGGACAACTTTTATTTTTTATAAATTCAATGTGAATTAGAAAAAAATTTCAATAATAAAACAGGAAATATTTTCCCTCTGCTGATTGTGTTACAATATTTTTTTTTTCACTTATTACAAATTAGTTTCAAAATAAACTTTGTTGTTGATTTTAAATGTTTTTGAAAACAATAGTTTTTTATAATTTTATTTAAATGATTATTTTTTAGTTTTTAATTTAAAAAAATCCAAATCAATAAAAGGAAGTTTTTATATTAAGTTTTTTTACTACTTGTATGTTCTGTCTATCATGCTCTGCAGTGCATATTTTTGATAAATATGCAGTTTTGGAGGGATACAATAAAAATGTCATATTTAATATTTACATTTTTTTCATTAATGTTATTTTTAAAAAAATTTAAAATATGCAAAATTCATTACAATATTTACAATTTATTTATTATTATTATTTTTATATTAAGTCAACTTATTAATCTAAAAATAAAAAAACACATGAAATGTCTTTATAATATATTTAGATGTCAGCATATATACATTATAATATTTACCTTTTATTTATTCACATTAATTCTAATTAACAACTAACACATTCAATAGTAGCAAATATTGTATTTTTGCACATTTTTTTTTCTTTTAAAATACTACTAATGAAAAAAAAGTAAACATTTAATATAGACGTTTTTCACCAGCCATTTTTTTGTAAAAATGTATTGTATGCCTCAAACCTGTATACTTATCAAAAAAATACGATGCAAAGCTTGGCGCACATGAAAATGCATAAGTACCTTTTTTTTTCTTGTTTACAACCATCCAGTTTATATTTTTGTTTGGAATGTTTGATGGTACACCTGGGTCTCTTTTTACACGGACTTATTTAACACGATTTTGAAGTTCACCGGAAGTCGAACTCCAATAATGCGCTATTACTTTAAATAATAAATTTCGTGCACTTACGTTATATTGAAAGTAATCGCACATTATTGGAATTCGACTTTCATCTTAATAATTTCAATATTTTCAGTGCTTTATAATAGTAAGATTTTATGCAATAATAAAATTAAAATCATGATTTCCATGTTTTGTGTATACACATATTAAATTTTACAAGATTATGATGTAAATTTGTTCAAACATTGTGCGTGTTAATTTTGCATTTTAAATCACATTCTGTTTTTGCTTTTTAAAAAAGAATGTAATCAATTATTAATCATTTAGTGTCCGCAAGTTTATTTTTAAAAGGTGAGTAATAGCAGTGAAACGAAATTTGATTTTTAAACGGAATTGAAAATTAAAGTCAAAAATAAGAATTTAATTTTTAGTTGTTAGTTTTAATTAAATTTTTCCCAGCAGTGGTGAATAATTGTCTTTTTATTATCGTAAGTCTAAGTTCATAAACAATTAATAAAATCATCATCTCAAAGATTAATTACTAATTACGTTGTCACCAGAAATCCATTGACCTAACATGAGTGTGAAGTTAGCGCTAGTTGTATTTCCTCAGTTTGCAAATGAACGTGTTTTCGGCAAATATTGATAATAATTAAAACGTGTATAAAAAAAATGTAAATTATGCATAAAAATATATTATTTTGAATAAAATTAAATATTATAGTTAAAAAAAGTTTGTCTTGTATCAATTTTTTTCAAATTTGAGATTTTTTATTAGTCATATTTTATTTCCTTATTTTTTTTTTTTTTGCGCGAATTTTAAAGTAATTTTACATTGGTGCTTTGCTTTTACGTGAATTTTGAAAAATCACAGACCACATCCCCCCTTTTTCAATGTAAGTTACGTCTATTTTTGCACGATTTCGTTTGCGCATGTTTTCTGAGGAACCTATCTATCGCGTAAAACGAGACCCAGGTGTATTTGTAAATGCAGCTGGATCAAAGTCCAAAAAACTTGTGCCCCTTCTTTTCTCACTTTTTAAAAAGCCAATAAGAATGAAAAAAATTTAAAAAATGTCAAAAACAAAATATGTTCAAAAACAAATATGTCAATTAGATATCAAAAAAAAAATTAGATAATGGATGCAGTTCACACATCCGTTCTCCCTCTCTCCTCACTTTTTAAAAAGCCAATAAGAACGAAGAAATTTACACAAATTTTGAAAGATAAAATAATAAAAATTCCAAAGCAAATAAAAAAAAAGGAATTTTAAATTCTAAAGCAATCAATTTTTTAGCCTGATATTAGGTAAATAATGACAAGAAATCCAAAGAAACCTTGAAAACTTACAATTGACTATTTTTGAAATTAAAAAAAATACTACTAAAAGTTTGACAAAAAAACTGTCAATGAAAAGTAATAGTAACAAGTTTTAGATTACACATTCCGTCATAGGTATTATTACTATGATAAATCATCAATTTTTAAAGAAATCTTCAAAGGATTGACTAATCATCTGGGCATTTTTTCATGACATCAAAGCAGTGTTTAAAGAGTTAATAAAAGATATAAAATGGAAATGTAGATAACTGATTTAGATTGGTATCTAAATTTGTTTATATTTAATCATGTGATTTAAACTCATGATTTTTCAGTCTATTCATTCTCCACTCCATTCCCAACAAGTCTGTCCATTAAAATTTAAGGAGTTGCTATCTTAATGTAAACCAAGTGCTGATTGTATATATGTGTGGGAGATTATGATCTGGCCTAGGTTCTGTATAAAATATTATACTGGGAATCATGTACCTTTTTGCATGTATGTGATCATGTGTATCGGTTGATTGAGATTGAGTGGAAGATGAATAGACTAAAAAATCCTGAATTCAAATATCTCTAATTACATATAAAAAATAAACAAAGGCAAAACTCTCCATACAGCAGTGCCACCCTGTGCCAACCAGAGTAATCAATGGATGCCAGAAGGCTTATGCATAAAATCCCTATCTAGTGCCTTCTGGCATCCATTGATTACTCTGGTTGGCACATGGTGGCACTACTGTATGGAGAGTTTCGCCTTTGTTTACAACAATTAGATGCTAATATAAGAGATGGTGATCATGTGATATATAAAAAATATTCAGTATAAGCAAATTATATTTGATAATTTTTCATTTTATATCCATTGCTCTGTTCAGTAAACCATTTTAAATAAATAACTAAAACAATGTTTTTAATAATTAGCTTACTGCAAGGCAAAATTTATGTCCAATAGTCACTCAGAAACAGTGAAGTAGAGTGATATATTGACCAGATTTGTCCATGAATGTATGATGAGAATTTAAGAAATTTTTATATTTTTGTTTTACCTTCTAGATATGGATAGCCATTTACCAATCAATGTTTGATAATTAACAAGGTTAATTATGAGACATGGACCTGAGAGAAAAATGTTAAGCTTCTTGAAAAAAAATCCATTTAGTACAGATTTGGGCAATAGGTCATAGACCTCTGAATTATAAGCCCTTTCTAAATTTGGGCAGTACTAAAAGCATTTTTAGTAATTTTAAATGGTTCCGTTTTAAAACTTTCATCAAGTGCCACAATAAATCACCTCACACTGAATCTAGGAATGGTAAATTTGATGCCCAACAACATTTTTCAGAATAATTATTAATTATAAACAAATTAAGCTAGATTTAAATAATGTAATATATTGAATAAAGGTCCCCCCCCCAAAAAAAAAAAAAAAACTTATTACACATCATTCTATAGAATTTGACTTCCCGCCATGGAGTCATGAAAAGATTGTTTTTGACATAATTTGTATTATTAGGTATTATCACAATCAATCATTATATTAGGTAAATATAAATATATGATATGATATGATAAATATGTAGATATCTTTAAAATGTTTCTTGACAATGGAATCAACAGTTATTTTGTCTCAGTATGTTTATCTTTAAAATAGATGTAAGAATTAATATATATTAATCTGAATATTTTTTACAGATAAAAGATAACTGTTGAGATAATTTGATGCCAAACTACATGTATATAGTTTAAAACTATCTCGATTAATTATCAAATAATTAAAGAAACATTTATCTTTTCTATTATTATCTGTGATACTGTTTTAGTCCGATTGCAAATAAAATTAATTTTATAAAAAAGTAAAATATGGCTAACATTTCTTGCACTTGCAATGCAACTTTGATTTTTTATTTTTGAAAAGGTTTTGGTCAGATTTAAATGGTACAGTAAAAAAAAATAAAGTAGATTATTTCTTTCAGCATTTAATAAGACTAATCAAAATAATTTAAATTATATATACAAAGTTGCTTCTCAAATAATGACAATCATATATATTGTAACAAAAAGTGGAGAGGTTAGTAGCCACTTAGGTCTATTGAGATACCATATTAAAGATGACCATTGTGTAGTAGGTAGTGGTGTTAGGTGTTATTGAAGTTAACTAAGTATAGCTATTAACTTGTCATCCTATGCCATCTTTTGAGATTGATGATGATGATCAAGCTGGTCCAATTCTATCATTATCACTTTTGTGATAATAGATTTTAAGTTCACCATACAATGTTAGTTTTATTTTGACATTCATGGCAATGATCAGAGTATGAGAGTGTCGTTTTTCTTTGCAAAAGGGCTACTAATGCACACAAAGAAATAAAGACTAACTTCAAACTTAATAATATGTTTTATTTCACCCTTAACATTATAAACAGTAACTCAGTTTAAAGGATGGAATCATACACAGTTTAAATGATGGGTTGGTGAGATGAATAACAAATAATTTACATGTTGATAAACTAATTAATAAAATAGACAAATAAGACGAGTACTAAATTATTGCATATTTTATTATAATAAAAATAAACTCAACAATAAGAAAAAAAGAAATATACACAATAATAAATTAGCCACTAAATTTACATAATACAAGAATATAATAAAGATAAATAAATACAAATGTTCAACTAATAAAATACATAATATCAATTACGACTGTTACTTGTATTAAAAAAATAAATAAATAAATTCACATACCATAATAAATAAAGTATAAATAAATCATAAGTACAATAAAATCAAATAATACCCATATTGTTTGTATTCTATAATATGTAACAAAATAAAATATTGCTATGAAAATGTGCATAGTATGCATTTAAACACTATAAATTGTGTCATAAAAATGTAAACTTCCTTAACTTTAAAAGTTTTGTTTAATATCAGTTATGCAATGCTTTTGGTAGATTATATGCATATAGCATTGTACAACTGAAGCATCGAATGCACTCCAAAAGAAAGTACACTTCAAAATTGATACTTTTACTAAATTCCAACATCTACAATTACAACTGTCATAATTTATAGTAGATTAAAGTAATTGAAAATGGAATAGCAAAATAATTTAATATATATGCGAGAATAGTGTTCCTTAATATTTATCATATATTATGTTTACACAATATTTTTATAACACTATGGAAAATAAGGGGTTGATACAAAAAGAAGCTGTTGTTACAATGTCCCACAATTGGGTAACTATTTGTAACAGTGCACCACATTAGGGCAAAATTATGAGGAGATGGGAATCCATCATCATCTCCAAATAAACAAAATATAAAAGGAATGAGATATCACTCTGAGAGATCACCACAGCTAACTGTGAGTTCACCAGCATTACACAAAAGTAATAACCATTTAATATCATGAGTGATTAATAATAAAAATAAATCAACAGACAATTTAGCGATTGAACTTAAAATGGGTCTACTATAGACCAGGCTAATTATTTAGCCCTTTCTAGCTTGGGGCAGATTATTTAAACCAGTGGTCTTCAACCTTTTCACACCTGTGGACCGGTAAAAATAAGTATAAGGTTCCGCAGACCAGCAAAAGTAAGGATAAGATTTCGCAGACCGGCAGAAGTCTATAGATAAATTTTCTTAAAGATAAGCATAATTGTTATAACTGATCAAAACAACAATGTTAAATATATAAGATAAAGTTTTATATATATATATATATATGGAGTTTATATAATAAAAAAACTTTTTTTTTAATTTTTTTAGAAAAGTAATAAAAAGTTTAATTATACCCCCCCCCCCATAAACATCTGTGATAACTAGAAAAACAAATTAATTTATGAATGATTGATTAGATTTTGTTTTCGTTCTGTTTTCTTTTTTTTTTTAATTGAGTAAAAATGAGATGAAAAAATAAATAAAAATTGGCTATATTAATTAAAAGTTTAAACTTTTATTATTTATTATTACAAACTCTTTACTGCCCGTCTAGCACGCGGACCTGCAAAAAAGTCGGACCAAGGGTTGAAGAACACTGATTTAAACTATATGTTGAATGCAAAAACTTAAGTGCTAATCCGTAAGAATACAATGTAAAAAAAATAATACTGAAATACTAAAAGATGCTGATCATCATCAATTCTCTAGCCACTTACTATCTTTAATGTACTGGCTAACTATAAACTAAGTTTCTGTAAATACCAAACTAAGTAAATTGTAAGGCATGGACTTTAAAGGAAATCCCCTTTGCACTAATCCAGGAACATTATCATCTGGGTGTCCATAACACTAAATATAACCCCTACCTCATAAAGTTGTTATGCACAAATCTAATTCAGGAAGCAAAAACTTTATAAATTATTATTGTTAGCAAGAGAAAAATAAATGAATAAAGCAGCTTATTATAAATAACTTTAAGTAATTCATAGGCTTACTTTATTATAAGTAAATAATTTTATTGGGATCACAAAAAATCCTAGAACATTAAGCTGTCTCTATAATGTAATAACTGAAACACAGGCTTGTTATATACCTGTGGCTATATATATGTAATATAGGGTATATATGGATTATGTCCTGTACATGTGGGGTTCAGATTGACCTTAGGTCAACATGGATGTGACAATAATCTCGGCCTCAGGGTGGCCTTTGAGCATTCCATCATCAGATTTTCAATTGGATGGACGGTTGAAGAGTTGGAGTGTGGAGTGGATTGAAGCCTGTCCATTAAACTATGAGGATAGTCTATCTTAATATATATCTGAGCACTTATACTATATATGTGTGTAAAGATGATAGTCTGGACCAACTGATGATTGCTGGTTTAGCATGTTGGTGATTATTTATCTTTTCAGCATATATGTGTTTGGGTGTATCAGTGTTATTAGATAGAGTGGAGAGAGGTGGGTGGTGTGAAAGTCTGTGCTCATATACCCTGTATTAAGCTGTCATGAAATAAGGTCACACACATTGCAATTCATAAAGCAGGAATTGAATAGAATAAAGAAACTAAGTAAAAAATATTTTTAAAACAATTATTTAATATTTAATTGATTAACAATAAACAAAAAATGGTATGATAATATGAAATTTCAAACACTCATTTCATCAAAAAAAAAGTCACAAAAATTATATTAACCAATCAGGTGATTTTTATCCATGGATTAACTTTAAATTCATTAACTTATATCTTTAAAATAACTAAGCGTTTGATAAAAACATTTTCAAAATCAAAGATAATCTTTGATTTAGCTTAACTAACTTTTTTTATCAAGAGGGAAAGGGAAAAACAGGTTTTAAAAAAATTAAATTTGCAACACATTATTTTTTCTAAAAACTATTTTATAATTTGGATGAGAAATTTAACTCGGTTTTAGGGAAAAGATGTTCCACAATTTGAAAACATTAACTTAATGAAAATATTTAATAACAATTCTTATAAAAAAAATTATTATTTTATGAACCAAAAAATTTTTCTATTGATAAAAAAAGTGTGCACACACACAAAATACCTATGACCATAGCTTTATTGTTTATGGAATCTATTTCAAGTGCAATTTCCAGTTTATTTGCTTAACAGAGTTTTTCCTTGAAGACTTCTAGGCATGTGCATGATTAATTTGTCTGTTTCATGGTCTGTAGTAATTTCAGATAAAAAAATAGGAAATTTTGTCCAATAGGTTTTCTTCTTGAATTTCCAGGTCCATGCTCTTGGTTGAAAGAGAGGTTACAGATCACATTAGGGAGTGCATTCCTCTTTACATTTTTATTTTAGTGAAGGTAGGTCATATAGAGGAAGGTGATGTCTAGCTTTTAGTTGATTTTAGCACATGGTTTTCATTGTACTAACCATTTTTATGACTAAACTCATACGCATCTAAAAGTTTAAAACTTCTATTATACTGTACAATAGCTTAGATAAAACCTGCTGACAACAGCTTAATGAAGTCCTTTCCTTGTTTCTTCTTTATCAGCTGGATTAAAACTTTATTATTCACTTCGACAGATAAAGAATTCTCTTTTCCCAGACATATGGGTCTTATAATTTATTCACACCCTGATTATATATTTTTCTAGAGCAATCTTGCACACAAACCACTTAGAAACTGTCTTTTACATGATAATTTTCATAACATCCAAATCAATTTATTTTTGTAAATATAATTGTTCAGTTATTTCTCTCCTTAATCATAGTCAGTGAAAAGCAACTTTGAGTATAAATAAAATTTACAAAGGTATTAAAATCTTACTTTGTTTTGTTTTTTTCTTTTCTCTTTTATGATACTCTTAAACATAAAACTTTATCTGTCTAAAAATGTGAAAATTAAAATTTATTAAATAAGTTACAAAAAAAAGATTTTTTTTGTTTTCTCTTAGTACATTTGCATAGTTTAAATTAAAACCACTTATCAATTATAATTACTAAAGAGAAAGAGACAAAAACAAACTTGTTTACACTCACAATTCTCTCTCATCTACAATCATTTATAACTCTTATTAAAATATTCCCAAATTGAAATCATATTATTATTTAACAAATTTAATGATTGAGAATTTTCATACTATCATATTGGGACTTTAAATATTTAGTTAACTTAAGATGCATTAAAAAATATGTATAAAAAATTAAATATTATTTTCTGTATTAATTAAAGAATTCTATACTTAAACCTGAGAAACATGTTACCAATTAACTATTTATTTTTTTAGTGTAACTATGTAGCCAACTGCTTACTCCAGTCTTATATAGGAAATGAAATTCAGTTGAAGCTCTTTCATGATATTTTACTTTGATCCAGTCAATTTTATTACACTACAACAAAAATTTATGTTAGTCATGCTTTGCTATACATTAACATTTCCACAGACTTACAAACTGGGATATAATTTATTAAGGCATGTTGGCTATTTGGTCAAAAGAAATTCTCACTTCTTTGATCGATTTTATTTCTGGAGATAGGGCGACTATTGGCCTAATATATGCATGCTAGCTTTCAGCATTATGATGAATAAAAATCCTTATCACAAAACACAAGTTTGCAATGTAGGGTCTGCACCATAGATGCATCTCAGTTTAAGCACAAACACAACTTAATACCCAGAGGGCACAATGAAAAAAATGGCCAAAGAAATGTTTGATAGCATGGAATACCTTGTTCATTACTCTATGAGTCATATAGGCTCCATACCCAGGACACAGTTTTGTGCCTGGTAGACAACTTAGTATTATAATGATAGACAGCTTGGATTCTCTAAAGGGCTTATTTGGAAAAAGTTTTAATCATAGGTAGGTGCAGTGTTGACAAAAACATTGGTGCATCATGAATACACTGCATCCCTATATCTATAAGAGCATCACCTATCCACAATCAGCATTGAAAGCAATGCTGTCATACTTTCTAATATTTACCCTCAATTTCTGCAAAGTATCTTTTGCATTCCTCCATTCCTATTTTATCATTTTGCTTTCTCTTGTTTTCTTGGTCAGAAGTATAACTGCACACTGCATTGGAAGACTAAAAATCATGATCAGATCTCTGATAATAACTTTCTGTCATGAGATGCAATATACTTCTGGTTTATCTAATTATTTGTGTTTTGTCAGGAGATGAAGAGCCATACTGTTAATGAATATTTCTTTGATAAAAGTTTGAACCACTTCCACCTGCAGGAATTGAATTTGATTATCCAGATCCCCCATATGCTATTGTACTGATTCCAGGCTTTTTTGACTTATTCACAAATTCTATTGCCTCCTGCACTTAGCTAATTTAATTATTCATTACTTTTTCTATCTATTTTATTTTCATATTTTGTTTTTCTTTGTTTTGTATCACTTCATTCAGAATTTCTTTAATTTATTTGATTTAGTCTATTTCATTAGACATATTTTTATAGTTTTGATCCATTTTCTGTAGTATATGGTACTTTTATTTATTTCAACATTTTTTTTGGTTAATTTTTTATTTTCTGCTTTTCTTTGATGATTCTTTCTATGATCTTCTCTTTATTGGTCTCTTTTTATACTATCTTCTTTAAACATTTCTAGTAATTAGGATAACATGGAAGCCTCATCTATTTCTTGAATTCCTTTCATTGGTTGCTGATCATTTTTTGAATCATGTTTTGCACTTTTTTCTTGTTAGCATAAATGTTTCTATTATTGACTTTTATTCTTCAAGAAAAACTATGTTAAATTATATTTTACACAGGAAATATAAATATGAAGTATTAAAAATTCTCATAAAACAAGCTTAAAATTATGTCCTCTCCCATGCACCCATATTTTACCTTACCCAGCACTATGACTATATTACTGTAAGCCCTAATCTGCTTTTTCTTTAACATTATTCTCTCAATGCCTGGCTTTTTTATTAATTTGATTTCCACTGCTTTATTCTCCAATTCTATCCTATTCATGTATGTGTGTGTGACCAATTTCCATTTCTCTTGTATTTTTATTATAAGTACACATGCATGTACAAACACAAGTTTATGTCAAGAACCATTTAACAAAACTTTTCTTATAGATCAGATGAGAACCTGACAGGAAAAAATGAATAGTGCCATCAGTTCTGGGATAGATACAAAAATCCAGTCACAAGACCATAGTTATACAATGCAGCATGAACACACAAAGGTCTATCTCAATTTAGACACTATAAATTACCCCTGATATTAAACAAATGCAAAAATCTTTGTATAAGCCTGCTCCTTTAAGTATTAGGGATTGAAAAATACAGAACTATGCATTGCTCCCTTTTTTGGAGGCATAGTCTGGAAATCATGGCAGGACTGTGTTAACTGGACTATGATAAACAAAAAATTATGAAAATCTAAAATAGAGTTGGAGCAATTTTTGAAAAAGCATACTTCATGAAGTTGCATGAAAACATTGCATCCTCTAGCCAACAGTAAAACACTCCATCCATCACTAACACTGAAAATACATCTAAACAAATTTCAACAGTAAAAAAACAATCCAATCTCCAAAATCACACTTGGATTTTTTATAAACCCCATAAATAAACATTAATACTTCTATTTTATAATTTATAATTAAATTATATTTATAATTTATAATTAAATTATAACAATCATCCTCTATACTCTTGTCACATTTCACACTAACATGTTTAAATTAATTCACATCAAAATTAAAAAATGTTGTTTTAGGTGTATTTCTGAGATTCAAGTTATGTGCTAACTTACCATCAGAACCTGATCACATGCCCCACATTGGGTGCCATTTGTAACCCCATGGAATATAAAGGGTTACACAATAAGCTGTGGTTACAATGTCCTATGATTGATTAACTATTTGTAACAGTACACCACATTAAAATATAATTATGAGGATATGGCAACCCTTCCCAAATAAAAAAAAAATTTTAATATAAAAGGAATGAACATGAGAGATCACTCTGAGAGAGCATCAAAGCTAACTATCAGTTCACCAACTTTACACAAAACTAATTACCAAACCTATTGGAATACATATGTAAATCACAACTTGATAGTTTATTTTATTTCTATATTAATCAAACTCAGAAAGCTTTTTTTATATCTGTATAGTTGTATTCTACAGACCTTAATTTCATTTTTTTAT
Organism: Epiperipatus broadwayi; assembly: GCA_028023455.1. Lineage (NCBI taxonomy): Eukaryota > Metazoa > Onychophora > Udeonychophora > Euonychophora > Peripatidae > Epiperipatus > Epiperipatus broadwayi. Next base: position 2,520,338 of record JAQFVV010000097.1, on the reverse strand, counting down.
TATTAGTAAATATTTTATTGTTAAAATTATTCCAGTGAATTTAATTAATCCTAGTTAGATTTAAAATGTTATAAATGTTGTATTATATCTTTTATTCACAATAAGAGTTATAGGGCTTTTGATATCTGAGCTAGATTTATGCATAACAGTCTGTTATATAAAAGGGATTTATATTTAGTATTTATGGATATGTGGTTGATGATGATCTTGGACTGGCATAAAGGGGATAACCTTTTAGGTCCATGCACTACATTTTATTTAGTTTAGTATTTTTTTAAAATTAAGTTTATCATTGGCCAATATATTAAAGATACTAAGTGGCCAGAGCATTGATGATGATAAGCATGTTTCATTATTTCAACATTATTTTTTACTATTGTGTTCTGATGGATTATCACTTAAGTTTTTGCATCCAAAATAATGTTTAAATAATTTGCTTCAAGTTGTCAAAGTTGACTTGATTTATTTGTATTTTTAATCACTCATGATGATGAATGGTTATTACTTTTGTGTAATGCTGGTAAATTTATGGTTAGCTGTGGTGATCTCTGAGTGATCTCTCATGCTCATTCCTTTTATATTAAATTTTATATTTTGTTTATTTAAGGATGATGATGACTTCCTATTTCATAATTTTGCACTATGGTATACTGTTACAAATAGTTACCCAATTGTAGGACATTGTAACCATAGCTTTTTTGTATTAGCCCCTTATTTTCCATAGTGTTATAGTATATATATTAAATTAAGTTTGATGTCTGTATTCTTTCCAAAATATATGTAATATTCAAATCTATATATATATATATTGAAACAGTCGACCTTAGTTCAAGGTCAAGTTTCATGCTATTACCACTGTCCACATGTCATCATTTTTTATATATATAAAATGTATATTATAGTAGCGTATATACGCAAGTAAAATTAGTAGGTAATTTTGTATATTTTTTAAAATTGTATTTTTCTATTTTAATAGGTTGTAATTTATTTTTTTCAAAAAATAAAATGTAAATTCAAGATAACTGTGAAATAATTAAAGGGGTGGGGAGTTTGTCTTATGATTTTAAACCAGGAAATTGTAAATTAAAATCAAAAAAGTAAAAACTAAAACAAAGGTAATGCATTTTAGTTAGCTATTAACATTGTTTTATTCAAATCCATTTCCAAGCAGGAAATTGATTTGAATTGATTTTAGACAGTTATCTTAAAACTGAATCTTTACTAACAATAGAGTAAAGATTCTCCTAAAATAGAGATCCATTAGAGGCAGGAAATCTATTTTAGAATAAATATTCTCTAAGGGGCCAAAAACTGATATAAATAAAGCTACAAATTTGTTATGTTAGAGTTGGATCAGTCGTTGCTAGGGGACTTCATGTCCGTTTGAAATTTTGGAGAACCAAATTGCCATCCGCCGTCTTCAGCCAAGCTTTGCCACAATGTAGCCCCAAAGAATGCCGCCTGCCGCAGCAGATTCGCCAGTGCTTCCAAAGAATCCTGAGGTAACCAACCAAAAGACTGTATAACCGCCTTATCCAATTTTAACTGTAATTTAATTTGTAAGATAATAATTTTGTTATATTTAATGTTTTCTTAAAGCTTTGTTAACCGTTTATATCAATTCTTTGCTGCCAAATTTTTATGCAATCCAACTCACGCTTATTATGATTTTTATTAGTTAGTGCGGTTATGATTTAAGTTTAATAATATTTTTTATATTTTCTTCCTTTATTTATAAATGCCACCAAAAACTTAAGCTTACGAACTTCTATTAACAAGGGAAGGGGTGGGGAATTAAAATGAGTTCTTATTAATTATTTTAAATACTTCGTAAGTTTGGGTTAATAACTGAAACACAGGCTTGTTATATACCTGTGGCTATATATATGTAATATAGTGTTATATTTTAAATGAATATGTTTATCTAAATGTTTTGTCGTAAATTTATATGAAACATATAAATATTTTTGAAATCCAGGGTGGCTGTTGGTGTCCGTTAGTGTTATAAAATTTCTTATTGATCATCATTGCCACAAAGACTGGCGACTTAAATTTGTTTAATAATTTGCACTCTTATAGTTTTGCTTCTTATGTTTAAATATTGATTCAGAAAGTGGGGAGCAATGCAAGCTTTATTAATACTAGTTAATTTATAATCAATGGCTTTATATTATGTAAGTCATTATACTCGCATGTTATTACGTATTTGTTAAACCATTTAAGGCTTTTTTTTAATAGTTAAATTTATTGAATTTATATTATTATGATCTAATTATTTATAAGCCACATAGGGCTTCGATCTGATTCGCCTGTACCTCATTCCAGGGAATCAAGATCATTTTGCTCGTCATTCTTCTCCTCCATGTATATATAGTATATACTGCTTTGAATCGCCTGTACCTCACTCCAGGGATTCAAAGCCTCATCGTTCGTATCCTTGTTATAAAGAAGTCTAAGTTTGCTTCCAGATTATTCAGGTTAGAGTAGATGAAGCAATGTATAGTTTGCCGCAATCCGGCCTATAGTATCTTCCTACCAACCCTCTTCTTCCTGTACCATCTCAGCAGAAAGCTGGCGCATACCATTGTTATATAAAATTGGAGAATGACCTTATCCTGGCCAAATGTGCCATTTCCTCTCGATGATATTATGCTAGCACCGCCATTTCTTACAGTTAGTTTCAGCCTGTTTAGCAAAGTAAAATCGTAATAAGATGTGATAATAAAACGTTCTGTTTTCTTTCTATTTGTTGGTGTTTAAACTTAACTTCTCGCAAAGCTGCCCTCCCTCTTTACTGAAATAAACTTTTCCCCAAATATTGAGTTTTTGCTATATCCCATCATTAAATGTTGAAAATATGAAGGAAATAATGTTTTATACTGCCGATCAAAAATGTATCTGCATTGTAATTATTATAAATGAAATATCGAAATAAAAACAAACTTATGTATTAAAAGAATCTAAATAAAACTATAAACTTATGTATTAAAATCTTTTAATTAGCAAAACTCAATTATAACTTTATAAATATATTTTATGTGTAAAACGGCCACCAAATCACTCCGATAAATCCGTTTCTTGTAACCACCGCACTAACTTAATATCTGTCAATATCAATATAATCTTAATAATATTCTTCAATGTGTATAATCAAAATAGTTTTATAAGCATGGAGTCAATTATATATATCTAAACTCATCATCAATTATGTTAAAATAAATATTTATATTTTAAACTTAATTCAGTTGTTCGAATCTCATTATTAATATTTATGTATACTTGCAATTTAATATTTTGGGTTCACTCATTCTCTCATCATCATCACCAGTTGAGTCTCATGTAAAACGTTGTAGCACCGGGCCGGGATGTAATGAATTTATGTGGTGTCACCATAGGTGTTGTTCATAATGTTATAGATTTGGAGAATGGGCAAATAGGTTAGAATTCACGATTGCTCCTGACCTGTGCATCTTGCACATGATTGGATTCGAGGTACTTTTGCCTAGATTCTAAATCTTGTTGGATGGACATACATTTTCGACTGGTACAATATTAAATACAGTAAAATTCATACAAATTTAAAGTTAGTTTATTAGAAGTACTTTCAACTATATAACATTGAATAAGTAAAATGAGACATCCTTTCATAATATCCATAATTCAATTCAGTTCAGTTCTTCCCCAATTCCGTTATTTTAATGTTTGATGATTGTCAATTCATTAACATTTGACGATTTCTTGAAATTAATATAGCCTTTTTTATTTTATGTTTATTGTGACAACATTCAATTTGTATAATTTTTATATTTTTATAATCAAATTTAAATCCGTGTTTACAAGTTTTATTATGATCAAATATAATAGATAATGATGGTTTATTTTCAACTTTTCCTGATTGTCTCTCTTTTTGACCTCTTTTATATAAAATCATATGTTCTTTTATTCTCTTTTCTAATGTACATTTAGATTTACTGATATATTGAATTTTGGCTTTTAGAGTGAGTTATTAATTAATCTATTTGTATTATTTGCTGAGAAAAAATAGATTAATTAATAACTCTAAAAGCCAAAATTCAAGTTTTAATCAGAATTAAATGTAAATTAATATGCAAATATGGCTTACAATATCTTGATGAATCTAAATGTACATTAAAAAAGAGAATAACTAAACATATGTTTTTATATAAAAGAGGTCAGAAAGAGAGATAATCAAGAAAAGATGAAAATAAACCTTCATCATCTGTTATATTTGATCATAATAAAACTTGTAAACATGGATTTAAATTTGATTATATGAATTATACAAATTGAACGTTGCCATAATAAACGTAAAATAAAAGAGGCTATATTACTTTCAAGAAATCGTCACATGTTAATGAATCAGCAATCATCAAACATTAAAATAATAGAATTGTGGGAGAACTGAACTGAATTGAATTATGGGTGTTATGAAAGAATGTCTCATTTTAATTATTCAATGTTATATAATTGACAAAGACAACAAGATACATAGTCAAAAGTACTTCTAATAAAATAACTAAATTTGTGTGAATTTTACTGCATTTAATATAAATAGATTTGAACATTATATATATATTATTATAAATAGATCTATTTATATTCTCTATAATAGTAGCAGATATATTTTGTACAAAATTCATTTTTTAATTCCTAATACTAAAAAATGTTACTTCTTTGGCTATAGCATAATTTTTCATAGAAAATAGAATTTTCTTCAAACTGGTGCAAGTCTCTTATATACCATATCTTTTTTCAGAGCTGTATTGAGATGAGTGCTTAAACAATTCTTTTAAAATTTATTCCATGTTATATCCTAAATGGAACAACAAAACAGGTTTTATATTTATAAGGTTGGTGATAATTATTGATTCCAATATTAGAAAAATATATTTTTTCTTAGTTCTTTCAGTATCTTATTTTATTCTAGCCAGCATATATATTATTTATTATTATTTCTACTACTATTATTATTATATTATTATTATTATTAAATCAATAGAAACAATTCTCATTACCATACTTGATCACATTGCACGTGAAATTGAAAAATAGGGTAGAATTGATGTTATCTATTTTGACATGTCTAAAGCATTTGATAAAGTTGATCATAACATCCTTCTCATTAAATTACATAACCTTGTTCTAGCAAATCTAATTTGTTAATTTAAATTTTATATAAAAAATAGAGCAGTTTTTGTTAAATTTACTGGTTGAATATCTTCCCAATATCACTATCTTGGAGTACCTTTTGGCTCCATTACAATTTTATATATATATATTGTACCAGTCGAAAAACCCACCACCTGAATGCAAGTCGGATTCCAACTCAGTCGGTTCTAAACTGAATTCAAACCCAACTCACCAGCTCAGATTAGTAGAAATCTAAATCGATGGCACAGTGCTATGCGCCAAGAAACTAGCTCAACAGTTGGTGAGGATTAGAGACTCCTGAACTGACACTAATATCGAATAATAAACTAACTAAAATAATTTTAAATCAAATCATATGTATATGTTCGGGTTGCCAACACAGACAGCGAGTATTAACATTAAAATAATTATGAAGGAATTAAGCACCAAGAAACCAAGTGTGTTTAGAAAATATTTAATAATAATAATTTGTTTGGTTTGAATTTTAAATAAAGATTAAGTTAATTAATTCTAGTCCTTAAACAAAATTTATAATTATAATCAGAGTGGCGGTCCTTATTATATGCCAATGAATATTACGCAATATTTGAAAGTCTATGTCTGTGCCCCCAACAAGAAATAAAAGGCAGATAACGGTATTCATTAGTAAAGGAATTTATTACTCTAATTTTATACGAAAGAATGTGATATTTATTTTCACATTCGCAAATCCATTCATGAAGAGCAAGATACGTATTTTAGGGCATAACTTTAATCTTTATTGGAAAACTTATTTAATTAAATATAACTGATAATTTGTTCGACTTTAATTGAAATCACCTCATCACGAATTATGAGCATCAGAGTGGGCTTTACTGGAACAGAGAGGTAACGGTGCTGACGAATTATGAGCTAGAAAGTGAAATTGAAAGACAATAGCTAGTCGATGATCTAAGTCTTATGGCGGCTTGCATATGACAAGTCTTATGCCCTTTGACTAATATGAACTGGAGATGAAGTGCTTTCTTCCACGATAATTTAAAATAACAGAAATATTATCACCGACCAGCCTAACGGAGCGGAAGATTGCCCTACGTCAGCAACGTTGAAGATGATGACTTACTAGTCACCGTTTGAGAACTAAAACCCAATTATAGAATGCTCTACATGATGACTTGATCAAATAAATCAAAGTCAAATGAGCTATAAGTAAAACTATTTTAAAGTATTTGTAAATCATATTAATTATGCCCCAATCATCGTGCCCTTCCTGAATCTTAAATAACAAAGTTGAATTAGAATATATTTGATCCTTTATTGGCCCTTTTGCAATAAAAACATTTTAAGATTAGATATGAATAAATACATATTGGTGAATACAAAAATAGCTGGGGCATAGATTAAAAATGGAGCTAATAATTTATTATTAGCCAATTATAAAAATAACACACACATTTAATAATCTCTTTTGACTCGATAATTGATAGAACGGTAAATCTAGTTCTAATGGGTGAGAATTACTATTAAAATTAATATATTATTATTTGCACAAGGCAACGGAAACAAAGGAGATCATCGAGTCGAAAGATTATTGGCATATAATTAAAAATAAATGACATTAATAAATCACACGACAAATATATATATAATAGAGTAAATGAACTTCCAAGTAAGAAAAGAGAAAGTTTAAAGACTAGAGGTTGAGAGAACTACGATATAAATTTACAGTAGCATGAATAAAAGATTTTATAAAGATTGTTACATTAAAGAATAAAAGAGCTCTAAAAGGGAGTGTAAAGTAAAGTTCAAAACTGGCTAGAAAGGTTAAGGTTTATTATGAAAACATATTACCCATTTCTTCCAGGGCTGGTTCTTAGGTTACACATCCGAGTTGGTAAAAAAAAAAACGTAGGCACTCATTTAATTGATTACTTGAACAGTATTTTAGTGGCTTTTCATAATTTTAGCAGCATGATTGGTCAAAAGATTCAGCAGCTCCATTGAAAATTTTCAGGGGACTTCAGGAACCGATAGCCAGATTCCTGACATTTTAGCCCTTCACTATGATCGAAACACTATTTAATTTTATAATTTAAAAATGCACAGAGTTGACTGCACTTCTCTACAACAAAGATGGCTTCTCTTTCTCCAAACTTTTCAGAGCTATATATCTGTCCTCTGATGCCTTCAGGCTAGCGCTTCTTTCATTATCAATGTTTTTAGATTTACTGGTTGTTTTTAGATACATTCCTTCGATAAACCAGAAAATGATTTTAATTAGAAAATCCTTATCTTTTTTTCTAATTAATAAAACTTTAACTGTTGTTTTTGGAAAGGGAAAATCTGAAAGCTTATCGAAAGAATGTAGCTTTTAATCAATAAAACTTTAGCAAATTATTTAAAAATAAAATCAAACATTCCCGACGCAATGAAACTTTTAAACAATTATATATATTTAAATATTTACAAATATATACGCACAATCCACGCAGTTATAATATATAAATTCATGAATAATTCTATCATGAATTTATTAATAGAATTGATCAACTTAAATCTGAAACTAATTAATTTTAATACGCATTTGATTTTATGGAAATTAGCGTGGATTGAATGTATAAAGCCCCATTGCATCGGAAATTTAAGGTTAGTACTAGGGTTTGAAGTGGGCTTATGGCTAGAGGTCATGAAGCTAGGATCAAACTCAGATCCGACTGCTTCAATATATATATATATTTACATTAATGACCTCAAAACTTGTCTACAATACTCCCATCTCCTGTGTTATGCTGATTATTGTAATATTTTAGACACATCTATTCATGATTGTATATTACTTTAATAAGATATTAAGTTTTTCCAAATGGTGTGAAAAAAAATAGAATGATAGCCAATGCAGACAAATAAATGTTTCTGTATTTTTACTCCAATAAATCTGAAATTCTAAGATTTGAATATTGTATTAATAGCTTTAAAATAAAATCTGCTGACACTGTTCAGAATCTTGGAATTGTTTTTTCCAGTAATGGCTCATTTCATCATCACATAGAATCAATAATAAATACTAATTTTCAGATGGTGAAAATTATTTAAAGACATGGTAGTGCTTTTGGATACTCCACCAAATATAAACTGTTTCTATATTTGATTTGTCTTATTTTGGAATTTGGATCAATTTTATGGAATCCAGATTCAAAAAAGAGACATAAGTAAAATGCAATTGGTTTGAAAAAATTTTTAAAGTTTTTGTCAACTGAAAAAAAATTGTAAGATGTCAATATGAAAATCATGTACATAATTATTTTTTATTGAAACTTAATAGATTTCATACGAAAAATTTTATTGCTTCAATTATTTCTGAAAATGTTAACTCATTTATTAGAAAATTATAAAGAAATTGAAAAAAAAAGATAGGAGAATGAAACTAATTCTTTTTATTGTAAAAAAAGAAGTTTCTGTATTTCTGATAAAATCCCCACTTCTTTTTCATCTATCTAATACTTACAATTTAGGTTTTGTTAATAAAAAAATTTCAACTTAATACTGAAACAGACAGATCGGAGAACCGATCTTCGTTTCAGGTGTTTTTATGTACGGTAATTCAAACTACTGTTCGCCCGCAGTGAGATTTTGTCTATTTTAAGTTATAATATAAATTAGTTATATATATTCTATAGTTTATAAATAAATATGTAAAGTTTCCGTATATAAATGTCGCAAACCATGAAATAATATTCGTGTGTGCGTGGTTTGTGGGTTTATATCATTTAATTTAAAGTTTCAGTGCGGGCGTATTTGTTTTAAATTTTAGTTTTAAAATTGTATAAAGTCGTTTAAAAATACTGATCAAAAATCACATTCCTTTGATCAGTGTTTTTAATTAAAATCTAATTGCACAAATGTTCAGAGCAATTAAGTTGTATTCAAAATTAGTAAGGAATTTTTATATGTAATTAATGTATCGATTTAAAAATGGCATATTAAATTAAAAGATTGCTAAAAACAGATAATTGATTGTTGGTCAAGCTGCATCGCTAGAGGCTAGAGAAAGTAGGCGGAGCCTAAAACAAAAACAAGTCGGAAAGGTCAGCAGTGGCTATTTTAGAGAAAAACTTACATTCTAACTTTTGTCGTGTTTGAGAGAGGTAGTCTCGAGACAACACAGCAGTTAACAATAATTCAAATATCTTATTAAGAAGCTTACCTGTAAACCGCAATGTTGATGGGCTAAGTGACAGGAGCTGATCTCTGTCCTGCCAAATTGAATCTTCGTGCCGCTGACTGATCATGTTGTATGTGCTTCGTAGTTTCCAGCTTCCAATCTCCAAATTGACAATGCCTTGCAAATAACTTTCAAATGCGCGCCTACGTTCGTCGGAAATATCAATCGGGAAAAGCAAGCCGGATGAAGAAAGAAGAGTAACTGTGTTACACGAACTTTTAACTTTCTCCCGAGCTTAATGTTATCAATCAAATAAATTACATGTAAGTTTTTATGTCGTTTATAATGCTATTGTTTAACCTGTCAGTAAATTTTCTTTTCTTTTTAATCCTCTGCTCTAGTCTTTAGAAATAATTTATAACATTTGTAATTAATAGTAATAATCATTTAAATGAATGCATTTATATTTTCTTATGTTGCTTATTTCATGAACAAACAATGCCAATAGTAATATTTCCAACCCGGTGTAAACTAGTGTGTAATAATGATCGATTTAATTTAAAGTAATTTCATGTTCTGAATTAAATATTCTTTCACATTCCAAGTTAGTAAATGTTAAATCACTTTATTATTCTATGTTAATTTGTTATAAAATTACAATCTAAGGTTCAATATTAAATATATATATAATAGTTTCAAAGTGTTATCTTAATGTCATGTTTGATCTGAGAAATAACTCCCGGTATAATTTGATACTGTCGCTACCGCCTGTCAACCTGAAGGGTTAGGAGTCCCAGAGTAAAATTAACTAATTATTGTTTTTCACCGTCAGTTTAATTTCGCTATGTTTTATTGGGATAAGGATCTCAGCCTGTGGCGTAGAAACAGACAAATAGTTTCCAGGTTTTATATAATTTCTTTTAAAAATCCGCTTCAAGTATTCGTCCTTCACGTCTGTGGCAATGCCTTCCCTTCGCTGAAGTTAGCGTCTCGCCATTCTACCATTGGGGAATGAAAGCAGTTTTTCTTTCCCGGTAATCTCTTGGATCACCGGGGTTCGAAATGATCCCGGCTGGTTGTCGTGTCCCGGGCTACTTGGGGGCTTAAGCCTTGTCAGTACAAGCCGCCCGGTATTCCGTTAATGCACCGCAAGTGACTACTGTAGGGCTCTTGAATATAGGCAACCACCGTTCATCTCTTCCGTCGTTTTTCCCCGTTCATCTTCTTCCGCATTATTAAAACCACCGTTCATCTATCTTCCGTCGTATTATATAAAACCCCGTCATCTATCTTCCACGTCGTATTTATATAAAACCACCAGCACATCTATCTCTTATGTCGTATTTATATAAAACCACCTCCACTGTTCGCTACGTTCCGCTCGGCCTATTCAATAAAATAAGTTAATAAAAATCTTTAGAAAATATTTTTCCAGTGATCAAAACTCTGATTCTCTTAACCACCCGCAATCATTTAACTACCCAGCTATTGGCATAAGTTTGTTTATTAAATAAACGTTCACTAAAGACTAGTAGCCAAATACAAGAGGATTTATGAAGTCTTACCGTACTGTATAACACTATATTTTATGCTGTATATTTTATTATATAACACTATATTTATGTGCTTTCATTTGTCTTATTTAACACTATATTTATATGCTTTATATTTTGCTTATTAAACACTTTATTTAATCTAATTTTGTGTCCTCCACCTTATTACTCTCTAAGTCTATTTAGCCACTTACTGTCTGTATTGGCAACTTAAATATATACGTTACATGAATGACCGTTCCAATATCTATAGTCTAATAAACCTATATATCATTAACTGTAAGAATTTAGTCCATGTTCTAAGCTGAGCTAGAAAAGGGATAACCCCGTGCTGTTATAAAGTCATCATCGGTTGGTCATACCGGGGTTTGGGTTAGAATTTAGTTGGCGTTTTGGAATTTATTCTTAGACGGGTTAATAAAAAAAATTTCAACTTACAATACTAAGGAATTTTTAAAGATTTTAAATATATATATATAATGTAGGATTAGTGCATTTTTTATTTCTCCCTAAAACATATAATATATATCTTTTTTTAGATGCAATCTGTAATTGGCATTGATGGTAGATATGTACATTAAACGAAGAAATATCATCATTATTCTTTATAAAGCTTTTGACGATGATAATTGGAAGAAGTTTGCAACAGTAAACAGATTGAATGATAGTGATGATATGCCTAAATTGAATGTGAGTCTACAGCCAAAATGTACAAATTTAGATCAATAGTGAGGCAGGCATATTGCCAATAACAGTGAAATATTGGACAAGAATTTGTGTTAAATTAAAAAAATCTATGGTGGTAGTGTCAGATGTAAATGGAAATAGAAATAAAGGTTATCTTGACATTAGGAGGTGGTTAAAAACAGATGGGTGGTTAAATGATCAGAGAATTTGTGTCTGGTGATACAGAATACTCAAGAAAACTTATCATCTTGCCATAATTATATTCTTATGATGGACTATGTGATGATGCCACCTGAAGATAAAAAAAGTGTTCTATACCTACTATATAAAGAATATCCCAGTATTGTCAGGATGAAAGAATTAGTGCATAGCTATGTTTGGTGGCCAAACTTGAATAGTGGCATCAAGACTGTGAAAAATTGTCAAGCATATCAAATCACAGTAAATTTACCAGCTAAGAAATTTAAAATCTGGTCTAAAGCTATGGAAGCTTGGCAGAGAGTTCATTTAGATCATGCATGTCCATTTCTTAGAAAAGTATTCTTTGTAGCCATAGATGTATATTCAAAATGGGTTGAACATCATGTAGTAAATGACACAATGTAATAAAAGTTTTGAATGAACTCTTTGCAATGCATGGTTATCCAGAGACTATAGTGATGAATAACAGAACTGGGTTTAGCTCACAGAAATTCAAAAATGTTTGTGTTCCAAAGGGATGTAGCATATACTGGTACCAGATTATCACTCACAGTCTATTGGATTAGCAAAGAAGGCAATACAACAGTTAAAATTGCATTAAACAAGCAAGAATGGACACATACATGAAGCAATTACAGCTACCATGTTTTGTCACCATTTTATACCCAGTGTAATCACACAAAAAAAGACTCCTGCAGAATTATTATTAAAATGACAAGTGAGAACACATTTGTCTATATTAGTTCCAAATAATAGAAGGAAAAATGGCTATTTGGAAAATGTTAAATTTACTGTCAATCAAAATGTATGAATTAAGGATATATTAGAGATGACTACCAGGAATCATTATAAAAATAGTGATCTTCACAAATATATAAAATAAAGTTACATGACAGCTCTATAAAAGTATGTGAAATAAAGTTAGATGGTGGCAGAATTTTGAGACATCTTATTAACTATATTAATGAACAGAGAATAGAAATTTTAGAAGATCTAGTGATTATTCTGAACTCAGAGAAATGAAATAAAACTGATGTTTCTAATGAAATGGAATTAAAGATACCAGTTAGCTCTCCAATTTAAAAAGCTATAGAATTAAATAATGAATGAGAAGAAAAGATTATAGAGCTAGATAAAGAAGATAGAATCTCAACAAGGTCTACATACATATGGAACAGATCAATAAGCTACAAGGCTATGCTGTGAATAAAACTGATTATACTGTAATTTAGAGTAGAACCTGCAGAAATTATTAGTAAAAAATAAAATTGCATATTCTAAATAAAGGGTGGAAAACATAATATATCCAGTGACTAGTTTATTGGAACCTGGATAATTTTAATTTTTAATTAAAGGAAACACCAACATAATGATAATGCTGTTAGAAAAAGATAAGTGCTGTAATTAAATTTTAGAATGAAATCTCTTAGACCACTTAACAGTTCATATCTCTGTAGAGATTTAATATAAAAATGTCTCTTTAACACTGCAATTTTGTAAGCACATTATTGTTCACACACATTATACTGAGATAGTCGAATAAGATTCCCAACTAGAGCTTTTCTTTACTAACTTTCAGAACATCAGAACTGACTACAGAACACAACGTAAAACTCAGTACAATATTTTTGCACTGATTCATTTTTTTATTTTATCCTTTTTTTTCTGTAGACTTTTTTTATTATCAACTTTGCTCATTTTCGTAAACTAAAACTTTTATTATGCAAATTTGCCTGTTGCTTCTTGCAATTAACTGATTTCCTTTTTACTACGTATCAATTATTTATTTTATTTCTAGAGTATTTTAGTAATATCAATATCTTTTAAGTTGTAAATATTTATTTGTTTAATAAATATATACAGATATAGCAGACAAAAGTCTGCAAATAGTATATATATAATTATATACACATCTTTTCACTTCTTTTTCTTTTTAAATTATAGCTCCATGATAATAAATATATAAATTCAACATTCCTTTTCTTTTTAAAACTTGTTTTTATTCCAACTATAATTTTCTTTCTCCTTCCAATACAACGTTTCAACTACATTCTGTAGTCATTATCAAGTTTCCTTAAAAAATAATAATAAAATAAAAATAAAAAACAAAAATAATAACACAAATAAATAAAATATTAATACATTCCAAATATATAATATTCAATTAAAACCATAATATTATTATAATCTACAAATACAATTATTTACCTCCTTCCCTATCTTTAATTATTTCTTTTAAATTACCTTTATAAATTAATACTCTTCTTATATAAATTTATTATCTTTTCTCTAAATCTTTACCCATTAACATTCTTTTTATAATCCCCCCCCCCTTTTTTATTTTATTTTTATATATTATTCTTATAAATTAATACTCTTCTTATATAAATTTATTATCTTTTCTCTAAATCTTTACCCATTAACATTCTTTTTATAATCCTCCCCCTTTTTTTTTTTTTTTTTTATTATCTCCTCCTTTTCTCCTCCCCTCCCCCATTTTTTCTTCCCCCCCCTTTTTTTTTTTTTTTTTATATTTTTTTTTAGGGGGGGGGGGGGGGTTATAAAAAGAATGTTAATGGGTAAAGATTTAGAGAAAAGATAATAAATTTATATAAGAAGAGTATTAATTTATAAAGGTAATTTAAAAGAAATAATTAAAGATAGGGAAGGAGGTAAATAATTGTATTTGTAGATTATAATAATATTATGGTTTTAATTGAATATTATATATTTGGAATGTATTTATTTGTGTTATTATTTTTGTTTTTTATTTTTATTTATTTATTTTTATTATTATTATTATTTTTTAAGGAAACTTGATAATGACTACAGAATGTAGTTGAAACGTTGTATTGGAAGGAGAAAGAAAATTATAGTTGGAATAAAAACAAGTTTTAAAAAGAAAAGGAATGTTGAATTTATACAAATAGTATATCTATGATGTGAAAATACGTGTAGATAAGCACATATTAACATTTGTTTCGTAAAAAAAATAAAACATTAATATCATTGAAAATTAATTTTTACAATGAATACTAAGGTAAAAAAATGAATTATTTTTTAATTTTTATTATTTTACGAACAAAATATTAATTTATTTATTTATTGTATATTATAAGTTTATTTCAAGTCCTCTATAGTCTGGTAGTGAAAAAGCAGGAAGACATAAAATATATCACATCGAAGTTGGAACTGAAGGATATCATCGCCAAACTATAGGCTAAAAGACTAAATTACTTATCATTTTGGAAACTTGTACATAAAATGCTCTGTAGAGCAAGGAAAAGATAGGGGAGGGGTCTGTTGCTCTCCTCCATGGTTTCCAACCGGCTAGATTAATAATGTTTTGTTCGAGCTATGTCTATCTCTTATAACTACTTTACGAAATCATGGATAAAATACACAGATGTACTACTAATTGGGATAACCAATCTATTTGTCATCGGATATTATCGTTGGGAGATTCAATATTGAATTACATTTGGGCTCGAAAAAACATCACAATTAGTAGGACTGTTTAAGGTTCTAAATGTTATAATTCAAGTTCAACTTAAAAATTTAAATGGTATTATTTTATTACTGGTTTTATTCAGTTCTATTTTAAAGTTTAAATGAGGGGGAAATCAGTCTTAAATAATGATAATTTTTAATAATCTTTTGATTTATTCCGTTAAAAATAAAATCAATTTTTAAAAAAATCAATTTAAATTGGAAAATATTGTAAAGAAAAAATGTGAATAAAAAAGCATACATTTAAGTAATTTCATGATTAGATACTGTTATCATTTAAGTGTAAATAAATGACAGCTGAACCAACAACATACGCTTATAAATGCTGATTTGAACAATAAAATAATTTCCATTTTGAAACTGAGCAAGTCTTCTGTTATATTTTATTTTAGTTTCATACTGATGAAGTAGGTTATATTAAAACAATAAATTCTTACTTCTTACCTGTTAAGAAATTGTTTATTACGTACCTAATAAGCTTGAAAAATGAATTAATTCATGATGATAGAGTACTATATATAACAATGTACTAAGGAATGATTTGAGCAGTAAAATAATTTCAATTTTGAAACTGAGCAAATCTGTTGTATTTTATTTTAATTTCATAAGGATGAACTAGAAATTACATTAAAGCAATAAAATCTTAGTTCTTAAATGTTAAGCAACTGATTATTATGTACCCAATAGGCTTGAGAAACGAAAAATCAACTTATGATGATAAGAGTACTAGATATAGCAATATAACTAAGAAGTGCAATCGTATTGCTCAGATTCACAATTGTAATATTTAATGAACTAACATAAATTTTAAATGATAAGGAATATGGTTTTGTTTTGCAAATAATAAAGTCATTTTACATTTGTATTTTTATATTGGACTATTTCCATCATCTAATTGAATGTCTTTAGAAAAATTTAACTTTATTTAAATATTTCAAATACATTCAACTGTTAGTAATAGCACATCAAACAGGTTAGTATACTTTTGAGAGGTATTATTCTCCCCCTCTTCTTCAGGTATTGCTGGCCTGACCCGTGACAGTACTTACATGGGATTCGAACCTGGGTTCTTAGATTTTTGATATTATTGAATTTTAAGGTAACATTCTAACCAACTGAGCCATCCTGCCAAAGGCAACAGTCAGTAGAAATTTCATATACTTATCTATGAGGTTTCTTCTGATTTCTCCACTTTTTCCTGGGAGCAAAGTTGATTAGTGGTTTCCATATATTATGTATAATCACACTAGGTGGTTTATGGGATTTTTTGCCATTGTCATGTGAACAGCTTTTTTAAATTTTCTAAAAACATTCAATACACATATTAGATGATAGCCCAATATAAAAATACAACTAGAACACCATCATCATAAACCTTCAGGAAAACACCATTTTACATTTGTGTGAAATTTTTAAGTTATGACCGTAGATTTATTCTAGCTTAAATAAATAAATAGCTCTACCTTATTTTGTAATTTTTTTAAATGTTGTTTATTTTCCTCTATAAAAGAAGGCAGGAATTCCATGAAAGAAAATGAAGTTTGGTAAGTCAGTTTGAAATAAAAATGTAAATGTTCATTAGCTATTTATTCACTTGTTTAATTATTTATTTATTGTTTTAATGTCATTTTAATTTTGTTTTTTTTATATTGTTTATATGTATTGGAATAAAATTTATATTATAGTTATTAATAGCTATAGTGTTTTGGAGTGTTTTAAAAATTCTTGTAATTAAAATAAAATCAGATCATAAAGGGGGGCAAAAATAAGATATTATTATAGGTGTTAAAAACAAGCTCAAAGGTATGAAAAATAAGATCCAATGGCATTAAAAACAAGACATAAAACCTATTATATTGTCAGTTTTTCTTAAAATCAGTCAATCTGGACTTGTGCTTTAATCAAGCTGGAATAAAAATCTCTATCCTAATTGGATAAAACATAAAACTGTCAGCTGCTGAAATCTTCCTTGAATCTTCTGACACAGGAATCTCTAATTAAAATGAAGAAATTAATACTTAAACCTCAAAATTTCAAGGAACATAAGTGTTAAAGGACAATATGATAACTTACAAATAGAATCAATTAATACATGCCACCCTGGGAGAAATATTAGCCTGAAAAAAAAAACCCCTCCCACATTGAAATGTGGAGAGGTCTGACTTCAGAACTTGTGTTTCATAAGTTAAAAAAAATTGTTTAGGCATCATATATTAACCATTTTAAAGATTTATTTTAACATATATTTAATTCTAACAAAATATGTTTTAATATTATTGACAGATTAAAGCAGAAAGTGAATGTTTTTTTTAATTAGTTGCATTTTAAAACAACTTAAATTTAAATATTTAAAAATGGTAAAAAAAATTGATTATCTTGTCTTTAATATATACATACACAATATGATTTAGCATTTTTTAAAAAAATGTTTTCTTTAATATGTAATTGTCAGATAAATAATCAAAGGTGTAATATTCATTTTAGATACAAATAAGCATGTTTATAAAATATTTGAAGTGTCCAAGTGTTAAAAATAATGAATACAATTATTGGTATTGTATGTTAAAGGTTTATTTTGAAATTTGATAATCCATTTGTATGAAATATGTGTAATCAATCAACAAGACCAAAAGACCAAGCAGAAATTCTCAACCAGCAGACATAAGGCTATCCCATGCTCCTAGTTTAAATCCCTACCCAGGCTTCCTGGTTTCAGCTACATAATTAACATCCCTGATGTCACATAGCTTCCCTTATTCATACAGTGTGATGTAACTCAGGGTTTGAATATGGACTCTCTTCTCAGAGTTCTTCATACCGTGATCTTACCATACACTAGCACTCATTAAGGTCCTACATTAATTTATCTTACAGATATTGACATGATTTTTGAAATTTGATTATTTCTATAATGCTATATAGTGAAATGCTATATCAGCCAAGTACAAAACCATGGATGTGTTTGTTTTGGCAATTGAATAACTTTAGTAAATTATGTATAATTACTGAACAGTTCCGACTTACAATGATGACACCAATTTAAATTAACAATAATATGTTTATTTACAGAAACTAAAACAAAGTATAGAGTAGCTTACAAATTATTGGATTAAGATAATCTACTGGTGGTGGTGGCTTATAGCAATAATGTGTGCCATATTTAATTTATACTGGAGGTATGAGAAGCTATCAGCTCACTGTAGGTTTAAATTTAACAATTTATTACATATTTATCTTGTTTAATAGGGCAATTGTGGGCAGGTTCAATTTAAGATTACCCAGAGTTGCTGATGTGTGCAAGTGAAGGCTACAGATAAACATTACTTAGAACTTGCAGTACTACATTATATGAGTGATGTCAATGGTACATAAATAGAAGGATGATCAGCTTAGCAATTTGATGGTATGGTTCACAACTAAGAATGTATATCCCTGGCTGGAAGGGTGCACCTGCTTCCAACTGAGGGTGCATACCAATGATTTGCTGAATCTAGGATTTTGGGGTGGCGATAAGTCTTCAGCTCCATTGCACGACCTAGATCAGCACTAATAGTTGATTAGGAACCTGGGCATGCAAGAAGTATAGCCTGCAACTTGTTGCAGTGACTGTATGAAGATGGGTGAACCATGCAGTGAATATAGGTAATGAGTTTAATAATGATACAACCATTGCAACATGTATGAAAAGTTAGGAATGTAATATTTAGAAAGATAAACAATAAATTATTAAATCTTCCACCTACACTAATAATAAACATTACAAAACTTATTTGTATATGACAAATGAGCATCCCTAGTTAACCATATATGGTTGTTTTATAACAAGAACCCGTTCATAATAACTATTTTTAATCATCTTAAACTGGGAAATGTAATAATATAACAGTTAAAGTACTGGAAAGATTAATTACCCCTAAAATAGACTGATAGCACGATCCATTATTTTTTATATTGCTTATACATGAATTGCAGTTCTACTGCATTGATAAGCAATGCAAGATATGCATCTCAATAACTTTATTAATATTACACTTACATAATGGAATCTAGAATTATAAATGTGACAGCATTAATATCAGTTTCATTATATAGGATCATTGTTAACAAAATAGAATTATTAATTTTAGTGGCACATGAAGTAAGACTTAAATAGAATTAATATATTGTTTTATTACAAATATCTTCAATTATAAATTAGTTTCTAGTGCATGGGTTGTGTTATATTTATAGAGCAGCATGATAAACAAAAATGATTTATATAATTAATTAAATGGGAATATATAATTAATTAAATGGGAATATGCTTTCCATCCTTCATTAATTCTTTAATAATTATAAGAAATTGGAAAAATAACCTTCCTTGATATGATGGGGGGGGGGGGGAAGAAATCAAGATAAATTATTTATATACGAGTTTTAATTTAGTGATTTCTCTGCTCACTCCATTCCTTAGGATTTTATTAGCAGAGAAGCGTAAACACATTTAATGAATTAAAATTTAACTCCCTCCATCATTCAAGGTAATATACATAAATAAAATGCAGCAAAAATAGATTTCTATGTCAAATAATGAAGCCAGTAGATTTAACATCAAGGATAGATATTATATGCATAATTTACTAAGTTAAGACTAGCTAATGAAAGTATATTAAAGAAATTGAGTTACAGTTAAACTTTAAATAAAATTAAAGCATTTTACCAGCATGATGATGACTTCTGCGCAGATGGATTCATGGTCTTCAGACTTGCATGGAGATGGTAGGACATGGATGGATCTTCATTTTGAAATGGAACTTTCTGGACACCAACTTCACCGATGATCACAGAGAAGCCAACACCTGACTACTCACTCATAACAATAGGTACTTTTAACATTTTCTGTTCTTCTTCATGAATAACAAATTACCAAGCAGAATCTTAAGCAGGACAGCTAGAAATACCATGCCAAATATTTTATATATTCTATATATTTCTTTCTAAGAATATTATATCTTTTTTTATACAATGTCCCCTTCTATGCTTATACACCTATTTTATGACTGGGGTCCTCTTTTCAATTCTTAATGGATCTAGTCCTGCTTTTAATTCACATTCTATTAGTTTTCTACTTCCTCTTACCTTGTGTGCAGCCGAATTGGTTTCCTTTCCATTGTCTTTTGCTTTCATTTAACACCTTAAAATGTGTATAGACTCTGAAAGTGTTCAACTGTAATGATTACAGCCGATTGTACCTATAGAAAGGGAAATATGGCACTTACACTCCCTCCTGCAATAGCTTCCTGCCTTTCTCCCATTGTATACATTTTATTAATATTTCTTTACTTAATTGATTATGCTTTTAACAAAATACTTTTTCCTTAAAATAGTATAGCATGACTTAAAACAATCAGCTTTTAACTTTAAAATGTAAAATTATACATGCACACATATTGATAAATAAATTATACAATGGGAAATAGGCTGTAATTCAAGCAAACATGAAGCGTATATGCACTGCTTCAATATTAATTATTGTGAATTCGGTTTTATGTATATTATTATTATATACATGCAATTATTAGATCACTCTGTTCAATGGTTATTACACCCATTATCTATAGATGGTTAATTTATTCACAGTTTTGGTCTGTAAATTTGGGTCACATCCAAAATGACTATCTCAGTTTAATTAAGGACCATTACTAGTAAATTGGCTGCAGAAAGGAGTTTGCTATTAACTGAAAGGAGACCCTTTGATTCCTCTTGGAGGCCTTAAAGGAACCAAGCAGGGCAAATTCCTAATGTCCACTCCATACGTTCTTGTCGTTGCAGCTGTTATTACTATGTGATTATTCATATAGTATATGAACATGGATGGGCTGCTCACAACACGCATTAGCCAGCACGGTGAGTTTATTGGCTTTTTACCTCTGAGTTTAAGATCAAGAAACACCATGGTCTTTCTTCTCAGTGCCTGATAAGGCAGAATGAATGTTTGTGTAAATGATAAATATTTTTCCAATACATATATACAATTATGACAGACAAAAATAAAGCATGGCCCTTATTCCCAGGAGGCTGTAAAGTTACCAACCAAGGCAGTGGTTGGTGGCCAAAGGCGGAGGGTGCTAAGAATCCCCTGATTGCGGACCCAGGCTGCCATTTGATGATGACTTTTTTTTAGGTACTTACAACTGCAGATCACTTTCAAGTGAAGGAAGATTGCAAGAATTAGAAGAAGAACTGTCTTAAACCATTAAGCATCACATGATCACATTTCCTATACTAGCACATTAATTGTTGATAAACAGAGCAAAAACTCTCCATACAGTATTGCCACCTGTGCTAAACAGAGTAATCAATGGATGCCATAAGGCTTGTGCATAAAATCCCTATCCAATGCCTACTCATCCAATATCCCCAGACTAGTTTCTGGCTTGTGGCCTTCGTCAGTGAGGAGCTTTGGATCTGAGAGCACTGCATCTAGATCTTAGGGTCCAATGCAACCCTCTAGCAACCACCTTTTATCTCTACTTAACTACTAAACTATGAGAATGAAATTGAAAAAACAAAAAATATTTTCAATCTAAGCTCAATAGCTTATATAGTCATATGGGTCTGAACTCAGTTCAGCACCAATACATTTTGGTGTCTTTGGCTCTTTTACAACCATAGCCACCACTATCCTATTAGGCAGGATTGGTGTTAAACCATTAAGCATCACATGATCACATTTCCTATACTAGCACATTAATTGTTGATAAACAGAGCAAAAACTCTCCATACAGTATTGCCACCTGTGCTAAACAGAATAATCAATGAATGCCAGAAGGCTTGTGCATAAAATCCCTATCCAATGCCTACTCATCCAATATTCCCAGACTAGTTTCTGGCTTGTGGCCTTCGTCAGTGAGGAGCTTTGGATCTGAGAGCACTGCATCTAGATCTTAGGATCCAATGCAACCCTCTAGCAACCACCTTTTATCTCTACTTAACTACTAAACTATGAGAATGAAATTGAAAAAACAAACAATATTTTCAATCTAAGCTCAATAGCTTATATAGTCATATGGTCTGAACTCAGTTCAGCACCCATACATTTTGGTGTCTTTGGCTCTTTTACAACCATAGCCACCACTATCCTATTAGGCAGGATTGGTGTTAAACCATTAAGCATCACATGATCACATTTCCTATACTAGCACATTAATTGTTGATAAACAGAGCAAAAACTCTCCATACAGTATTGCCACCTGTGCTAAACAGAGTAATCAATGGATGCCAGAAGGCTTGTGCATAAAATCCCTATCCAATGCCTACTCATCCAATATCCCCAGACTAGTTTCTGGCTTGTGGCCTTCGTCAGTGAGGAGCTTTGGATCTGAGAGCACTGCATCTAGATCTTAGGATCCAATGCAACCCTCTAGCAACCACCTTTATCTCTACTTAACTACTAAACTATGAGAATGAAATTGAAAAAACAAAAAATATTTTCAATCTAAGCTCAATAGCTTATATAGTCATATGGGTCTGAACTCAGTTAAAAGGAAATGGACATGGAAGCATCCATTGATTACTCTGTTTAGCACAGGTGGCAATACTGTATGGAGAGTTTTTGCTCTGTTTATCAACAATTAATGTGCTAGTATAGGAAATGTGATCATGTGATGCTTAATGGTTTAACACCAATCCTGCCTAATAGGATAGTGGTGGCTATGGTTGTAAAAGATCCAAAGACACCAAAATGTATGGGTGCTGAACTGAGTTCAGACCCATATGACTATATAAGCTATTGAGCTTAGATTGAAAATATTTTTTGGTTTTTTCAATTTCATTCTCATAGTTTAGTAGTTAAGTAGAGATAAAAGGTGTTTGCTAGAGGGTTGCATTGGATCCTAAGATCTAGATGCAGTGCTCTCAGATCCAAAGCTTCTCACTGACGAAGGCCACAAGCCAGAAACTAGTCTGGGGATATTGGATGAGTAGGCATTGGATAGGGATTTTATGCACAAGCCTTCTGGCATCCATTGATTACTCTGTTTAGCACAGGTGACAATACTGTATGGAGAGTTTTTGCTCTGTTTATCAATAACTGTCTTATATTAAATGGGACATTATTGGACTTTGTGAAGTTAGAAGAAAAGGAGAAGAAACAATTGATTTAAAAAGTGGATATATACTCTATTATAAAGGCACACATATTGGAAATACAAGTGGAGTAGGATTCATTATAAATGAAAAGTGGAAGAACAATATTGTGGAGATTGATGGTGAATCGGACAGAGTGGCAAGATTAGTTATACAACTTAATAGCAGATACCAAATGCAGATAATTCAGGTTTATGCCCCAACAAGTTCTCATAGTGATGAAGTAGTAGAAGATTTTTATATAGACGTGCAAAAGGCTTTTGATCAGAGTAAACAACATTTTAAAATTGTTATGGGAGACTTTAATGCTAGAATTGGTAGACAAATGAAAGATGAAATTGCTGTAGGTAATTTTCGTTATGGTAATAGAAATGAGAGAGGACATAGACTTGTGGAGTTTGCAGAAAAAGAAAAACTTTATATTATGAATTCATTTTTTGAGAAAAATGTTAAAAGGAAATGGACATGGAAGCATCCAAAAGAAGGTACAGCAGAATTGGATTATATTTTGACTAACAGAAAATACATATTTCAAGATTGTAATGTTCTTAATAAATTTAACACAGGAAGTGATCATCGATTAGTAAGGTGTAAGTTACATGTTAATGTAAAACTAGAGAGACAAAAATTATTATGAAAAACAATATTTACAGTTGATATTCCTAATCTTCAGAAACATTCTAATGAATTTAAATTAGAACTTACAAATAGGTTTCAAGTGTTAGGAGATTTTGAACATGATTCAGATTTGAATGAAATTAATATGAAAATAACTGATACACTTTTAAAAACTGCAACAAACATAGCTGGTAGAAAAAAGCAGCAATTGACTAATAAAATTTCTACTGAGACTACAGAATTTATGAAGAAAAGAAGGAATATGAAGATATACAAAAATAATGTATTAAAAAGAATTGAATATCTCGAATTTTGTAAAATGGTGCGGAAAAGAGTTGAAAATGATATAAGAAAGTATAACTGTGAAATAGTAAGGAAAGCTGTAGAAGAAAATAAAAGTCTCAAAAATGTTAAACAACATTTTGCTATTGGTAGGAAATTTATATCTGCAATAAGAAAAAAAGATGGAATTATTACTAAAAAGAGAGATGACATCATGAAATTGGTAGAAGATTTTTATCAAGAATTATATAGTAATAAAGAACAAGTGCCTCCTGTATCTATTACATCTTCCGAATTGCCCAGAATTTTAAATGAAGAAGTGAGACATGCAATTAAGTGTATGAAGAAAGGAAAGGCTCCAGGAAATGATAGAATTATAATTGATATATTAAAAGAAGCAGGTGAAGAAATAGAAACAATTTTAGCAAAGTTATATACCAAATGTCTAAATGATAAAGATGTACCAGAAGATTGGAAGAATGCAGTAATAATATTAATATTTAAAAAAGGTGATAAAGAAGATATTAGAAATTACAGACCTATCAGCCTTTTATCAGTTTTATATAAAATTTTTACCATGATAATTACAACTCGTCTACAGAGAACTTTGGATTTCCACCAACCAAGAGTACAATAGATCATATCCAGGTATTGAGAGAAGTCATAGAAAGGACAAATGAATATGAGTTGTCATTATGTTTTGGATTTGTAGATTATGAAAAGGCATTCGATTCTATACACATTTCTTCAGTGATTAAAGCATTGAATCATCAAGGTATAGATCCAGGATATTGTCATATTTTAAAGAATATTTATAAAAATGCAACAGCAACAATTAGATTACATAATGATACTGGAAAAATCAACATTGAGAAAGGTGTAAGACAAGGTGATTCCATATCTCCAAAACTCTTTACAGCAGTGCTGCAAGAAGTATTTTGTGGATTGAAATGGGAAACTAAAGGAGTGAAAGTAAATGGAGAGTATTTAAGTCATTTAGATTTCGCAGATGATGTAGTTGTTTTTGCAAATAATGCTTCAGAGCTGCAGGAAATGTTGCAGGAGTTAGCAGATGAAAGTAGAACTAAAGATAAATGTTAAAAAGACTAAAGTAATGTTTAATCGATTTGCTCAAAATATGAAAATAAAGATTGATTATGAAGAATTAGAAGAAGTTAACAGTTACAAATACCTTGGTCAGATTATTAATACAGATGGAAACATAATGGAGGAAATTAATCATAGAATTAAACTTGGTTGGAGTGCTTTTGGTAGAAATAACTTGATACTAAAAGGAAATATGCCTATGTGTTTGAAAAGGATGGTTTTTAACAAATGTGTTTTACCAGTTCTTACTTATGGGTCTGAGACTTGGACACTTAATAGAAGAGCAATACAGAGACTTCAGACCACTCAAAGGAGTATGAAGAGATGTATGTTGGGAGTAACAAGAAGAGATCGAAAACACAATGTATGGGTAAGACAACAAACAGGTGTTACTGACCTTATTGAAAAAATTAAGATTGAAATGGAGTTAGGCTGGACATATTGCTAGAAGAGATGATAATAGATGGACAATTGAAATTTTAAACTGGATTCCAAGAGACTGTAAAAGACCCAGAAAGAGACCACATGTGAGATGGATGGATGAAATAAGAAAATGTGCAGGGATGTTGTAGAGAAGCTAAAGATTGAAGAAGATGGATTAAACTTGGAGAGACCTTCATCCTGCAGTGGATTGATGACTAGTAAATTGGGATCAGATTCAAAAAATTACCTCACAATGTTTGTTTAAATTAGGATTTGGATCTAAACTGGCTATTCCCCAGAGCCATAATTGTATTGGTTAATATTTTTCCCTATTGGATATATGTGCATCTATGATATAAGTAAATATATTATATTTGTGAGGGTTGACTATCCATAGGATTTTATTCAGGGTGCATTAAAAATCAGGAATTTATTCTATGGCATGTCTGATCGATCCTAAAAAGTTATGTTATAAAATGTAATTGAAAGATTAATGTTTAAAATTATATAGACACATATAATGGCTATAAACTATCATTTAAAGTAATGAGTTTATTGCTGAGAATATTTTTTGTCTGATTTACTAAAAAAAAAAAAATACTTTTCTATTTTATTTTAATGGTACTTGTGTATTAGTCCTGCTACACTTTTTCACTTCTATGATGTCTAATATTGCAATCCTATCAAATAAACTCTGTGATCTCTTCCAATAACATGTACACATGAACTTCTGACAAAGTTAAGTGATTAATATACACTTCCAAAATTTTGATCAATTTCTTTATTAGACATGCCACATTTATTGCCCAGATTTCATTGGGACAAATCTGAAGTGTTTAGACTTTTTTGTGTGAATTTTATTTCATAATGCTGTCAATTGCATTTCCTAGTATATTATTTTTGATTTGAAGTGAATACATGTAGTTTTCATTTTGATTTATTCTTCCATTTTCTGATTCATATTATCCTTTTTTTTTTGTTAAAATACAAAATGATGAAAATTTGGGATCTTCCCACTACTGAGACCAATGTGATGCTGTAATTTCAAGACAAAGGAATCCTGCCATCTGAAAAAGTGTGTCCAAATGAACATATTATGGCCTTTTACATATATACTTAGACAAGCAATGCCATGGTAATGTTGCAGATGCAATAGTAAAATAGGTCTTTGTAAGGAAATGTTTGGAGAGTTCCAGAATTCCATTTCTGACCAAGATCTGATTTATTTACAACTGGACTCACAAATTAACATCCATAGAATGGGAAAAAGCAGATCTTGATTTAGCAGACAAAACCATAATAGACTGGAATAACTATATGTGGGAAGTTTGTGCTACTGCAGTGTTAGACTACAAAAAATGCAAAATTGGAAGCCCTAACAAAATCATTGAAATTATTGAGATTCATTTCACAAAGAGAAAAAAACCATACCGTATGAATACTTCTGAAACTGTGGATATATGGTGGCTTATGAAGTGATAAATAAGTGTTTCATCATCATAATTGATGATAAAATAGTGGCAACTCTGATGGAAGCCATCAAACAAAATGTGGAAGCCTCAACAATTTATTTGTACTCTTAGAAAGCATATAAAACTGATGAAGTATGAGCTGCCAGCTGTGACCATTTTCATGTGAAACACAAATATAATTTTAGGAATCCAAATACTGGGATTCACTCTCACATCGGAAGACTTTCGGATTCAGCAAAATGATGTAATTAGAAACAGCATGGCAGCATCTAGATTCCTATTTGGTGAAATTTGTCGCAAAGACTGCATTAAGATAACAAGTTCACTTGCATCATAGACACAATATAAAAAGTCAATGCATCACATTAATTCCATTAAAATAAAAATTTATTAATTTAAATTTTTTATGTTTTAATTTTAAAAGGGTACTAATTTAATATTATTTTTTAACAAAATACATTTGCTTATTGACATTTCTGGATCAAGATCTTATGCAGGCATTATATCACAGAAAAATGTTTTTAATGTCTTCATTTTGAAAAAAAAAAAAATAGACATAAGGAAGATTGTCTTAAAATAAAGTAGAAATGTCCCCCAAAGAACTTCTGCAGAGACAAACTATTGTTTCATCATGACAATTCCTGTCATCTATACATGGCATGTTTTCATTTAAATGATTTGTCTATTATGTAGTATTTTTTTCTTTCCAATTTTGGTTTAGTGACTGTTTTGATAATTTCATGGCAGATATAATGGATATTATTTTTTGCCAATTGTTGTTCAGTGTCCATTTTGTAACTTTGTGCCAGATATAACACACATACTATATTTTAAGTGGATTTGCTTATATAGGATTCTTTTTTCACCAATTTAGGTTTAATGTCCATTTTGATAATTTCATGCCAGCCTTAATATACATACAATTTTTCTTTACATTTAAGTATTTAATTTGCTTGTGTAGTCTTGTTTGGCTGGTAATTTTGCTTTAGTGTTCATTTTGTAATTTCATAACAGACTTAAAAGTACATTAGTATTTTTATTTGTTAATTTTATGTAACATTTAGGAATTTCAGGTCATGTATGTAATTTTGCTTTAGTGCCTGTTTAGTTAATTTCATGTCACTTTATATACATAGTACTTTTATGAATTATAAGTAAAATTATAGCAATTACTGGCAGTGTGAGTGCGACAGCATATTGTACATTATATGGATGGGAGGGAGCATTTTTATTTAATATTGTAATGTGTCCATTTTTATTACTTTTGTATAAAATTGATATTTTTCGTATTGGTTAAAAATGTACTTTTTCAGACCATCTGGTGTGAATTAGTGTTATGTATTAGAGCTGCTACACCTTTTATATAAGTATCAGTCTGCTGATAACTTTTTAAATCTTGCAAAAATGCTAGAAAAAAAAAATGAACACATGATCCCATTTGACGAATTTATCACTTAAGTTTGTCAGCAGTTCTGATGTATTCATTCTTTGATGACATTGCAAGATTAGTGGATTGATACGGATGTGAAAAGCCATAGTAGGTCTACTACTTAAATATCATTTTAATCAGCCAATGATTAAACATTAAAATTTACAATTTTTTGTAATTATCAGATAAAGATGGAACTTCATTAAAAGTTGGAAAGATTAAGGAATTTTTACTTATCTAGATATTTTTTATTTTGTTCACAAAAAACAGTAAGTATGAATTGGATAATTTACTGTCTGTAAATTTAATCATTCTAATAATTTTTTGTTGTTTTGAATCTTTTGTTATTAATTAATTTTAAAAAACTTTTTTTAAAAATCCAATTGATAAAAAATATATATACCAGCTGACATTTTCAAACATTCTTTTTTCTTGTGATTTTAAAAAAGAGGCTAGTTGTACTTAATGAATAATAATCTTTTTTGTTGTGAAGAGGAAGAATAATTATTCTTGTTGAAAGAGAGGAGTTGATTGGAAAAGCTGTCAGTGGATTTTGTAAAAAGTTTTGTCATAACAGTCATTTTCCATGGAGAAAATGGCAAGTCTTGTTTAGGAAGTTAATTGGAATTTTTAAAAGAAACTTAAGTAAAAAAGTTTGAGTTGAAGCCATCCTAAAAAAACTTTAGATTGTAAAGTTAAACACCAAGTGTAGTAACCAATTTAAAAAAAAAAAAAATTTACTCGGAACTTGAGTATTTTATGATCCAATACAGATGAAAAAGTGGATCAAAGATATAAATATGGAATAGATACACCATAATACATTGGCTTTCTTTCTCATCATCGTGATGTGACTGTTACTAACAACTGCCTATTAGAAACATATCTATTTTTTTAAAAAAATTATGGGAAAAGGAGTTTAAAATAAAAATCCTTGGATTCTTAGAAGTCCTTTCTTTTTATAGCGCACATGAAAAAAACATTTAAAGCACTAAGCTTGTCCTCATGAAAATAAAAGAGTTATGGAATGGAACTTTTTTTTATTTATTTTTTTTCTTCTCTTTTAAAATAAACTAACTCCCAATGTTTATTTTCTGTCATAATTTAACATGTCCCAGGAAGTAAGATTGTTTATTTATTTATCATTATTATTTTTATACTTTTATCAATATTACATTTGATTTAACATAGATTCACTTACATTTAAATATATGTATATGTACATATTGGCTTATACTTTAAAGTTTAATCAAACTATGTTTGATCTCTTGATATTATTTAATGGGTTATATTTTTGATATTTAAAATACTTAATCTTTTGGGGCTTTTTTCTTTTTTAAAAAATTGTTATATAGATGTATATACATGTATTTTGGTGACATCCTGTTGTATAATCAAAGAAAAAGGTGGAAGGGGTTTTTCATTTATATGTATAGTGAATTATTTTTTTTGATATATTAATTTACTTGTTTTTGTTTTAAATATTGGTGATGGGATCTAATTTTATTAACATAAAATATTTGGGATTGATAAATGGTATTAAGTTTATTACCTATTTTAGCAAGTGTTTAGTATATCTCATTTCATGCAAATTGGAATTATTAATTCTAGTTTACTATCCATCCACTTACCTGGAGAATTTAAAAAGTACAGAGAAAGGGTGCATCTGTTATCAAGATTATAGTATTGGGAATTTTAAATTAAAATTTCTATATAACCTGTAGCAGAATATTCTTTCTTAGAGAGTAGTAATAAAAGGCAAGTTTGAATTAGAACTTTCAAAAATATTGTTAAAATGGATTTTACAGACCATTATAGAGTTAGACATATAAAGAGTTCAGGAAATATAGCTAATAACCATTGGTTTGATCTCTTTTACAATTATACAGAGAATTGATGTTTAAACATATTTGATTATTTATCTTTACTTGAAATAATTCCATGTGTGGTGTGTGGACTTGGTATTATTTTAAATTTGTGCACACCATCTGTGAGGCTGATAACAATCAAGACCATTTGAAGGGAAATTAAAATAGTGTTTATTGTATAATTGTTTTATTATATTAAATAGCTGTCCTAAATAGTAAATATTGTTGACCTAAACACGATCTACACAATCTAGCAAATGAATTTTAAAAGGTGCCCAGTACAATATGTGTTAATATTTTTTTCTTAAAAAAGTTTTCTTTAATTTGAAATTGTGAGATAAATAATCAAAGGTATAATATTTATTTTAAGCACAAATGTACACACTTATAATGTATTTAAAGTATTCAAGTGTTAAAAATAAATGAATGTATTTGACGTTAAAGGTTTATTTTGAAATTTGGTAGTCCATTCGTATGTATATGTACCTTTGTATTAATTGCCATAAATTAGGTTTTATAAATAATAAAATTTATTATGTACATGCAATTGTTAGATCATTGTTAAATGGTTATTATATACAATATCTATATAATGGATTTCCTCACGCTTTTGTTCTGTAAATATGGGGTCAGATCCAAAGAACTATTTCACAGTTAATTAAGTATTATTATTATTAGTAAATGGGAATTGAATTCAAGGAACTATCTCACATAATTAGTTTATATTATTGTTAAATGAGGATTCATACCTAAAGTGATCAATCACTAGAGTTATAGTTGCAAAAAAAGTGTATTGGTTATAATTATCCCCTATTGGATATTTGTGTGTGACTTTGCTATGAAGCTTATGATATAAATAAATATACTATATTTGTGAGAGTCAGCCATACTTAGGATTACAGCCATGGTGTATTAAAGTCTAGGGAATTATTCTAAAGTAAAAAAAAGTTATAACTATAAGCTGTATTTAAAAGATTACTGTTAAAAATTAATCAAAATAAACCTTGGATATTTTATAAATAACTAGTTTTTCACTATGTGAGTGAACTATTTACGGAAAAGAACATATTTTGTCTGACAATTATAATATTTTGTAAATAAATTAGCGTTATTTGTTAAAATAATGTGTTAACTCCTTTATATGTAATTATTGTCTAGTCTGCATATATATATCCCATGTCTATTTCATTGGGAATACCTTATGTTCCACATAATATTGCAAATAGTGATTGTATAGTGGTTACAATCATCATACTAAAAAAATATATTTTCAAAGTTTATTTAAAAATATATAATCAGTAAAATCAGTCAACACTTAGACAATCCCAATATCAATAATCTCAACCTGTTGTCAAGGCAACCCTCTTTTATTAATAAAAATATATGTGCTGGTTTATTTCCTGATGTTTAATGTCAAGTGGCATCCTAATCAAATCAAATAAATTTAAATAATTTAAACATACATATGTTAACCATTACTGTATATATTTATATACATTCACACATGTAAAATATATGTTACTGTTATTGTACCATGTATATGCTCTTATATGTAAATAAATTTATTTTAAGATAATAACAAAAAACAGCAACTTCATAAAAAGTTTTCTTTTATTTAAATTTTTTTATTTTAACAAAATCATATATTTTTCTATTCTTTGATCTTTTAATGATATCAAATCATGTAAAAGGACATTTGGATGCTATTTGGTTTTGAAATATAATCTTTTGATTATTTATTAAGAAATGGCTATCTGATTCAAAATGCTACCTGCTGAAAAAAGACTGTGTAGCAGAGATAGCTAAATGAGCTAAGACAAGAGACCATATAAAAATAGGAGCAGTCAAATGACTCACTTGCAATCGAATAAATTTTAAGAATCGTGCCAGTTTTAGAAATTGAATCGGTTTTTTGTTCCAAGATTTCTGTAAAAAAAAAAAAGCATGCATATTATTATGAAATAACTCAAATTTAGATGGATGTATCTTTAAATATATACTTCAAAAATAAATAAATGCTTATATAATTTTAAACATTAATTTGCTCAGGTTATTTCCCTAAGATTCTATGTGTAATATAAAATGAAATTCAGAAATAGTAAAGCTTTAAATAGATTGACTCATCACATCATCATACCAGTTTATCATTACCATAAAGACTTTGTGGAGGTATAAAAAAACTAATGGATAAAAACATTATTGTATGACTTCCTTACCTGAATACACATTAAGCAATTATAAATTTCAGCATAAGAAAATATCGGTGCCAATATAGTAGGCATTCGACACCATTCTAAATTTTATAACTCACCCAAAATCTCTGCTGACACATTCAAGAGATAAATGACATCGATTATCAACAAACATACTAATCATGAAGGTCATATTATATAACAATTGTACTTTATTTTTAAATTTAATATATTTGTAATAATCTAGCCAATTTAAATTAATCCGTGTTCTTTATCTTCTAGTTAAGAAACTAAGTATTGAAAAAAAAATCTTAAACTAATTTTCGGTCAACACAAGTGCATATACCACTTAAATATGTATTAGCTAACTATTAAAAACAATATTAATAAGATTATGGAGTTTATATTACTTAAAAAAAAAAAAAAAACCTTCAAGTGATCAGCAGTAACAAACAAAGAATTTCTGATAAGAAAAAACTAAAATCTTATTATTTGTAAAAATAATATGCTGTATTTCAGATTTTATAAGTTATAATCTTTTGGCATATTAATGAAAAGTAGGTTAATTAAGTTTTTTATTTCTTTTAAAAGTAGAAAACGTAAATTGCCTTTTGATTTCTTTTACAGGCTGATAAATAAATGCAAATTGCATTTTGATTTTTGTAAGATTTATGTAAATTATGATAATGTACGTTAATGCAAAGTATTTACCTCTTATTATTTGATTTTGATTTTTTATTAAATGTTAAATATTGATCGAAATTAGGATTGTGATTTTTAAATACTTGATGACAATTGAAAACTTTGCATTTTGATTTTTTAATTAATAATAAAATTTGCAATTTTGTAACCATCTTTTTTTTTTAAACCACATGCTGATAATCGATGTCATTTATCGTTTGAATGTGTCAGTGGGGATTTTCAGTGAGTTATAAAATTCAAAATGGCGTCGAGCACGTACTATATTTGCACCAAAATATCTAATGAGCAGAAATAGTCAAAATTATGAGTTATTGCTATAACCCAACTCATATTGCTGGGTGACTAGAAAATAGTAATAGGCAACCCAACTTTAAAAAACCACAACTGAAATAAAAAACTTAATTTTAAGACAATTTAATATTGTACAACCAGTAATTAATATACATGTAAAAAAAAAAAACTATATAAATTAGACATTACTATACATTCATATGCCTTACACATGGATATTATAAACGCCAATTACTTAAGACAAAAGTCCTTTGCTTATACAGTTCTATAAAGTTCAACAATTAAGAGGCATTCACAAAATAATAAGATTAGGGCAATCTGCTTAGTCTCTAGTCGGCTTCTTTAACTACAGAAGCCGAGATCTTAGAGATGACATCTACCGATGAACTTCCACTCTTCAGGAGTACAATAAGAAGTGAAGTCTGGAAAAAAAAAAAAAAACAGAGAACAAACTATTTTGTTTTTCTCTAGTTTTTATACCTCTTTTTCTTTTGTGTTTTCTTTCCTTTTCTTTTCTTTTTTTGGAGTAACTATTTGTACTGCATAATTTGGAAGGTATTTTTTTTACTTTGTTGGTTTTAATTAGTTTTTGCCTGAACCAATTCAACTCTGTTATCAATTTTCCTTTACTTAACACAACAGATTCATTATATTTTTATCTACTAGAAAATCACTTAAATTTGTACAGACAAAATTTATTTCCCAATAAATTTAATTAAGATTTTTTTTTCCTTTTATCTTTAGGAATTTGTTTTTTATATAAGTTAAATTTATTTCTACACTTAGCCCAATTAACGATAATTCTATAGATAGGAATTTATTTCCTATAAAAGCTAAATGTATTACTTAATCAGTTTAATCAATGATAAATCTACCTATAGGAATTTATTTCCTATATAACCTAAATTTATTTCTAAATCAGTTTACTTAAAGATATTTTTATCTATAGGAATTTATTTGATCGTATGCTAAATTTATTTTTAATAAATTTAAACAAAACTGAAATTTTACATTCCTCCCCTTATTCCAGAAAAATTATTTTGCTTTATGCAGATTTTTTGAAATTTAATTGGCCTCCAGATGTGCTGTCATGGTCCAGGTGATCTATTTTTTCCTTGGATTGTCCTACGGCTAGTTTCAAGTTGTTTCCTTTAGTGTCCCAGATTATTTCCAGTTGTGGTTTTTATTCATCTTTGACCAATTCTTCATAGGGTGTTGATTCCGCTATCTCTTGGTTTTTCTTGAGATTTATCTTTTGACATTGAAACCGAAAACTGTATATCTTACCAGTCTTGAAGGCAGACATGATTCACATGTCTCCTGTATTTAGTCTCATTCTGAACCTGGAAAAATAGTATTTGTTTGGATAGTCTCTCAGTGATTACCCCTCTATCCATTTCTTCCTAATCAAGTATCATACCAGAACTCTATCACCTCTTTCATACGCATTTTTATGTCCATTGTTCAACAGTAATAGCTTAATATGTAATTTCCTATCCATCAACAACTCTGGAGATTTTCTGTAATTGCAGATGGTGTGAGTGTTGATGAAGCATTGTGTCATATAGCACCTACTGCATGTTTATATTATTTGTTTTTCTAAGAGCTTTTTAATCTGCTGAACAACCTTTTCTTCTAGGTCATTCGATTCCGGGAGATAAGAGAATGTGCATATGTATTTTATGATATTACTGTAGAAATAGTTTCCATTTGTTGTGTGGTGATTCCAGTACCATTGTTAGACACAATTGTTTTGGGTAATCTGTGACATGAAAAAATAGCATTTAAAGTTTTTAATAGTTTCAATGGCATTCATATCCTGCACTATGCAATACACAGGCCACTTTGAGTATGCGTCTACCCATACAAGCAGTATTTTTCCATTAATTGGTCTCACAAATATCTGACAAGCCTTAGTTTTTATAGGCCATAGATTATGTTCTTTGGTTTTCATGTTCATTCTGACTGATAGCAGTGCATTTTTTAATATACTGTTCGATATCTGAGGTTATTTTTGGCTATCAGATGTAGCTACAGGCTAATGCTTTGGCATACATCACTCTAGAATAGTGATGGCCAACCTTTTGAGCTCTGTGTATCAAAATTCACTAAAAAACTGAGCATAACTCGGGTGGTGTGTCACTTCAAGAAAAATCCACAATTTTGTGATATTTGTAGCTCTAATAACAAAAAATTATAATTTTAATATATGTACTGTAATGGAAACCCGGCAATCGAAAGCTTAAACTTCCCTTTTATTTATGTATAATAAGGGGGAATTCTTAAAATTCAAGATCGTCCACTTTCCGCTACCGCAAGCAGAGAGAACATACGGACATAAATGAGTCTATATCCGTACTTGGCTGAACCTGTATACTATACGGGTATAGCCCCAGGTTATTTTTCCCGGTCAACCGTCTCTCGACTGCTGTAAGATTTAACAGAGTTACAGCGCTTGAATATTTATAAATTTTAATGGGATCAAATATACTGCACCACTAGTTTCACATGTTACTTCAGTACTCAAAATGAGCACTAATTATTTCCCAAACCCTAAGATTATATTATTTTTTGGAGTGGCAAAGAAAGAGACGAAACAGATTTAAATCAATAATAAATATATTTAATAGAATAAATTAACAATAAAAGAAAGACTTTAAATCATTAACACTCAATAAAAAAAAAAACAGATTATATGCTATAATGCTACGAGTAAAAACAAAAGAAAAAGATCCTATAAATGATTGTACATTTATAAATCGTCATTCAGGGTATTTATAAAAAAATTAAAGAATGTCTTTATAATTCCAAGTAAGCATTTGGCCATTGTCTAAATAAAGAGATGTGCACATTGAAATATAAAATGTAGTATACATATTTACCTAGGTTTTAAGTCTCTGAATTAGTTTGAAGTCCTGCTGACCACCACGTGGAATTTCTCCACTTCTTTAGCAGGGAACGGTTGCTCTTAAGTTAGATTTTGGTTGTGGGAACTCCTCCGCATTTAGGACCAGGGCAAAAACGAACTCTCCAGCAGGCACTACGTCGGCAGTTGTTACATCTAGATGGGAACCATTAGAGCACAGCGAGTCTGGATCGGCCAGCGATCATGACAGCTCTTAGCCAGCCATTCTCGATGAGGCACCGACGTTAGAAATCACATCTTGTGAACTATCTGCTTATTATCGGAGCAGTGTTTCCACCACCCTCTCGACAAGAAGTCTCCAACTCTAATCATCAAACTATACTGAAACTTTTTAATTAAAAAAAATTCCACAGTCCTTTGTCCTTTTGATCCTGTGTTTTTGCTTTTATTTCCACCTTTCTTTTCTTAATGCGCTTTCGGCCATATATAATTTGTTTTTACCCAATCTCGCAGCACTATGTACATTTATTTATTTCAACTTTCTTAATTTTAATTAAACAGATTTTAATAAATGTTTTTTATTTTATTTTACTTTGGACAAGCATTAATTATTGCTGTCTTTATCCCACTTCAAACACACTCCATACAGGCATTTCGTTTTATCGTCAAATGTGTATTTTTATAACCCAGATCCTTATCTTTTGGTCATGTTTTTAAATTTTTATTTTTGCTCTGTTTAAGGCTTTCAAACTTTACTTTTCTTTCTAAATCGAATTTTAGTTTGCATTTTATTTATATTTCTTTATCCCTTAATTTCTAATGTACAATTTCAATATTTCTCACTTTACTTATTTTCCATTTCACAAAATCCCGACTTTGGAGGGCAAAAGATAAGAATCTTTTCGATTCTAATTCCCTCTCTTTTTTTAATTAACCATTTCTTTATAATTTTTTAAACTCACTTTTTAGTATTCCAAGCACAATATTTAATATTCTTTAATGTTAAATATCTATATGTGTGACCGCAGTATGTGCGATCATCACAGTACTATATTTAATAAACCAAAAATAAATAATTTTTTACCTAACCTACTTAGTGATTTTGTTGCTGAATTTTATTGGCTAAATCTTCAATTGAAGGTTGATATTTCATACACTTCAAGCCCAAGAAAGTGCTACTAACTTCATCTGTCAGTCAGTTCCTTTTATTGGTTTTGATATTATTTAACACTAAGAATAAGGTTTCACAAAAGTATGTAGAAGGAAAAATTGTGAGCAAAGCCATCGCTATATTTTTCAGGGTGCTAAAAGTGTCTGGTAATCGGTTCCAAGCATTCCAAATTTCCTGTTCGTAGTGGCACTCCTCTTCATTCTCCAAGTGACACCTTTCCAGATTCTCAAACTTTGACCTCAAGTCGACAAATACCTGAGCCCAGATGTTGTCTTGAAAATTCTGCAAGTTGCATCTCCAAATCATCAATTTGCATCCATTGGAAACCATTTAATTCCAAACTACTATAGACTACTACATCTGAATACTTGATAATTTTCACTGTCTGTTCCAGGCTTCTAAATTGATTAAATCTTTCACTGAACTGGTCAAGTAATGAGTTTAAAATATGCTGATACTCTATATGCAAGGATTACATTTCATTTTGTACAGTTGCACTGGCCTTCTCAAAATACTTTGTTACTCGAGGAAAATACATATAAGTTTTAGTTTCGATATCTCGCTTGAAAATTTTAAATTTACTTTCAAAAGCTTTTATATATCCAAATATAACGCCAATACTTTTGCCAAAACCTTGTTATTTTAAGTTCAATTCATTAATATGAAGAGAGATCTGTAAAAAACATCAGTGTGTTGACCCACTTATAATCAATGAGCTGAGGAAAGTTTCACAAATCATTATCCTCAAGAAATACCTTCATTTCTGCAAAGCACTCCACAAACCGCTCCAGAACTTTGCCTCGGCTCAATCATCTCACATTATTAAACATCAGCAGTCCACTGTAGGTTGAATCAATTTCCAATAAAAGTGAGTTAAATCTCATTAAACAATATATAATTACCAATGTTTCAGCAAAATAACATATCTTCAACTGGGTAATGGATTTATTAAGCATCACTGCAAGAATATAGAAAATTATAAAATAACTGATTTTATATAATATTCTAAATATTTGCAACAACCATTTTTGCCCAATTGAAAATGAATATTATTTTGCTGAAACTACAATAATATATTTTAATTTTACTAAACATGTTGCTGGAAGCTATCAAGAATTAATTGTATTTCATTTTATGCTTTAAAATAAAAATTAAAAAAATTGAATAAATATTTGTATAAATTAACTGATGGGAACATCATATTTTTATTTTGAATTCCATTTGCTGCAAATTAGTTACAAAAAAAATATCCATTGATAAGTTGGCATATCTTTGAAAAACACAATATTTACATAAATATTTAAAATCCTAAAGTTTATGCTTAGTATAATGTGAAAATAAAATTGTTTTCATACATTTAAATTAGACTAGTTCAATATGAACATATAGATATAAAACATATTTTGCGGGTTCATCCGTGTTAAAATATATATATTTTTTTAATAAAATATATCTGATCTCAGTACACAAATGCACAAGCACAAATATATAATTATATAACTTCTATTGCAATCCTTTGTTTGACTTTCTACCACTTTTTGAATAGTATAACAGAATCTCTAAACCTTTTAATCACAGTTAAACATTAATAAATATAAGTAAAACAACTAGATAAAAAGTTACCTGCATAAAACCAACTTGTTTAAGATAGTTAAGTAAAGATTCATTGTCTTTTGAAAGGGGTGCAAGATATTCCTGAGAATTATCACGAACCCACCAGTCAGAATCAGAATAGCTAAAAATAATAAATATAAATGTAAAATCATTTCATATTTAAACACACAGTATTATAAATATATAAATTTAAACATATAGTATTATAAATATATAAAT
This sequence comes from Epiperipatus broadwayi, assembly GCA_028023455.1. Taxonomy (NCBI): domain Eukaryota; kingdom Metazoa; phylum Onychophora; class Udeonychophora; order Euonychophora; family Peripatidae; genus Epiperipatus; species Epiperipatus broadwayi. The sequence goes on along the minus strand of JAQFVV010000097.1, from coordinate 2,480,693 downwards.
TTAAATGCTGAAGTGTTTAATTATATGCATATTCTTATAGAAATAAATTTTTGGCCATTACTAATATAATCTTTGTTAACTATAATATTAATTTAACATTATTTTTTTGAAATGGTCATTTTATAATTACAGAGTAGCAAGTCACATTTAATCACAAACACATATTTAAATTAAATATTTCATTAATTTAAAATGAATAATTGTCATTACAGGTCATACCTTTTTGGAAATTTTAAAATCAAAATTTATAGGAATTTTTTTTTCATTAGTTTTATCCTTATCATTATCATATTCAACCATTATTGATTTATAGCAAAGGTCTCTCCAAGCTAACTCTACTTTTTCCAATCCCTAACTTCTTATCTCTTTCTAAGTCTTACAATCTTATGGGATGGTTTAGTATTTCAATTATCCATCTATTATCATCTCTTCTGATAAAAAAAGATCTATTAAAATTTACTTTTATAGGCATATTTTCTTTTAATATTAAGTTATTTTTTACCAAAAGCACTCCATCAAAATTTAATTCTATGATAAATTTAATTTCATTCATTATGTCTTCTTTTATATTAATAATTTAACTAAGGCATTTGAAGTTATTAACTTCTTACGTTCATCTTCTGACAAAATACAATGAACACTTTTTTAATTTTTAGCATTTATCTTTTGTCCTACACTTTCTTACTTTTTTCTGATAATTATTGTAACATTTCTTGAAGATCTGAAGTAATATTTGAACACACACCATCTTCAAAATCTAGATAATCACTTTTGCCCCCTTAAGTTTCTCTTTTTTAACCCACAAAATAACATTTGCAGAACTATTATAAAAAGTTATGAATATAGAACCACCTGATATACATTCTTCTCAATGATATTTTAATATGATCATGTAATCTAATCACTATTGTTACAGTATAATAAATATTCTTCAGAATATGACATTACCCAGGATCTATATCTTGATGATCCAATGCTTTAATCATTGTAAAAATGTTTATAGAATCAGATGCCTTTTTGCAATTTACAAATCCAAAACATAATGACAACTCATATTCATAAATCCTTTCTATAATTTTACTCAATGTTTAGATATGATCCATAAATGGATCTTTTGGTTGGTCAAAATTCAAAGTTTGCTGTAGAGAAGTTATAATTATCTTGATAAAGATTTTGTATAAAACTGGCAGAAGATTGATAAATCTGTAATTTCTAATTTCTTTTTTATTGATGTTAAATATCAATATTTCTACTGCATTCTTCCAATCATTTGGTACATTATTATTTAGACATATGGTCTATAACATTGCCAACAATGTTTCTATTTCTTTACCAGTGTCTATTAAGATATCAATTATAATTCTACCATTTCCTAAAGCTTTTCCCCTCTTCATATATCTAATTGCATGTCCCATTTCTTCATTTAAAATGCTAAGCAATTCAGATGTAATAACAGTAGGGGGTACTTTGTTTTCTTATTCTTCATTACTATATATATATTTTTATAGAACTCCACACATTTCATGATTTTATCTCTCTTTTTAATAATAATTCTATTTTTTGTTCGTACTGCACAATAACCTTTTTCTAATACCGGAAAAGTTTGTATTTTTGATACTTTTATTATTTTCTATAGATTTTCTTGCCAATTCACAATTATATTTTTTTATATCACTATTAACTCTTCTTCATATCATTTTACAAAATTCTAGATATTCAATTATTTTTATTGGATATTTCTTTAAAAAATTATTTTTTTGTTTTCTTCATACATTGTCTTGTCTCAATAGAAAATTTAGATAAATTGCTACTTTTTGTATCTTGCAGTTCTTAGTAATGCACCAATTATCTTTATATAAATTTCTTTTAAGTCTGAACCAAATCTTAATATTTTAAAATGATTTGTAAGTTTTAATTTAAATTCAATGGATTGTTTCTGAAAATTAAAAATATTAATTGTTAATTCTTAATAATTTTTGTCCTTCTACTTTTGCATTAACAAGTATCTTTATATTCTACTAATCAATAATCACTTTCTTGATCAAATCTATTAAGAACACAATCAAAATCCAATTCTACCATACTTTCATTTAGATGTTCCCATATCTATGTCCATTTAATATTTTTTTAAAGAAAAAATTCTTAATATATATATTTTTCTTTTTTTGTAAATCCCACAAGTCTGTCTTCCTCATTCCTAACATCATAACCAAATTTATCCACAGCTTTTATCTTTCAATTATTTACCAATGCTAGCCTTACATCCTCTTATGACAATCTTAAAATGTTGTTTGGTCTGAACAAAAACATTTTGCACATCCGTATAAATATCCTCTACTTTTCATTAACTTGTTGAAGCATAAACCTGAATTCTTATCTTCTTTAATTTGAATAATTAATCTTGCCATTCTATCATCAATATCAATAATATTGTTTTTCCACCTTTTATTTATAATGAATTCCATTATGCTTGTGCACCCAATATTTGTGCCTTTGTAGCAAAATTTACAGCCATTTTTTGAATCAATTATCTCTTTATTTTTTTCTTCTACTTTCAAAATGTCTGACAATGTCTCATTTAATATTAGACAATTCTTTTTCCAATTCAAACAATCTTTCTTCATTTGAAAGTGATGTGCAATTATAGTTCACATGCACATTCATCCTGTCTTCAAGAAAATTCCACTGATATTTCAGTTGAGAAGTATCAGGAAACTGAGAAAGAGGACCATGGCATTTCTTGATCTTCATTTCAGATAAAAAGTCAACAAACTCATCACACTATACATGTTGGTGAATCCATGTTTGTTTAGTGTAGAAAATAAAAGCTGCAACAATGAGAACATGTGGAATGGAAATTAGGAGTTCAGTTCCTTTAAGTATCTATCATTTATAATCCAACAAGTTAGAGGAGATATTTATTTAATTATTCATTTTATAAATCTGTCAGTAATATAAGTGTGCAGAACTGTAAAAACAATACAACAAAAAAGATTAGCTTTTTTAAAAGAAATTACTGTAGATAATGAATTTTTATTTAATAGAAAAATAAGCTATTTGTAAATATAATTTTTATAAACAATAGTTTAAAGCTTGAAAAGATTATAGTTTTGACAAAGATTACATATATATTGAAATGAACAAACTATTATTCATTTCAATAAATAAAAAATAATATTTTTTTTCTTTCTTTTAAGCAAAATGATACGTAAATTTGATTTTAAAAAAAGAACTAAAGCAAGGTTCAAGAAAGAAACTAAGTTTTAGATTTTCTCCTAATCAGAAGGGAATATTACTTCATTCAAATCCCAGGGCTGACTATGCTTTATGAATAAAAAGTAAGAACATTACCAACAGTTAGTTAAATCAAATCTGGAACCCTTTTGAATCATATTTTGAATAACTCTGACTGAAATGAACAATTAACACTTATTTAAAAGACAGAAATTACAAAATTATACTATCACCCTAAATGGATTTTTAACATTTGTCAGAAAGATATAAATGACAATTTTGTTTCGGGTGAATCTTATATTTAAAGAGTGATTTGTACTTTGTTTTAAATATATGAATTTGTAAATAATGCTTGTTATCTAAATATTATTTAAAAGAAATTGTCAGTTAAAAAAAAAAAATTTGCAATAACTTTTCTTTACTTGTTAAAATTATTATTTTTTTAAAAAATATTATATATCACATATGTATGCAAAGCTTTTGAATTTTATATAAGTTATTAATAAGAGGAAAGGATAAAGAAATAATGGTAATCATGTAAATACAATGTACACATATAAATTGTCTAAGTCACAAATAACTATAGTTAACAGTGTAATTATTTCCATTAGTCTCATTTGTTCATAGTTAAACTTATATTTGATTATTGAAAATTGGATTTTAAGTAGATGATTATATATATATGTTTGTTCAATGTTTAATAGTTTTCATATGTTTGCATCCATATGGGAGAATGCATTCCTATCAGTTTAATAAGTTAGGGATCAATCTCAGAATGAGTCATCCCTGTATAAATTGTATTGAATTAAGTTTAGGACAAAAGGCCAAACCTTAAAATTATTGCAAAAAAGGTTTATTCAGTTAAGATTAGGACTAAAATGGCCATCCCTTTATAGTTGTTGTTATTGTTATCATCATCATTATTATTATTTAAATGGTTAAGTTTAGGAATAGGATCTTAAAAAAAGACCATTCCTTATGATTATTGTAATAAAGTGTTGATGTCCATCCCATATAGAACACATGTACGTGCAAGTACTAAAAGACGTGTGAGTCAAAGAAATGTTATACTTCTGGATTCATACATGCATAGAATTATATTTAAGTTTATTGAAGCTTGAACTAAAGGTATGGCAAATGTGACATTATCTAAGAATATGTTGATATTATGATTTCCGAATATACTGATATTATGATTTATAAATATTAAAAAATTTTGTTAAAGAAATAAATTGCATATCAATTAATGACTAAAACTTTGTAAAAAAATTATTACATGATTTGTTAATTCTATTCAAGAAAATAAGTTGTACATCAATTAATAACTACCCTTGTATATAGATTATTTGTTACTTTGTTTATGTAAGATTGGTTCCTCTAATATCATTCATTGGGAGTAACTTATGTTCTCCACACTTTAACTTGACATTACAAATAGGGTTGTGTAATGGTTACATTATAATATTGAGTAAAATAATGTTTTAATTATATGTTACTTTATTTCTTGATGCTTAAAGCCAGATAGTACACATATAACTTAAGTAAATAAATGAATATAGAAAATATAAAATTGTGAAATATGCTAGCTTGACCATTGCAATATAATAATAAATTCTACAAATGCTATATAAATAATATCATTAGTAACTTAAAATTTATTGTATATACTGCAATGGATAAATTAATAAAATTATAAATTATACACTAATGCACAATGTATATCTATTAAAGCAAAGACTTTTATGAGTAAAGGATAAGAACATATCTATATTTTCATTTGCTTCTAAATTTTTCAGTTCTTCAACACATGTGAATATCTTTCATTATTTTGATGATGATCATATAATCCTATCAAAATGTCAGTGTAATGTTAATATTAATAATAGGAAATGTATACAATAATTAATCTAAAATATAATTTCATATATATGTATGTATGTAGATTCATTTTACAATTTTCAGAACAGAGTTAAAATCCTTTTTTTCTTTCTCCCAAATTGAATACATAATTAAGATTTCAAAAGATTACTTTTTATACAAAGCTCTGGGAAATAATAAAGCATATTTAAATGCTTATGAATGCAATCCAATATCATTATGAGCACTACGTTCTCATTAGGATGTGTGCATGCATCCAATTTAATTAGCCTCTGCACACAATAAATTGCTGAGCATATAAAAAATTGTTTTTTCCCCTTATGAATAAAATTTGTCAAACAACAGAAATATTTTTGTGTGAATTTATCAGTTTTTATTATAAAAAATAAGAGTGTTAAATTACTACATTTTTCAATTTCTATAACCTAATAAATATTTTATATTTGATAAATTCCCGTTATTACATATACTTGTACTTTATTCATTTTCCATCTTAGAATATTTGAAAAGCTGAATAAAACAATGATATAGTAACATCTCCACATATACCATGACAGCTTGCCTCGTGTGTGGTTTACATTCTAGCAACTTTCAGTTCGGTGTAAACTTACCTCACTGTTTTAACAATATTACGAATGAGTGTACTGCTGTTCAAATCTGACAGTTATTTGGTTGTTGTCTAACCTTATCTCCAATGGACTGCTAATTTATAGCCAGATTCCTTCCTTACTGGGAGCAATTGTATTCCTGAGTATCATTGTGTAATGGCCTATTTCTACCATTGGTTATATTTTATCTATTCATATATCCATTGGTCTGTAACATATGAGTGCTGAATTCAATCAAGTCCATTATATGAAAGTAAGTTACGCTATAACACTCCTCCCCCTCTGGCTAAAATGAGGTCTAGAGAAGATAGCCACAGAGATATAAAGGTAGGCATTTTTGTCACATTCTGACTTCTTCAGGTATTATTTTATTATATCAGGTTTAGTGACTTCATTAGAAAGTATGGTGTTTTTATCAGAGGTCTGGTGTTTTCATCAGCAAATATAGTCTTTGAATCTTGTAAACTTTTCACTGCTGGAACGCATCTGGTAATTTTTTTGAACATACTGCATAGAACTTGAGAACCTATCTGCATGTTTACACTTTCATTTTCATAACTATGCTGACTACACCTAAGATATGACAGGTTTAGCCTAGGATTCAAACTAAGTTTATTATCTACCCCATTTGGTTAGATCCTTTTTGGATTTTTTTGTTAGTTAGTTTGCTTTAATTACTGAAAAGCCCAAGCTATTGAACCAGTCATGGTGTAATAAATAACTGTGTTTACCAGCTAAAACAAGATCTAAAACAATAGTTATATTAGGCACAAGAGTGATATTTGAATGCCACAATAATCAATCTACTGCTAGTTTGCAACTGATGTTTATTTTTCCTATTAATAATAGCCCAAACATTTTTTTGACAGAATGAATGCTGCATACATGGTATCGACTTCCATTATTATTATCATATCATTAATAAAAATTCAGTATTTAAAAAGCAAATCAATGCCTCTCACATTATTTCATAGACATTAAGTTTACTGATTTTATATTGTCCTTCCCATCTTTTTTGGAATGGTCCCTTTCCTTTTTTTTTTCTAATTAATTTGTTTTTCTTTTTAAAACAAACAGCTTCTATGTGATTGCCATGCGTACAATATCTATACATTGTATCCCAATGTGAACATTCAGTCTATGTATGTTTTGGTTTGTTTACATTTGCAACAAATTCTCATAATATTATTAGCAGATCCCTTAAGCTTGTTCTGATCAGAAAAGTTTTTAAACAGTTCAGTTTTTCATTCCACGGTTTTAATGCTAGCATTTAATGGAGGAGTCTGAATTACTGTAAATTCACCTAGTTTCTTGTGAAACTGCAGACTCAAAAGTCATATTTGGATCCAGTAACAACTTAATCCCAAGCCTATATAATGATCTCTTGGTGCTTCATTTAAAAAATCCCCAAACCCACAGCTAAGTGTAAGCTTCCTGAGCTTAACAGCAAAATCTCTTGCTTTCTCCCTCTCCCTTGTGTGTAGAGATTGAGGTGACATCTTTGCATTATGATAACAAATTTTGGACAGAAAAATGTTGACAGTAGAAATAGTGCTTTATCAAAATAAAGCTCAGCTAGAAACAATGAAGTCATTTGTGCTCATAAGATCTTATATGTTTGTGAAATGTAGCTCCTTTTAATTCAGACTTTTTAGTCTGATTAACTTAAATGTAGAAAAATACTTGATCCATGCAGGCTGACCAATTTTCTGACTATCCTAAATTAAATTCTTCTAATGAGTCAATGTTAACCATTTTAAAAGTTGTTTTTTCCAGTCATGAAGAAAAAATTTTGTGAATCTGATGAGCTCATGAAAGCAAAATTAAAACTGCATCAAATTTGTTGGTGCTTATAAGAGCAAAATGTCTGACTGCACCAAATCTGTTGTGTTTATATATACTCAGAATAAACATGAATTCACCCAAATACAGGTAAATATTTATTAATGTTTATATACAATTTATTTTTACATATATTTATAATATATTTTACATTAAACATCTACTATATGCCAGGTATAGTATCTAATTTCCATGCAACTATTGAAACAAGGGATGTCAAGTGCACTCATGGCTGCTTGTTTCATGTGTAAATACAGTAATACTTTCAGGTGTACTGTGACAGCTGGTCTCATGTCTTTTATATTTTAACACTTTCCAATTTACCATGAACTTGCCTCACTGCTTTAAGAAAATTGAAAATGTGGTGCACTGTCATTCAGCTATAAGAGTTATTTGCTTATCTAGCTTTACCACTAAATGGGCTACCAATTTATAGTCAGATCCTCTTCCTTAAAATTGAATTCTGGAGCTGTATCATTTTTTTTTCACTCTTTATCAATGAAAAATATACAAAATTCTTATTTTTGTTATTTCAATTTTTTTTTTTTTAAATATTTTACTAAGAAACTATTTCTTATTAACATAATTGTGTTAAAAAATATTCTTTAAATTATCAATATATATATGATTATGGTCATTCTAACTTCAAAAAAAAAATAAAAAAATTACAATGAATAAAGTTACAGCTAAGTTTTATGATGACACATAAAACAATCTGTGAATGACAAATATGTCTACACATTTTCCATGTTAGTTCTTGATTATTTAATTGGCATCTTTCAAATGTGCAGCAAATTTTTTTTTCTGAATGATTTAAAAATCTTACATTAGTGAATTCTCAACTGTATTTAATCTTCAACCATCAATAGACATAAATAATATCACAATTGTTTAGAGTGTTTGTGAGATCATTTTTATAACTAAAACAGAATTTGCCTCTTTTCTTTAAAAAACCATGCACAAAGTAACCATAAAAACTGAGTTTTTGGAGAAGTATATCAAGTATTGATGGCTAAGGATATCAAAAAAAAAAAATTTTTAAATGAATGTTTGACTTGTTTCTTTGATTTTTCTCTTCATACAACATATTATAATGTCTCCTTCATTGATTTAAAGTATTTTTAGATTTGATATTCCAATTAAAAACACATGTAACTATAAATTTAAAGAAAAAAATTTCCATTATGATATGAAAAAAGTTATTTCACTATGCATACAAAAAAATGGACTGAAAAAGAAATAGCAAGCTTGCAGTTGACAATTTTATGTATTCTTCTACAAAATTGCATGACAAAAAGTCCATAAAAGTTTCATTTTTTAAAAAATTCATAATCTTATATTATTTATGTAAAATTACTTAGAATTAAAAAAGCAATGTTTAATAATATCTCACTTAACTGTACTGTTGTGACCATAAAGACTTATTTATTAATAGTGTAAAAGTAGCCAAAATATAGACATGTACGTTATAGAATCATAATCATGCAGTTAATTTGAAAAAATAATAATTCTAACATAAAAAAGAAAAAAAATGTATCTAATGCATTCTGTGTTTGCATATTGTAATCAATATTCAAGACTTTTTTTAAACAACATAAACTAGGCAGATCTAAAATATGGTACGTTGGCAATTTTTTTTTTGACCTTGAGATGTCACATTTTATTAAGTGCAGTAACCATTTTCTTTGAGATGATTTAAAAATTTTTGAACACTGCATTACTCGTGAAGGCAGAGATACAAACTAATTAAATAAATATTAACAGTGTGAATCTTTTTCAATTGTTTTTATTGCATTTTCATCAGACAAAATTTATTATTAACTGCATGAAATTATGCTCACATTTTTTTAAACTGCAAATGCATTTACTAAGTTTTGATTTGATAGAAATTAACATTCATAAATATTTTAATTCAAAATTGATTGGCTGAATACTTTAGCTAATATATTTCAATGTAAACAATGTAAAATTAAATATTAATAATATATGATCAAAATTTATATTTAGTTTTATGCTGAATGAAATTTTCAACTTTTTTTCCATTTCTATATTTTTATATAATGTCCACTATTTGTGAAAAAATTGTTACATGTTTTATAATCAAACAAGTAGATTAAGTATTATTTTTAATTTAGATTTAGTAACGTTTGATCATATAAAATTCATTATTACTCGTGTAATCCATGGAATCATTTTTTCTTCAAAATAACAATTACGATAACTAAATTACATACATGATGAATCACAATTTTTGCTGCAAGCCAAATAACATTCATAAGAAATTTTCATCCATAAAAATGAGTAAATACAGCATACAGTTTTTAAACTAATGAACACATTTAAAAATTTAATAATATTAACATATTTGTTGTTGTACATCACCAAAATATGATTTTGATTATTTATTACACCTGAAAGAAGCACTTTTTTTTTGGCTTTGTAATCATTAATGTTGAAAATCTTTATTTTAGATATGTAATTAATAAAGTACTGATTGTCTTGCAAAGATGCTGGATGAAAATTAAGTAAAGTACTGTACTCTACATCCACTAATCATATTTTACATTTATAATCGAAATATTGTATGCAGCACTGTAATATTGGGTATTATGAATAAACTCTGTACAGTACAATTTCAGCATGAAAGTTACTACTTTGCTTATGGATGACATAGCTTTAATAACTATCTCTTTATGCCATCAGTCTTACAAAATGGTCACCCAAAAAAATTAATGAAAACTTTTTTTAAGATCATTATAGTGAATAATTGATTGTAAATCAAAATAGTGAGTACAAATTGATGATGATCGCTATTGTGATCCTTGCATAAAGACCAAACGCTAAGGAAAGTATAGGTGTATTCATTAAATATTAATATAATTGGGGATATAGTAATTTCTTGACGAAGAGACAAGTGCATTGTTTTGTAAGAGAGAAAAAATTACTGAAAAAAAAGATTATTATCCACAGCATATTTTGCTACTTACTTTATTTTAAAGCTAAAACTACAGTAAGAGTTCTTATTTTTATTCCTTCAATAGGTGCACATGCAAACACACTCTGAAAAATAAAATAAATATCTCCTCCATTTATTATTAATAATTATATTATTATAATTATTATTATTATTAAATTTTGTTTATACTATAATTTTGATTTATACATGCATATAAAAATATCAGTATTATATATATGTCATTTTTGAAAAGTCCTATACACTTGCAGTTCAATAAACAATAGGTATTGTATTCCTATCGCTGTTTATCGACAAAATGTGAGCTGTTATACGCTGTTTCCTTTGAATGTGAGGGGGGCTTGGAACAAAATATAGTGTAGTTCACAGTTCTATTGTACAAATAATCATAAAAGAAATTTTATTTTTTTTTGTTTCGAGAAGAAATTTTATTTAAAAATTAATTAATAAAACATATATCATTCAAATGCTAAAAATTAATAAGAGCAGTAGATTATTTTGTTTTAAGAGTAATTTTAAATATAAAATTAAAGATAAATCTTAGGAAAAAATAAAAGAATATAATTATATTTTGATTCAAATTATGTTTTTGGAATTGCATGAAGAGTTTTGTCTCTGTTCTCTTTTGTTAAGTAAAAATCAATTTTGTTAAAATTTAGAATTTAAGATTAATCTATTATAATTTTATCAATATAATTAATGGAAAAGATTCTAAAACTGGAGATGTCTATAATTATATATCTAAAATAGAAATCTTATAACAACTCACACTGTTTTCATTGTGTTTTATTTGTTTGTTGAGAAATAAATAGCGAAATTTCAAGGAACAATTTACTCCAGAAGTTTTCTCTTATTTTATTTAAAAATAAAACTAATGTAAAGTCAAAAAATTATAATGGAAATAATTATAATTCGAAACAAAACTGCAGAGATTTATTTTTATTAAAGATAAAAATAATTAATTAAAGTTAAATAATTATAATAAAAATAATTATAATTCCAAATAAAGCCGCAGAGATTAAAAGTTAAGAACAATCAAAAACGGGGTTTTGGAAAACGTGCGATAAAGAATGTGAGGAGATGTAGCGGATAAGACTAAAACAAAAGAACACAGAGAGATATAAAAACTGTGAGTGGAAAAACATTGCGCACTTGTTACAGTTTTGTTTAACAGAAGAAATTGGATACGTGTATCAAGCTGTTAGAGCTATTTGTGTCACAACTGTTTAATAATTGGTGTTTAGCCATGAAACTAAGTTCCATATATTTATCTAAATTTCTTGTCCTCGTTTTGTACTTATATATCAAATTGTATGCTCTTTTCTACCCCTCTGAAAAACTTAGGGGCGAAGACATTACACATTGAAATTTTGATTTTTGAGTTATTGAATGGTGAACTTTCTAGAAATCATTTTATCTGAGTATAAATAGCAGTGACAAAATGAGTATAGTCACTCTCCCTGTTTTTATTGGAACAAAAGCCTCATATGTATACTTCAAATTTTATAAACTGTTCATAAATTTTCTGATGCATTGCTGAATCCCTCTTGATTTTGATCCAAAGGACAATGGCAGATGTCAAATGGATAGTGTCACTATACCCTTTTTAAGATCATCAATATAAAATTTCTTCAAAATCATTAACAATTATAAGATGTGATATGTTGGACTATTTCCATCATTTATGAGTGAATATTGAATGTATAGAAAATTTTAAACTTTATTTAAATTTTTCAAATACAAACAACTTGTTAGTAATAACACACAAATAGACAATACAGGTTAGTAATTATACAACGTTTCGAATAGTATTATTCTCCACTCTTCTTCAGGTGTTGCTGGCCTATATGCACAGTGACAATATTCGCTTAGAAGTTGAACTCGCACTTTTAGATTCTTGTATATTGAATTTAAGGCAAACGCTCTACCAACTGAACTATTCTGTCAAAGGCAACATATAGTAGAAATTTGATATATTTATATATGAGGGTTGGTTCAAATCCTCCAGAGTCCTTCAATTTTTTTTTTTTTTATAACAAGTCTAATTATTTTTATTTTTTCCTAAGAGCAAGATTAATTAGAGGCTTCCATACATTGTGTATTGCCACACTGGGTTGACTTATAGGATTATTTACCATTGTCATATGAGCAGCTTCCTTGAATTTTCTTCTATGCATTTTTTCCTCTTTATCCAATATCTTTGTATTTTCCCACTTAAGCACATGGTCATTAGTACATACATGATCTGCTATGGTAGACACATCTATTTTTTCTCTTTTAACCATTAATTTGTGTTCCTTCAATCGTTGTTCAACCGGGTGACAGGTCTCACCAATGTATTTCCTTCCACATTCACATGGTATTTCATAGATGCAGTTTTTGTTCTTCAACATTTCCAGTTTAGGCTTAGTAGAAGTAAGCATTCCTCGAAGTGTGGTAAGGCTTTGGAAAGCAGTCCTAATATTATATTGACTGCAGATTTTCTTTAGTTTGTCTGCCACACCTGGTATGTATGGATACACCACCATACCAATAACTGTTTTCTCTTTTGGTGTCTCTTTGTGTTGTCTATAGAAGGTTTTTCTGATGACTTCTGATGGATAACCATTCTTCATAAGCATTTGTTCTATGTGAACCAACCCTCATATATAAATATATCCAAATTTCTACTATATGTTGCCTTTGACAGAATAGCTCAGTTGGTAGAGCGTTTGCCTTAAATTCAATATACAAAAATCTAAAGGTGCGAGTTCAACTTCTAAGCGAATATTGTCACTGTGCATATAGGCCAGCAACACCTGAAGAAGAGTGGAGAATAATACTACTCGAAATGTTGTGTAATTACTAGCCTGTATTGTCTATTTGTGTGTTATTACTAACAAGTTGTTTGTATTTGAAAAGTTTAAATAAAGTTTAAAATTTTCTATACATTCTCATAAATGATGGAAATAGTCCAACATATCACATCTTATAATATACCATCATTACAAACCTTCAGACAAACATTAACAATTATGTATTGTTGCTATAAACTGAATATCAAAATATACTATTACAAAATCAGAAATTATTACAGACCTGAAAATGAACATAATCTTAAACCATTTGGCACAAAACCATTGCCTCTTCATTTATTATAATTGCTATCATTACTCAAAGACTAAGTTAAGTAATCACCAGAAGAAACATGTTATCCAGATTAGTTAATAAAAATAAAAAACAGCTTTGTTTAAATATGAATTATAGTTTTAACACATTAGAATGATCTTTTATTGATATAGTTTTTCTATGTACTTATTGTTTGTTTCATTATTTCATATCTAATCATTATCAGTTCATAAGAACTAATAGATTTTGAAGGTTTATTAGTATATTTATGTATTGATATTATAATTCTTATCAATTAAAAAAATAATTCATATTTTGTTTTCTGCAAATCTGAAATGGTGAATAAATGCAATTAAATTAGTAACTTCATTTATTCCATTAAATATTTTAAAAACAACAAAAAATAATCTTTATTTTCCATTTTGTTCTTGATCTTAAATTGAGACATCAAGATTAAATTCATATAACTAGTAAACACTTTAACTTTAGTGTGAATTAATGTTATTAGATAAATTATATAATTTAAAATGAGGATCAAAGGCTAAGGTAATGATTTTATTTACAGATGGGAATCAACTGACATCTACATTTATTGATAAGTAGAGACTAATGAGAAATCAAAAATTTTGTTTGTTGTGGAGTTATTTATCCTAAGTGTAATCTTATGTGAATCTTAATATATCTTATAATTTTGCTCTGACATGTCAGTGCTACATCCATGAGTGTATAAATATGTGATTTATTAGGTACAGTGAGACTTTAATTATAATTAAAAAATTGTAGCTGCATACATAAAACATGCATATAGAATAAAGTGAGGATGATAATAATATGTTATCACCATTAACTTGTTCATTTTGTATTATTGATTAAATTGCATATATATCTATAACTTATATATGGCCCATTATATAGATGTGAGGATTTCCTCCATATTAATTTTATATAATAAAGCTATTAGGATTTGACTCATATTAAAGAGGAAAATTTGTTGGGCATGCAGATGTTTTCAATATCTTATTACAGTGGTACCCAACCTTTAACTTGACGCGAGCCAGTTGAGAATTTAAAAAAATTTGGGGAGCCACAATTATATATTACATTTTTCATATTACATTGATAAACATGGTACTTGGGTACTAAACCTGCAATGTAGGGAGATAGGTGGGGGGGGGATGGCCTATTCACATTGGTATCAATCCGCCGTTTCTAATGTGGCCAAAATAACGTGTACACGGATCTTTCTCGATGAAAACATCAATATATACAGCAAAATATATATGTGTACACGAATCTATCTCGATAAAAACAACTATTTACAGCACTAAACATCAATATATATATACAGCAAAATATATACGTGTACACGGATAAAAACAACTGTTTACAGCACTAAACATCGATATATACAGCAAAATATATACATGTACATGGATCTATCTTGATAAAAACTATTTCCAGCACTAAACACAATATATATACAGCACCAAACCAAACGTCTACAAGGATCTTTCTCGATAAAAACAACAATATATACAAGAGCACTAAACACAATATATATATAGCACCAAACCAAACGTGTACAGCAAAAAAAAAAAAAATGGTGTAATATGTTAAAAAGAAAAAAAAATGTAAATACATTTTATTTATTAAAAATTTGGTAACATACATATAAATTACAATTACAGGAAAAATATATTTTATTTAATGTGAAACCTGACACTGCATATCGTTATTGTTTGTATTGTAAAAATGTTTATTTTTTAGTGTGTGCATGTGCCATCAAGGAACATAAAATATTTTATCAATTTTTTTGAAGAGTGCAATTCGAGCCACATTAAACAGTTACGCGAGCCACATGTGACTCGCGAGCTACGGGTTGGGCATCCCTGTCTTATTACTTAAATCTATAAATATTACAAGTCAGAAGGAAATAATATTGCCAATCATGAGAAATATTAAAATAATGTTCAATTTATCTAACATTATAATTAACATTAAACATGTTTAATTTTATTACATATTTATAATTACTAATTTCTTAATTATAAGTAATTATTGTGAGAATGAAATTATGTATATTTGCATAAACCTTTTGCAAATAATAGATATAATAAAAATTGATCATGATAAAATGTAAAGAATAAAATATTTAAATAATAATAAACTGATTATCTGTAATGGTGATAGGATGTAACATTTTAGTCATGGAGCATTTGCTATATGAATTAGAAAATTATTATTACTTTTTTTTTTTTCAAATGATGAGTTAATTGAATTAGTAGAAATTAAAATAATGATTATAGTGTCACTGTAAAAATATTTTTCACAGCTTACAATATTGAAGAAATCATTCATCAAAAGTTTCATATCATTAAACTATTTTAAAGTGAATTCAATGCCAGCAGGCATGTCACATCTTATTACGATGAAACTTGATTATATTATAATTATGTGCATTAAGAATAATTTTGATTAATCTAATTATCTTACAAATCATATGAAAATTACAGCATTCATAGATTTTTCATCACAAATAACTAAGTAAATATTATATTTAAAAAATTCCAAAACATATATACAAAAAATAAATAAATATTATATTTATTATATAACGAATCATCATCACTTTCAACCATCAATCCACTGCAGGATAAAGGTCTCTCCAATCCATAATCTTACTTCTCCATACCACACCAGCAAACTTCTTATTCAATCTAACCATTATACATGTGATCTCTTTTTAAGTCTTTTACAATCTCTTGGAATCCAGTTTAAAATTTCAACTGTCCATTTAATATCATCTTTTTTAGTAGTATGTTTAGTCCAGATCCATTACAACTCTAAATACTTTCAATGATGTCAGTAATACATATTTGTATTCTCATTTATGAATAAGCATTTATTTTATAACGTCTTGCGTGCGATTATAATTACGATAGAATGACAGCCTGTTAAGCTAATTGCGCAGCCGCTGTGAGAATGTTATTAATAAATGAATACCTTCGAACAACCACATGATATACCTTATATAAATACTATATCATGTGGTTGTTCGAAGGTATTCATTTATTAATAACATTCTCACAGCGTCTGCGCAATTAGCTTAACAGGCTGTCATTCTATCGTAATTATTCTCATTTATGTATTTCATATATAAGTCCAACTAAACATTATCTCATCATTAAGCATAGTACAAACATGATTTTTACATTTTAATGTTTCTGTTCTGTCATTTATCTATTGCATATGAATAAATTAACATTTATATAAGCATAATATAAGAGAAATTATTTTAAAACATTTTTTCATTGCTTTAAAAAAAGTTCATCGTATAGATAAAAATGATTTCATGGAATGTGTAATAAATGAAATTAGTTATTAAGAATCACTTCTTACATATTTACATTTGTTTGTTTATTCAAATATATGTATATATCATTAAAAAACAGCCAACACTTAGACAAACCCAAATATCAATAACAATCAACAACTTCAAACTGCTGTCAAGGCAACCTCCTTTTTAACAATAAGGGTGGAATCCCATCCTTATTAATGGTCTAATATACTTATATAGACACTAAAGATTGCAACTTGACCACAGAGATTGAAATTATTGATACAAAGAAATTTAAATAAACCTCTTTAAATAGGTAAATAAAACCTATTCTTAATGCAGGCTAATAAATAGTTAATCATAACATTACAAACTGCAATTATAAATTTTCAAATTGTACTCAAAGTAATACTTAAATAATAAGTGTAATAATGCACAAGGCTAAACTGGTTTATAAGTAATCATTAAAAATCAGTCAACACTTAGAAAATCCCAAATATCAATAACAATCAAACTTTTTAACAATAAGAGTGGAATTCTATCCTTATTAATGGTCTAATATACTTATATAGACACTATATATATATATGTAATATAAAAATAAAATGTCCTTTAATTAAAACAAAATTGTAATTACAATAAAAATAATAATAATAACTGTAACAAACCATTATAAACAATCCTTAAATTCGCAGAAGTACTTCTGCGAATTTAAGGATTGTTTAGTTTGTTACCGTTATTATTAATATTTTTATTGTAATATATATATATTACTGCAAAAATAAGTTTGTAATTTTTTGAAAGGAGATTCCTTATTTCATCTTTGAAGGCTTAAAGAAACTAGACAATGCAAATTCTTAATTTTCACTAAATACATTTTTGTTTTTGAAGAGGTTATTAGCATATCATTTTTCATATTGCAAATGAAGATGAATAGCTGTTTAACATGCATCAGATAGTAAATTTACTGATTTTTGTATCTGAGTTTAAGACCAAAAAAATAATGATCATCACCATCAAATGCTTGATAGTTCTTGATTTATGAATGGATGTTTTAGTGCATGAATGCTAATTCTCTTTTCTGTTTATAATGACAGAAAAAAAGAAGTAAAAAATACAAGCACTAACATCACTGACAGAAATAAAAAGCTAAAATTTACTATACAGGACATGCTGGTAGAAGAGATTGTAAGAAGACCTATATAGAGACCAAACATATAAGGAGTTTTTTAAAGTTATATGGAGAAGTTAAAAATTGGAGAATTTGCTTTAAATTTGAAGAGATCTTTATTCTGCAGTGGAATGCCAATAGATGAATATAATTATTATGATAATATATTGAAAACCTTTATATAACATGGGTCATCAGTCTCATGAATTTAAAATCTTGTACTAAATAAAATTACGGATTAATTTTGTGATTCAAATTTGTCTCTAAATTTAGATAAATAATTTATTTTCATTGTCAATGAACTATAAAGAAGAAAAATGATTAAAACAATTCAGTTTGTCATTCGTATGTTCAAAGTAGTTAGCATTATATTTCGATGCCATGGAAAAGAAACTGAAAAAAAATTTGTGTACATCATTTGAATATTTTTTATAGTAATTATTAAGCAACTAAATTTTGAAAAAAAAAATCTATTCCATATTGAAAGAATATATTGAATTAAAAATTAATTTGATTTATTTAAAACCTTTAATATTTTTTTAGAATATTTTAAAGATAACATTAAATGAATTTTCAACTATGTTAAAACACCAATTCATAAACTATGCCATTTAAAAAAAAAAAAAAAAAGACTCCAACTTGCATAATTCTATTTAGCAGTAAATTCTGTTTATTCTAATCCTATTTAATGAAAATATAGAGAAGCCTACTGTGTTTATTAATGGAGAAGACTGAAAAATAGAACTATATATGCAAACAAATAAGTCTGAAATAAAACCTTAAAGTGTTTTTAAAATTCAATCTGGTATCTTGACAGTAAAAAAAAGAGGGGGAAGGTAAATGTTATATAAAAAAATCCATTAAGTTCAAAAAATTTAGATGCATTACATTCAAGTCAAAGCTCTTCACTGACACAGGCTATAAAAACAAAAACTAGTATGGATATATAACACTGGATATGAATTTAATAAGACAACCATCTAGTATACAATGATTACCAAAGTTTATAAAAAATGGCAGCACTGGAACAGACTAATAACCTAGAGGTTGCATGTACAGGTAAATATAAAATTATTATTTAAATATATAAGGATTCAAGCATGTCTCTTTTTCTATTAGATAAAATGTATTTTACAACAAATCCTAAAATATAGAAATCTATATAAGCCTTTTCTTATATTGAAAAGAATAAGTAATATGCACAAATGAACAGAGATACATGCCTTAATGTGTTAGTATGTATGTACATATATAAATAGAATGTTAATCTTACCTTGAGCTGTTTTTGTTGATTGAAGTAAAATGATAATGATATAAAGTAGCTCTTATATATAATGGTGGTGAATTAGGAAAAGGATTCTTTTCTAATAAAGCTAGAACTACAAATATATATATATTCAAGTGAAAAATAAATTTTAAAATTTTTTTTGTAAAGACTATAAAATGAAAAATAATTCTTAAATGGTAAAAAAAAATCAGACTAATGTTTGTTTTAAAACTATGATTTTTGTTTTTAATATAAAAAAGAAATTACCTAACAAATACCAGTACAATATCATTTGACTCTCAAATACCACTATAGTAATTAAAACATTTCTTCTATCTTAACTTTAGTGCCATCTATTGTTAATCTTTACTCTGGGATTTCTCTTTATTAATGAGGACTCAGGATTCAAAAATAAAAAAACACAATTAGATACTAGCAACAACGTTGCAAGAAGATTGATCTAGATGCAAATGGTAATGTTTTTTTTTTTCAATTTCAAGCAGAAATTTTGATAGCAAAAAGAGTGAAATGTGATCTGGAGATGAAGACTAAACTGCACCACCATGTGGTAACCACAAGTAATTCAAATTTACAACAGATAGCACAAGATTACAAAGAGAAGAAACACATATCATTCATACAAATATATTAACAATTCAGAGGAAAAAAAATACCTTCTTTTTGTCCAATTAGCAATTTGTAGACAAAATTAATAAACCAACCATTGTTTTGGTAACTGCCAAGGGCAGCAAACCACATTTGCCAATCCAATCGTGGCTGATGAGGTACTAAAAAAAAAAAATGTTGAATGAATACATATTATTATATAATGCTACGATAAATTGTTTCATAGGAAATAAATTATTTATCAAATCTCTCTGATAAATGTGTGTAAAAAAAGTATAATTAAAAATAAAAGATGTAAATAATTAATAAATAAAAACACTTTAAGTAGTATTAGAATAACTACCTTTAATAAACATTTAGAAATAAAATAATTAATGGAAGAGATTACAAATTAGAAATAATTAAATACTACCAAGTTTGCAATTTATTTAGAACATTGTTACCAGATATTAAGAAAAAACATTCCATGATTTATTTAAACTGAAAATATATTTATATTGTAACAATATAAATCGAAAAACAGAAAATCATTTGTATTATAAAGTTCTTTGCCACTGAATTATTAAAGGCAGCTTAATAATAATAATCTGATTATTGTAAATTTTATAGATTTTAGTATGTGTGTGCAATTTTAAAAGATTTATAAATTTAATAAATTCTCAAAACATTGTTATTAACTGAAAGGAGAACCTTTGATTCCTCTTGGAGGCCTTAAAGGAACTGAGCAGGGCAAATTTCCTAATGTCCCTCCATAAGTTCTTGTTGTTGCAGCTGTTATTACAATGTGATTATTCATATAGTATACAAACATGGATGGGCTGCTCACCAACATGCATTAGCCAGGGTGGTGAGTTTATTGGCTTTTTACCACTGAGTTTAAGATCAAGAAACACCATGGTCTCAGTTGCCTGATAAGGCAGAATGAATTTATGTATAAATGATAATTTTCCAATAGATATATATAATCATGACATAAAAATAAATCATGGTCCTTATTCCCAGAAGGCTGTAGAGTCACCAATCAAAGCAGCAGTTGGTGACTGAAGACGGCAGGTGCTAAGAATCTCATGATTGCGGACCCAGGCTGCTATTTGATGATGACTTTTCATTTAGGTATACTTACAACTGCAGATCACTTTCAAGTGAAGAAAGATTGCAAGAATTAGAAAAAGAACTGTCGTATATTAAATGGGACATTATTGGACTTTGTGAAGTGAGAAGAAAAGATGAAGAGACGATTTAAAAAGTGGACATGCACTCTACTATAAAGGCACAAATATTGGAAATACAAGTGGAGTAGGATTCATTATAAATAAAAAGTGGAAAAACAACATTGTGGAGATTGATGGTGTATCAGACAGAGTGGCAAGATTAGTTATACAACTTAATAACAGATACCAAATGCAGATAATTCAAGTTTATGTCCCAATAAGTTCTCATAGTGAGGAAATAGTCGAAGATTTTTATATGGATGTACAAAAGGCTTTTGATCAGAGTAAACAACATTTTAAAATTGTTATGGGAGACTTTATTGCTAGAATTGGTAAACAAATGAAAGATGAAAGTGCTGCAGGTAATTTTGGTTATGGTAATAGAAATGAGAGAGGAGATAGACTTGTGGAGTTTGCAGAAAAAGAAAAACTTTATATTACAAATTATTTTTTTGAAAAAAAATGTTAAAAGGAAATGGACATGGAAGCATGCAAATGAAAGTACAGCAGAATTGGATTATATTTTGACTAACAGAAAATACATATTTCAAGATTGTAATGTTCTTAATAAATTTAACACAGGAAGTGATCTTCGATTAGTAAGATTTAAGATACATGTTAATGCAAAACTAGAGAGACAAAAATTATTAAGAAAAACAATATTTACAGTTGATATTCCTAATCTTCAGAAACATTCTAATGAATTTAAATTAAAATTTACAAATTGGTTTCAAATAATAGTAGATTTTGAACATGATTCAGATTTTAAATGAAATTAATAAGAAAATAACTGATACACTTTAAAAAATTGTTACAAAGATAGCTGGTAGAAAGAAGCAGCAATTGACCAATAAAATTTCTACTGAGACAAGAGAATTTATGGAGAAAAGAAGGAATATGAAGATATACAAAAATGATGCATTAAAAAGGATTGAATACCTTGAATTTTGTAAAATGGTGTGGAAAAGAGTTGAAAATGATATAAAAAAATATAACTGTGAACTAGCAAGGAAAGCTGTAGACGAGAATAAAAGTTCTCAAGAGTGTAAAACAACATTTTAGTATTGGTAGGAAATTTATATCTGCAATAAAAAAAAAAAAGATGAAATTATTACTAAAAAGAGAGATGACATCATGAAAGGGGTAGAAGACTTCTATCAAGAATTATATAGTAATAAAAAACAACTACCTCCTATATCTATTATATCTTCTGAATTGCCCAGAATTTTAAATGAAGTTGTGAAACATGCGATTAAATTTATGAAGAAAGGAAAAGCTCCAGGTAATGATGGAATTATAATTGATATAATAAAAGAAGCAGGTGAAGAAATAGAACATTTTTTAGCAAAGTTATATACCAAATGTCTAAATGATAAAGATGTACCAGATGATTGGAAGAATACAGTATTAATATTAATATTTTAAAAAAGGTGAAAAGAAGATATTAGAAATTACAGATCTATCAGCCTTTTATCAGTATTGCCAAGATAATTACAATTCGTCTAGAGATCACTGGATTTCTACCAACCAAGAGAACAAGCTGGATTTAAAAGTGGCTT
The DNA here is from genome assembly GCA_028023455.1 of Epiperipatus broadwayi. Classification (NCBI taxonomy): domain Eukaryota; kingdom Metazoa; phylum Onychophora; class Udeonychophora; order Euonychophora; family Peripatidae; genus Epiperipatus; species Epiperipatus broadwayi. Next base: position 2,457,877 of record JAQFVV010000097.1, on the reverse strand, counting down.
TTGTACAATAGATCATATCCAGGTATTGAGAGAAATTATAGAAAGGATGAATGAATATGAGTTGCCATTATGACAATAAACATCACATGACTACCACCTCTTATGCTTGGGTATAACTGTTGTTAAAACAGGCAAAACTCACTATACGTATTGCCACACACAGCAAACTAGAGCAATCAATGGATGCCAGAAGGCCTGTGCATAAAATCCCCATCTAGTGCCTACTCAACCAATATCCCCAGACTAGGTGGCTGCTGGACGGTTGCATTAGATCCTAAGATCTAGGTGCAGTGCTCTCAGATCCAAGGCTCCTCACTGATGAAGGCCACAAGCCAGAAACTAGTCTGGGGATATTGGCCTTCTGGCATCCATCGATTGCTCTAGCTTGCTGTGTGTGGCAATATGTATAGTGAGTTTTGCCTGTTTTAACAATAGTTGCCATTATGCTTTGGATTTGTAGATTATGAAAAGGCATTTGATTCTATAAACATTTCTTTACTGATTAAAATGGATCATCAAGATATAGATCCAGGATACTGTCATATTTTGAAGAATATTTATAAAAATGCAACAACAACAATTAGATTACATAATATTAGGAAAGTCAACATTAAAAAGGGTATGACTCCATATCTCCAAAACTTTTTACATCAGTACTGCAAAAAGTATTTTGTGGATTAAAATGGGAAACTAAAGGAGTGAAAGTAAATGGAGATTATTTAGGTCATTTAGATTTTGCAGATGATGTAGTTGTTTTTGCAAATAATGCTTTAGAGCTGTGGGAAATGTTGCAGTAGTTATCAAAGGAAAGTAGGACTAAAGATAAATGTTAAAAAGACTAAAGTAATGTTCAATGGATTTTCTCAAAATATGAAAATAAAGATTGACTATGATGAGTTAAAAGAAGTTAACAGCTACAAATACCTTGGCCAGATTATTAGTACAGATGGAAACATAATGGATGAAATTAATCATAGAATTAAACTTGGTTGGAGTGCTTTTGGTAGAAATAACTTGATACCAAAAGGAAATATGCCTATGTGTTAGAAAAGATTTTTAATAAATGTGTTTTACCAGTTCTTATTTAGGGATTTGAGATTTGGACACCGAATAGAAGAGCAATACAGAGACTTCAGACCACTCAAAGTAGTATGGAGAGATGCATGTTAGGAGCAACAAGAAGAGATCAAAAACACAATATATGGGTAAGAGAACAAACAGGTGTTACTGACCTCATTGAAAATATTAATATCAACAAATACACAATCCTCTCCTTTTTCTTTTCAAAAACTTTATTTTCTTATATTAACAATGAATATATATATATAATACAAACTCCAAAGTTTCAATTGTTTATATTCTTATAGTCATTTTCAAGGATCTACAACAACAAGAAATACATATTTATAAATAATACTTTAATTACATAAAACTTTCTTCTTATATCAAAATAAACATTAATATATTGTAACGTCCACTGCTCTATTAAGGTTTTTTATGATTAACTACTCGTACTCAGTGACTAAATTACATCCTATCTATTAAATTTGTTTCGTCAGACAATTCAGTAAGATTTAATGGACGCAATTATTTTTCCTGATCACACAATCCCTTTTAACTAATGTAACCACTAAAATAATGGGATCATGTAAGCCAGCTTTTAATTTATTTGAAAGGCGCCAGGATTCTGTATCGGGAATATATTGGCTAAACCCCTTTTATTTATTTAGTTCCGATGAAATTATCTGGAAACTCTGGAGGATTGAGTTTCAGTACAGCATTGGCAAAGGTGAATTATATTTTCAAATCTTAATAATTAACATTAATAAATTTATTAATAAACATTAATAACGCACAATGAATAGTTGTTATTAGAAATAAATATTTTTATTCTAACAAATTAAAATATAAAAATATAAAAAACATATTATGAATTAATTAATTGGAAAGATGACACACACGCTAATCTAGATATGAATCAATGAATAAAAAAACAATTAAAGTTCTTAGGTACACAAGAGTCTCTTGATAATAGAATTTGAAGTCTTTATCGGGATTATTTAAACTTATTTTAAGAACTGTTTGCAAACTTTGTCACAATCGGGAAAAGTTACTCTTAACTTACCAGTAAGTTTGTGTAGATTTATAGGATCCCAAGCTCATAAGTTCCATTGGTCTCTTCTGCTGGCATCTTCCATTAATGTTCCATTCTATAGCTGGAGAAAAGGCACAGTTGTGGTGACCCTTTCATTGGAAAAAGTGGTCTTCACAAGGCCCGTTTCCATGCTTGAGTGACAGCTTTGGTACAGCAAGTAGCGTATCTGTGCAGAAGTATATTACTGCCACAGGTTATGCTTGCAGAAACCTCCAACTCCCAGACACGTAAGTAGAAGGTAAAGAAAAGACCCAGATCGAAGTTGTCCTCTTCTTTTTATACCTCAATCCAGTTTTTGAAACTTCTGCGCATCCTTTTATCAGCATATAAGATAATAATCTTGTACACTCTCTCTTAAATTTACGTTACAAAGTCTATATATTTTTTAGCATAATTCTGCAATCTTTAAATACCTAAAAAGATTTTTCTAATTGTAATCTTTTTACTTTTGGAATTCTTTTAATTATCTAATTGTAATCTTTTTATTTTTGGAATTCTTTTATCTGCATGTCATTTATTCTTTCCAATTTTACTTTTAATTACATAAAAAAATATGAACGACAATTTTAACTTTCATTGTATGTTTTAAAAAAAAATTAATTATACTAATCAGAAAAAAATCTAAAAATGTTTTTCTTTTAAAAGATCGCTAAATTTACTTTTTTTTTCTTAGCTTTTAAATATCTTACTGGATGCCAATATATTTGTACCGTATAAACAAACGGTACAATATATATATATATATTAATTATACATAATTAATATATATATTGTAACAATTTAAATAAATCAATTGTCACAAACTATACACCTGTCATTTGTAACAATTATTTATCAATTGCCATTTGTAACAATATTTATCAATTAATATAAATATGTATTTGTAATTATTAAATTAATATAAAAGATATGTATTTGTAATTATAATTTGTAGCTATTTCAATTCATCATAGCATTGACAAAGAAAATATCAGCATTAAAGATTCTTGGTATTTATTTATATATTGGGGCAGTCATTTAAACAGTAAAACATACTGGACATTGTCATCTAATAAAATAATATTAAACATAGCAACTGAATAAAAGTACCCACTGTGAGATTCCTGGAGTGCCTTATGCTTATCTCCAATACTAGATTCTTCTAACAAAGAATCCTTCTATCCTTCTTTCCAAATATATAAGACCATTCATGGTCATATGCACACACTAGTGCTATTCATGATAACTTATAAAAAAATATATTTATAAAACTAATATTATGAAGTTGGAAAGGGATGATATCACTCTTTATTCAGTTTAGCTAAGTACATGCTGTTTTCCATGAGCTCACTAGGATTGTTTTCAATCTAGATAAGTATCTATTTATAGTGTACTTGAGTTCAAACTCATTCAGTACATATTTATTACACATGACTTGGATGACTATTGAACAAAATGACATCTCTTACATTTTATCTATATTGATAAAATTAGCAGATCCCAATATTACCAAAGTTTATACTATAGATCAAAGATTCTTTAGACATAGCTAGTTCATTAGCGATATTGATGAACAGACATGTATAATCCTATTAATGGCTTCCAAACAAGCATGCAATGACTATTATTGATATTGATGGCCATTTAACTAAATTATTTATCAAAAATAAAGGTAATAATGATGATGATGATGATAATATCATAATAATGATAATAATAGTGATATCATAACAATGATTATACATGGTGATGATTATACAGCTATGGCATTATCAATAAACTCAACAATAAATTCATCTCTATAAAATTATGGATTTCTTTAAAATTATCATATTTCATACTGGATTTAATTAATACTAATGGTGATTGATTGATCATCATGAATCTCTTTGCATAATATTCAATTCTTATATAAACCCCTATTTACTAAAATATATGCATTACGCTGAACATTAAATTTAATGACTATAATTTACTAATGATGATTGATGGCGATCATAACTTTTATATAGTATTATTTGAAACATTTTTAACTAATAACATGATAATCCATCTTTGATGAGTACGACTCAAATTCATGGACACAACACAATTTTAGCTTTCTATGTTGAACTATAATTATCAAAATTTGTTTATTCTCAAGTATAACCCCTAAATACTTAAATATCAATATTCTCAGGTTTACCTATTATTTTATGGATCGCTTTAATATTTGCAAGTAATTGTTCAACATATATGAATAGTCAATAATAACTAACTGCGAGCAATGATGATGATTTAAATGATAGAATTGACAAAAAAACAAAAAGCAATATTCTTAATAATTACTCGGAAACCAATTAAGATATATAATTATATTTTATTAACACTACTACTCTTTCTTTCCTTCTTTAAAGTTAAAAAATCGATAATTAAATAAATGACTTATTAATATAAAATTGATATAAGTATAAGCAAATAAACTTCAAATATAGGTTTGTCACTTTTTCTTTGATATCTCAAAATAAGCTGACCTAAATCAATATTAGAGAAAAAAAATACATATTCGATAAATGCTTATTTAAGACTTTTCTTTACTCTATCATATCATAAAATAAATTTCAGGTGAAATTTGTAATGTGTTATTTCATTTCCATTCAAATGTAATGCCCTACTTTTTTAACTTACCATTTTAAACTAATCATATATAATCTATTCTTGACGTGTTTGGATAAAGAAGTTACACATTCACGCATTCGGGTAATGTTAACATATATGTTTAAAATGTATACCACAAAAAATCACATATATAAAAATATCTTTTTCTTTGCAACCTTATAGCAGAAAGAAAATAAAATACACATATTAACTTTTAATATGCAACAAGATAAAATAAAACTAAAAAACATTATAAATTTAATCATTAGTATCTCATGTAGGTTGCTCATCTTCATTAACACTTAAGAATAATTTAAAAAAAAACTTCAACATTACTTATTAGTATAATGTATAAAACATGAAAAAATTAGTTTAAAGATTTACATTATCTTTGGTAAGCATATCTTGACTTGAGATATTGACAAATTATCTAGATAAAAAAGACTTTAATGTTACTATCAAAAAAAAGAAGTACTTGAAACTTTGATCAGTAAATTAAGTTTACTTTTAATAAGCAAAAGAATAAATCGGTTGAAGGAAGTTCAATTTTAAATGCCTACTTTGTACTTTATTAATGTCCTGATTTGGAATTTTAGACTGCTTTCTTGCTCAACAACAAAAAAAAAAAAGAAAGTTATTGCAGACTACTTTTAAGATCAAAATGCTGAATCAATTGATTCCTTGTTTCTTTGTTTCACTATTATTCACTGTTGATCGAGCTTCATTACCACAGCATTAAAAGAAAAAAAAAGTTATTAATAAGTTACTTTGAATCATGTACGTACTGGTGGATTTGCTTGATTTCTCTCCTTTAAAAAAAATAATTACTGTCACACTTCAGATGATTGAGGTGAAATCCAACAAAAAATTTGATTATATTTCAACCTAGTTCTGTAAATTACTTTCCAAATCTTCTTTTATCTCTTATTCCATTCTCCATTGGTTTGAAGCGTGAGCTTTAATAAGATAGGAACTAGGTACATAAGCATTCTATATAGCTTGTGGCTTCAAAATTACTGCAATTGTTGGTTACAATTAGTCTGGATAGCATGATTTCATAGATAGGTCGTGATTTTGACTCTACTGTATTCAAATCAGGAAGCAGAAAAATGGTTAGTAATTGAAAGAAACATATTCATATTCATAACTTATAAATATGTTAATATCATTTTTTATAATTCATTACTAGCATAATCATAAATTCAAATCTGTATCCATTTCTATCCTATTCTTGGGTCAAGCTTGAAAATTGCTTTATATAAACGCAGCATTATTTACTCTTTAACTTTTTATATTTATTGCTCTTACACTAAACTTTCAAAGAGTGAAAAAAGATTAAAGCGTTCACTTTTTTTAAAAAAAAAAAGTTCGAGCTTACACTTCTGTTTCACAGAATTATCATATAGGAAGGACCGACTGAGTTGAGATCTCAAAAATAATAATATCATTTGTTTAACTGATCATCTCTCTAAGAAATTTTATTTTGTTTGACCGCTAACACAAAATTATGACTTCACTGCCTCTTTAAAAATTTCAGACGTGACATGCCCAAAAAAATTGTTTT